>JANVCC010009742.1:1163137-1246876 GCA_025345505.1 Todiramphus chloris collaris | reverse complement strand
CAGAACCGTGTCGGCCGATCAGGCAGCAACCGGCGCTTCAGCCGACTTCTTGGCGATCTGACGCTTCAGGAGGCGGGCACGCTGTGACAGCTCCTTCTCTTCGGCCTTGTTCAAGAATGCATCCAGACCCCCGCCATGTTCAAAGGTGCGCAGGGCATGGGCCGAAACACGCAGACGGAAGCTCTGACCGAGAGCTTCGGAGATCAGCGTAACGTGGCAGAGGTTCGGCAGGAAGCGGCGGCGCGTTCTGTTGTTCGCGTGGCTCACATTGTTGCCGTACTGTACCGATTTAGCGGTCAATTCACATGTGCGGGACATTGGGTCTCACCTTCAAAATTCATTACCTATAGCCCGAATGTTCTTGTTACCATCACACGTCGCCGTGCAGCGGCGCGCATATCGGACAGGCGGCCTATTGGGAAGTCGCGTTTCTATAGTGATATGAGCCGCGCGCGTCAAGTGTGCTTCTGCTCCGGTTTTGTGTATTTAACGGACTTGTCGCAATGTTTAACACAACTTTGCCTGCTTTGTACGGTCTCACCACAGGCAATTCACACGTGCGTGATGCAATTTGAAGGAGCGGGACATGACTGGTCTCATTCGGCGGCCCGGCTGCGGATATGCTGCGATTGCCGCAGGGATACTGCTCGTTGCGGGGGCGCTCCCGGCACGCGCCGAGGAAGTCTACAAATCCGATTACCGGGTTTCGCTGCTCGGCCTGACGATTGCCAAGGCAAATTTTTCAACCAGTGTCTCGGGCGGCGCCTATACGGTATCGGGTGGCCTGAGAAGCTCGGGCCTCGTGACCGTCTTCGACGACACCAAGGGCAATATCGATGTCAAAGGCCAGTTTGGCAAAACCGGCCCGCTGCCGAACTCCTATCTGGTCAAGTACCGGCACGGCAAGAAGGACAAGAGCACGTCTATTGCCTTCGCCAATGGCAATGTGACGGAAACCACCAATGTCCCGCCGGTCAGGAAGAAGGACAAATGGGTGGAGCTTGAGCCCGCGGCGCTGCAGGGCGTGACCGATCCGATCTCCGGCGTCATGGTTGCGGCGGACAGCATCGGCCAGGTCTGCACCCAGACCCTGCATCTCTACGACGGACAGACGCGGGTGGATCTCCAGCTCTCGCCATCCGGGAGCCCGCAGCCGTTCTCCACCAAGGGTTTCAAGGGCGATACGGTCACGTGCTCGGTCAAGTTTATTCCGGTCGGCGGCTACCAGGCGGGGCGCGATGCGATCGAATATCTGAAAAACAAAAGCAAGATCAGTCTCACCTTTGCATCCCTCGGCAAGTCCGGTATCTATTCGCCGGTGCAGGCGAAGATCGGCACGCAGATCGGAACGGTGACGGTTTACGCGACCCGTTTTGAAAAGATGCAATAGAAGCGGCGGGGGCGCCGCTCTTTCGAATGGGGGCGGCGCGTGGCTACATCAGTCGGGTTTCTTGCGGTTATCATGTGGGCGATGCTCGCGCTGTTCACCGATGTCTCCGGCAAGGTGCCGCCGTTTCAGCTGACGGCCATGACCTTCGCCATCGGCGCCTGCCTTGGCCTGTTGTCCTGGCTCTGGCGGCCGGGCGCGGCACAGCACCTGCGCCAGCCGGCAAAGGTCTGGGCTCTCGGGGTTGTCGGCCTGTTCGGCTATCACTTCCTGTATTTCACCGCCCTGCGCAACGCGCCGGCCGTTGATGCCAGTCTCATCGCCTATCTCTGGCCGCTGTTCATCGTGGTCGGCTCGGCGCTGATGCCGGGTGAACGCCTGCGCTGGTTCCATGTGCTGGGAACCCTTTTGGGACTGGCCGGTACGGTGCTGATCGTCACCAAGGGCGGCAGTGTCGGCTTCGAGGCGCAATATGCCTTCGGTTACGCCATGGCCGGGCTTTGCGCTCTGACCTGGTCCGCCTATTCGCTGCTGTCGCGGCGTTTTGCCAGCGTGCCGACGGATGCGGTGACCGGCTTTTGTGTCGCGACATCGGTTCTGTCGCTGATTTCGCATCTGGCGCTGGAGCAGACCGTCTGGCCCGAATCGCTGACGCAGTGGCTGGCCGTGCTGGGGCTCGGGCTTTTCCCGGTGGGCGCGGCCTTCTATGCCTGGGATTTCGGCGTCAAGCGCGGCAATATCCAGGTGCTGGGTGCATCGAGCTATGCGGCGCCGCTGCTGTCGACGCTTGTGCTGATCGCGGCGGGGGCCGCCGAACCGACGGTGCGTGTCCTGCTGGCCTGCCTGCTGATCACCCTTGGCGCTGTGCTTGCCGCCAAGGAAATGATTTTCCGGAAAAGGGTTTAGGGTTCCCAGCCCGGTGCGGCCAGCTCGAACTGGGCGAAGTCGAAACCTGGCGCGACCGTACAGCCAACCAGCGTCCAGTCGCCAAGGGATTTGGCTGTCTGCCAGTGTCCTGCGGGAACAATGCCCTGCGGCCGCTCGCCGGCCATGATATCCATGCCGAGCCGGTGGACCTCATGCGGCGCGCCTTCGGTTGCAATGGTCAGTTGCAGCGGTGCCCCGCCATACCAGTGCCAGACCTCGGCCGCGTCTTTCACCCGGTGCCAGGCGGAAACCTCGCCCTTCTCGAGCAGGAAATAGATGGCGGTCGAATGGCCGCGCCCGCCCACCGGCCAGCCGTTCTGGTTGTCGCGAAACATCTGGATATAGGCGCCGCCCTCGGGGTGCGGCTGCAGCCCCAGCGCGGCGCGGATCTGTTCAGCGGTCAACGTCATCAGAAATTGTCCTTACGCTTGCGGATTTCGGTGAAAACGGCTTCGTCGCTGGCGTTCTCCAGCTTAAGGTTGCGGCGGATCGCCGGGTCATGCCAGCGCAGGAACGGGTTGGTTGCCATTTCGCGCAGCAAGGTGGTGGGCAATGTCGGCAGGCCAGCCTCGCGCAGGGCAAAGATCTCCCTTGCGCGTTCCTTCAGCGCCGAATTGTCAGGATCGATCGACAGGGCAAACCGCGCATTGCTTTCGGTATATTCGTGCCCGCAATAGATCTGCGTGTCGACCGGCAGCTTGATAAGGTGGTTGAGCGATCGGAACATGGTTGCCGGCGTTCCCTCGAACAGGCGCCCGCACCCGAGCGAGAACAGCGTGTCGCCGGTGAAAACAACTTTGGCGTCGGGGATATGATAGGAAATCTCGCCGGCGGTATGGCCGGGCGTGGAAATGACGAACACGTCGAAATTGCCGAAGCGGAAGCGGTCACCGTGCTTCAGCGTGCGGTCGATGCCGGGTATATTGGCCTTTTCCGCGTCCGGACCGAGGATTTCGAGCTTGAACCGCTTTTTCAGCGCAAGATTGGCGCCGACATGATCATTGTGGTGATGGGTCGAGAAAATGTGGGTCAGCGTCCAGCCGCGGAGCTTGAGCGCGTCGAGCACAGGCTTTTCTTCCGGGGCATCGATGGAAGCGGTGAGATTGGCATCGGGGTCGTGGATCAGCACGCCGAAATTGTCGCTGAGCGCGGTGAACTGTTCTATCTGCAGATTTGACATGGGGCCTGTCCGGTTTGTGCGTTGCGATCAGGATAGCCAGCTGTCCGGCAGGCGCAACCCGTCTCCAAGCCATTTTCTTGATGTTATGATTTGCCGTGTTAGGTTGAATGCATGCATCTCGATATCATCGACCTCCGTGCCTTTTATGCTTCCACCCTCGGCCACCTGACCGAGCGGGCGATTACCATGGCCCTTGCGCCGATCTGGCCGAAACTGCCGGGCGAACGGCTTGTCGGTCTTGGCTATGTCGTGCCCTATCTCGACCGGTTTCGCGGCGATACGGAGCGGACATTCGCCTTCATGCCTGCCGGGCAGGGCGCGGCGAGCTGGCCGCCGGCGGAAGCGTCGTCGACGGCGCTGGTGTTCGAGGAAGACCTGCCGCTGCCCGACTCTGCCGTGGACCGCATTTTGATGGTGCATGCGCTGGAACATGCGGAGGACCCGCGCGAGACGCTCAAGGAAATGTGGCGGGCGCTTGCCCCGAACGGGCGGCTCGTCATCGTCGTTCCCAACCGGCGCGGCCTGTGGGCGCGCTTCGAGCACACGCCCTTCGGCAGCGGACGGCCCTACAGCCGGGGGCAGTTGATCCGCCTTCTGCGGGAAACCAATTTCACGCCGGGTCCGTGGGCCGAGGCGCTGTTCTTCCCGCCATCGTCGCGGCGCTGGATCATGCGCCCGTCCAGCCTGTTCGAGCGGGTCGGACGGCGTTTCTGGCCGGTGTTCTCCGGTGTTCTCATCGTGGAGGCGCAAAAGCGCATCTATCAGGGCCTGCCGGTCGCCCAGCGGTCATCGCGGCGTGTCTTCGTGCCGGTGCTCTCGCCGCAGGGCACGGCGATGCGGCGGGACGGGCCGGACGAGAATTGAGCGTCAGCGCCGCAGCAGGAACACCGCCTGCTGGCCGAAGAGGTTCCAGAAACCCCAGGGCATGTTGAAGCCGATTCTCTGGCCGAAGGCATTGAGCGCCACGGCCGTTTCCACCTGCGCGCCGATCTCCCTCGTCATGTCGACAAAGTCGTTGATGGTGCAGAAATGGATGTTGGGCGTGTCGTACCAGCTGTAGGGCAGCTCTTCCGTCACCGGCATGCGGCCGTTGACGAGCAGCGAGGCGCGCATGCGCCAATGGCCGAAATTCGGGAAGGAGACGATGGCCTTCTCGCCGATGCGCAGGAGTTCGGTCAGGACATTCTTCGGGTTGCGCGTCGCCTGCAGCGTCTGCGACAGGATCACGTAATCGAAGCCCGCATCGGGATAATATTTCAGGTCGCTGTCCGCATCGCCCTGGATGACCGAGAGACCGCGCGCCACGGATTCGTTGACGCCCTTCTGCGACAGCTCGACGCCGCGTCCGTCGACATTCTTGGTGTTCTGCAGGAGTTCGAGCAGTTCACCGTCGCCGCAACCGACGTCGAGCACCCGCGCGCCGGGGTTGACCAGCGAGGCGATGACGTCGAAGTCGACGCGCGAAGTGGTGTTCACGCTCATGGCTGCAGGAGCCCCCTGGCACGCGCCGCAGAGCGGATGAAACCGTTGATGGCCGAGAACATTTCCGGCTCGTCGAGCAGGAAGGCGTCATGGCCGCGGTCCGTTTCGATCTCGACGAAGGAGACGGAAGCACCGGCGGCATTCAGCGCGTGGGCAACGGTGCGGCTTTCGCTGGTCGGGAACAGCCAGTCGCTGGTGAAGGAGACAATGCAGAACCGTGTCTTCGATCCGGCAAAGGCATCGGCCAGCCGTCCCTCATGCTCCGCTGCCAGATCGAAATAATCCATGGCGCGGGTCATGTAGAGGTAGGAGTTGGGGTCGAAGCGCTCGACGAACGACATGCCCTGATGACGCAGATAGCTTTCGATCTGGAAATCCGCGTCGAAACCGAAGGTCACGTTCTGCCGGTCCTGCAGGTTGCGTCCGAATTTGCGGTGCAGGGCGGTTTCCGAGAGATAGGTGATATGCGCCGCCATGCGGGCCACGGACAGGCCTTTGCGCGGAATGGTACCTTCTTCCAGATAACGGCCTTCCCGCCACTCCGGGTCCGCCATGACGGCCTGGCGGCCCACTTCATGGAAGGCGATGTTCTGCGAGGAGTGGCGCGCGCCCGTGGCAATGGCGACGGCGGCAAAAACCCGGTCGGAATGGCTGGATGCCCATTCCAGAACCTGCATGCCGCCCATGGAGCCGCCGACCACGGCGAAGAGCTGCCTGATGCCGAAATGATCGACCAGCATGGCCTGCGCCCGCACCATGTCGGCAATGGTGATGATCGACAGGTCGAGCGCGTAGGGCTTGCCGGTTTCGGGATTGATCGAAGCCGGGCCGGTCGAACCGAGGCAGCCGCCGAGCACATTGGAGCACAGGACGAAGAAGCGGTCCGTATCGATGGGCTTGCCCGGGCCAACGAGGGTTTCCCACCAGCCATTCTTGCCTGTCACGGGATGCACATTGGCAACATGCTGGTCGCCGGTCAGCGCATGGCAGATCAGGATGGCGTTCGACTTGTCGGCATTGAGCGTGCCGTAGCTCTGATAGGCGATACGGAACGGGGAAAGCACGACGCCGCTGTCGAGATGCAACGGCTTGTCGGCGCCAAACTCCACCACGGGGCTGTGGGGATTTGTCGCTTCCTGGCTTCTCTGATCGGGACTGGCGGACGGGTTGCTGAATTTCGTCATTTTCGCGCGATTTTAGCTTTGTGGGCGGTAGCTATGGTCGCACAACCGGCAAAGTCAATGGTTTCTTTGATTTTCCGGACTTGGCGCCGCAAGTTTGGCTCGACATCGCGTCTGTTGGCGGCTATGCCCCGTGGCTTGAGCCATTGCCTGCGATGACCATCGATTTCAACGATGTTACGGATCTTGTGAATCATGACAACGACATTGAAAGACACGCGCCCCACACCCAAACCCGGTGTTCTCGACATTGCCGCCTACGTCCCCGGCAAGGAATCGGCCCCCGGCGTTGCCAAGGTCTACAAGCTCTCTTCGAATGAAACCCCTCTGGGCGCGAGCAAGCACGCGACCGAGGCCTATCACGCCGCATCCGCACGCCTCGAAATCTATCCCGACGGCCAGGCCACCCAGCTCAAGCAGGCGATTGCCGACGTGCATGGGCTGAATGCCGACAACCTGCTGTGCGGCAACGGCTCGGATGAACTGCTCGGCCTGTTGTGCCAGACTTACCTCTCGCCCGGCGATGAGGCGATCTACACCGAGCACGGTTTCATGGTGTACAAGATCTACATCATGGCGGCCGGTGCGACGCCTGTCGTGGCCAGGGAAAAGAATGAGCAGGCGCACGTCGATGCCATTCTCGCTGCTGTCACGCCGCAGACCAAGATCGTGTTCCTGGCCAACCCGAACAATCCGACCGGCACCTACATTCCGTTCGAGGAAGTGCGCCGCCTGCATGCGGGCCTGCCGAAGAACGTCCTGCTTGTTCTCGATGCGGCCTATGCGGAATATGTGCGCCGCAACGACTACGAAGCGGGTATCGAGCTCGTCTCGTCGTTCGAGAACGTCGTGATGACCCGCACCTTCTCGAAAATCCACGGCCTTGCCGCCCTGCGGATCGGCTGGATGTTCGCGCCGGCGCATGTCATCGACGCGGTCAACCGAATCCGCGGGCCGTTCAACCTGAACTCCGCCGCCATAGCGGCCGGTGCCGCCGCTGTCCGCGACCGTGCGCATGTCGACAAGGCTGTTGCCTTCAACGATACATGGCTGCCATGGCTGACCGAACAGCTGTCGGCGCTGGGCCTGCGCGTCACGCCGTCGGTCGGCAATTTCCTGCTCGTGCATTTCCCGGACGATGCGGCGAAATCGGCCGACAAGGCAGACGCCTATCTGACCAGCAGGGGCTATATTTTGCGCCGTGTTGCGGGCTACGGATTCCCCAACGCGTTGCGCCTTACCATTGGATCCGAGGAAGCCAATCGCGGCGTAGTCGCTGCACTCTCCGAATTCTTGAAGTAAACAATGTCCAAAATCCATTTCGATACCATTGCGCTGATCGGCATTGGCCTGATCGGTTCGTCGCTGGCGCGCGTCATCAAACGCGAGGGCCTGGCAGATCACATCGTCATCTCGACCCGCAGCGAAAGCACGCTGCAGCGCGCCGAAGCGCTGGGTCTGGGCGACAGCTATGTCCTCGACAGTGCGGAAGCGGTCAGGAACGCCGATCTGGTCATCATTTCCGTGCCCGTCGGCTCGTCCGGTGACGTTGCCAGGCACATTGCCGGATCGCTGAAAGCCGGCGCCATCGTCACCGATGTCGGTTCGACCAAGGGATCGGTCATCGCGCAGATGCAGCCGGAACTGCCGGCGCATGTGCATTTCATCCCCGGCCATCCGCTCGCCGGTACGGAATATTCCGGACCCGACGCGGGTTTTGCCGAGCTCTTTGCCAACCGCTGGTGCATCCTGACACCGCTTGATGGCACCGATCCGGTTGCCCTCGACCGGCTGACAAAATTCTGGGAAGCCTGCGGCTCGCGGCTCGATACAATGGACCCGGTGCATCATGACCGGGTGCTGGCCATCGTCTCGCATCTGCCGCACATCATTGCCTACAACATTGTCGGCACGGCGAGCGACCTGGAAGAAGTGACCAATTCGGAAGTGATCAAATACTCCGCCTCCGGTTTTCGCGATTTCACCCGCCTTGCCGCGTCGGACCCGACCATGTGGCGTGACGTCTGCCTGCACAACAAGGATGCGATCCTTGAAATGCTGGCGCGGTTTTCCGAGGATCTGGCCTCGTTGCAGCGGTCAATCCGCTGGGGCGACGGCGATGCGCTGTTCGATCTCTTCACCCGCACCCGTGCCGTCCGGCGCGGGATCATCGATGCGGGTCAGGAAGTGGACGCCCCCGATTTCGGACGCCAGAAGGCGGGTGCCAAGAGCGCCTGACAGCACTGCGCCAGCTGTACTTGCCCTCACAGCGAGGGCAGGCGGCCGATGCTGATGAAGCCGACCGACATCTTGCCGTTCTTGACCGAGACGGGAAGTGTCGGCGCGCCGCTTGCATCCTTCGGCACGAAGGCCATGGCCTGCAGCACGGATGAAATGATCTTGTCCTGACCGGGGAAGATGCTCTTTGCCGTATTGGCAACGCTTTCCGGGTTGCGCAGGGTGATCTTGAAGTCGCCGCTGATGCGTCCGTCGTCCGCCACGGAGAAGGGCCCCGATAGGGCGATGCCGCTGCCGTCGGGCAGGGCGAGATCCACGTTGCGCAACAGGCCGGACTGTCCGCGCAGGATGCTCAGATCACGCTCCGTCTTGCCGATCAGGGCAAAGCCGTTTGCCATCTGGATATCGGCGGCGCCGGTCAGTTCGGGCAGCGGCTTGTCATAGACCGTGTTGTCGGCAACCTTCAGGCTGCTGAAAGACAGCGCGATATCCATGACCGGCTCCATGGCGCGGAAATGCAGCTGGCCGTCCTTCAGGGTGGCAAACGGTGTGCCGGCACCGGACGGGTTGTGCTGGGTGACGACGATATTGCGGCCCTGCACCGACAGGCGTTGCGGAATGGGCTTGTCCAGCCGCACGCTGGATTTCAAATTGTCCCAGTTCAGGTCGAGCGGCGGCATGCCGGGAGCGCTGACGGCAGCCGGGCCGTCGATCTCGCTCACGATGTGGAAGGGTGCATAGACCTGCGCGGCGGAGCGGAAGGCACCGGCACTGACGGAAACATTTTTCGCCTGGTCGACCCATGACACCTTGGAGCAGTTGAGGCCAAGGCGGAAGGGATAGCCGCTGGCCGCCGCATTGTCGCAAGCGGCGTTGATGCCCTTGGCCTGCAGGCCGGCAATATTGGCGGCAACCCGCGTTTCCAGCATGTTGGCCACGTAGTACCACCCGCCCGTATAGAGCAGGCCGACGAGGACGATACCTGCGGCCAGGAAACGGATACGCCGTCCGGCATTGTAAGGTTTGTCGGCAGTGCTTGACGTCATGGTCCGGGTCTCGCTATCGGTCAGGGAAGAAGCTTCGCAATGAAGTACAGCTATCAGGACGGATATGGGCGATTTTTGGGTCTTTGGCTATGGTTCTCTGATGTGGAAGCCAGGCTTTGCACATGTTGAAACCATGCATGCGCGCCTGCACGGCTACAGGCGGGCGCTGTGCGTGCATTCCTACGTGCATCGCGGCACGCCGGAACGGCCGGGGCTTGTGCTCGGTCTCGATCATGGCGGTTCCTGCCTTGGCCTGGCCTTCCGGGTTCCCGGCGAGCTTGAAGACGAGGTCGTCGCCTATCTGCGCGAGCGGGAACTGGTCACCAATGTCTATCTGGAGAAGCGGCTGGCCGTCCGTCTGAGCGATGGCCGCAAGGTCGAGGCACTGACCTATGTGGTCGACCGCAGGCATGTTCAGTATGCGGGGGCGCTGACGGTTGAACAGGCTGCCGCCACCGTGCGCGGCTCGGTTGGCCAGTCCGGCCGCAACGAGGATTACGTGCACAATACGCTTGAACACATGCGCAAGATGAATATCCGCGACCACTGGTTCGAGACCCTGGTCGCCGCCATCGACCGCAATCCCGGCTAGGGATCAGGTTGTAATTTTTCCAGTTGCAGCAGCTGCCGTGCGTGGTTCGACAAGCTCACCATGAGGGAGGTGGTTTAGCTGCATTGCTAATCACAAACGTTGCAGAATGCAGCTCTCTGCAACCCTCACCCTCCCTCATGGTGAGCTTGTCGAACCACGCACTATGGGTGTTGCGGACCCCGGAAATCTCAGACCGTTACCCCGAGCTCCTTCAGCCGCTGCACTGCCGTCGGCGGCAGGGGCGGCGGGTTTTCAGAACGGGCCGCCTCGATCAGCAGTTCATCGCATGCGGCTTCCGTCACTTCCTGCAATTTTTTCAGGAAGCTCTCGGCGTCGAGGCCCGGCTGGATCGGCGGCAGGATGCGGCAGCGGATCGTGCCGGGAAAGCGGCGGAACTTGCGGCGCGGCCAGTATAGACCGGCGACATGGGCGATCGGCAGCACCGGCACGCCAAGCTCGGTATAGATATGCGCCACGCCATATTTATAGGCGGGCGGTGCACCCGGTGCGGTGCGGGTGCCTTCCGGATAGATCATCAGCTGGCGGCCCTGGGAAACGGCGTCCCGCGCCCCCCGGATCGCCGTCTTCATGGCGACCGAGCGTTTGCCCCGGTCGATCGGCACCATCTTCATCTTGAGGATGTACCAGCCGAACAGGGGAATCCACATCAGCTCGCGTTTGAGAATATAGACGGGATCGGCGATCTGCGGCAGGAAGGCATAGGCATCCCAGAACGATTGATGTTTGGGCGCGCAGATGTAGGGACCATCGGGAATGTTCTCGATACCCTCGATCACGTGATCCGTGCCGGCCAGAACCTTCTGCAACCAATGGTTGGACCTTGCCCAGTTCTTCGGCACGCTCCAGGCATTCCTGCGGGAGCTGAGGAAGTAATAGGGCGTGAAGATGATCATCTGGATGATCAGGTTGAGATAGAAGGCGATATTGAAGACAATTGATCGGATGATCGTCATCGGGGTCCCGGTCATGGCGGTTGGTCAGGCCTTCGTTATACCAACTTGCGCGCGCCGTGAACTCCCAATCAGCCGCCCCTGATCCATCGAACGAAGGTTTGTGTCCCCGCCGACAGGCTGTCGGGCAGGGCAGAGCGTATGACCGCGCCGAGATATTTCACATATTCGACGACAAGCACGCGCACCACCTGGCCGCGGGCCAGCCAGTCGCCATTGCGCAGATCGCTGTTGACTATGGGGTAGGGGATGAACTCGATCTCCTGCGAGGCGCGCCGCAGCTCCACCAGTGTCCGGGGCATGTGGTAATTGTTGGTGACGACAATGATGCGCGTGTAATGGTTGGCCTTGGCCCACTTGATGCTCTCGGAGGCATTGCCGATCGTGTCGAGCGCCGAGCGGTCGATGTCGACACAGCATTCAAACAGCGTGGCATCGCCGCGCGTTACCCGCTGCAGCTCGCCGCGCTTGGTCGAGGGATGGACCCCGCTGATGAAAAGCCGCTTGCCACGCTTGTTCTTGAGCAGGTCAAGCGCGCCTTCAATGCGCGAATAGCCGCCCGTCAGGACGACGATGCCATCAGCCGGTTCAACCAGTTCAGGCGTCTGCATGGTGCTGACATGATCGCTGAAGACAATGAACCCGCCGAGGAACAAGCCGAGCGCCAGAACGCCGAGCAGGAAGAACGGGCGGGCAACACGCTTGCGCAATGCAGACGCAAGTCCGCGCGGGCGGGCTTCGGCGCCTGCCGGCGGTTGGTTGCTGCTGTCGTCCGTGCCGTCCATTTTCTGATCACGCGTTGCCTTGTTCGAGAGTCGTGCCACCGGGAGTGTATAAGCCTTGCCGGCAAACCTCCCATGAATTTTATGTCGTCAAATTGAATCGAAATCGCTCAGGTATCGTGACTGTCGCCTGCGCGCCCGTCGACCTGGCGTAAATGCGCTATGACTGTCATTCGTGTTGTAATCATGGTCAAAACACTGACTGCGAGAATGATCAGCACGACCCCGGTATAGCCGCCTGACCCGATGGAAAAATTGCCGAACAGGGCTGTGGCCTGATCGGCTTCCGGCGTTGCCAGATTGCGGGACGACCACCAGCCAATGAGCAGAAAGATCAGGATGGCCAGCGCGCCGCCGCATAATGCGCCTTTCAGGGCGGTCCAGAAAAAGTGCCGTTCGAACTGCCGGGCGACGAATTTCTGTTCCGCGCCGATAAAATGCAGCACTTCGATGATGTGACCATTACCAGCCATGGCGCCGCGCGTGGCAAAAATCACCGTGAGAACCGTGGCGGCGATGACCAGCCCGAGCACCGTCATGCCGATCAGCACGGTGGAACGGGCCATGGACACGAGCCGGTCGACCCAGGTGCGGTGATCGTCGAAACTGGCACCCGGGATGTTCTTCACGAGTTCGCTGCGCAGCAAGGCGAAATCCGGTGGGGAGGCCTCGTCGAGCGTGACGACGACCAGCCGCGGCACCGGCAAATCATCGATGTTGAGCCCGGTGCCGAGCCATGGCTCCAGCAGACGGGCCGTGGCCGCCCGGTCGATGACGCGGGTGGATTTGACCCCAGAAAAGCCCTGTGCAAGCTTGCCGGCCTGAACGAGCAGCGCTTCCATGTCCTGGCCCTCGACCGGACGGATCTGGATGGTGGCTTCGGTCGAAATCTGGCTCTGCCATGTCGCCGCGGTCGACTGGACGAGACTGACCGCCCCGATGGTCAGGCAGGCGAGGAACGTCATGATGGCGATCACGATCATCAGGGCATGGCCGACGACATTGCCGGCGGGCACGATGGGCGCCTGGCCGTTCTTGCCACGCACAAGCTGGATGGCGCGACCGGTCAGATCCGCGGCCAGCTCCCTGAGGCGGGCGGCGTCAATCATAGATGTCGAGCCTCCCCTGATCGAGAATCATGCGGCGCGCATTGACCTGATCCATCAGGGTAAGATCGTGGGTGGCTATGACCACGGCGGTACCGGAACGGTTCAGTTCGCCGAACAGGCGCAGCAAGCGCCGGGCAAGGGGCGGATCGACATTGCCGGTCGGCTCGTCGGCCAGCAGGATTTCCGGCTGGTCGATCAGGGCGCGGGCAATCGCGGCACGCTGTTTCTCGCCGCCTGACAGCACCGGCGGCAGCACGTGCATGCGTTCGCCCAAGCCAACCCAGTGCAGCAATTCCTCGACTTCCGCGCGATAGGTGGCTTCCTCCTTGCCGCGCACCCGCAGCGGCAGGGCGACATTCTGGTAGGTCGTCATGTGATCGAGCAGGCGGAAGTCCTGGAACACCACGCCGATCCGGCGGCGCAGCAAAGGCATTTCCTTGGAGGAGATGGTCGCGATGTCCTTGCCAAAGACGGTGATGAGACCGCGCGTCGGCTTCAGCGTCATGAACAGCAGGCGCAGCAGCGATGTCTTGCCCGCGCCCGACGGGCCGGTCAAAAACTGAAACGAGCGGGGTGAAATATGGAGGCTGACATCACGCAGAACCTCCGGGCCCATCCCGTATCGCAAACCGACATTCTCAAAACGAATCAAGCTGACTTTCCAAGTTTCTTGTCCACGCGTGTTTTATTCAGCGCGGACGGATTTGACCACCCATCAATCGCTGCATCCGTTCGGCGAAACATTAATTATTGGGCGATAGGCTGCCACAATGATTCGGAGGATCATGACTGCAACATGGCAGAACGACCGGAAAACACGTGATTGCACGGTTTAAAACGATGAGCGGCGAAACTGTTTCGCATATTGTCCCGGCGCTCCACTTCGACAAGGGCGGGGCGGAAGACGCAATCTATGAATCCATGTCACCCCCTTCCTCCCGGCAAAGCCTGGACGCACATTTCCCCGTAAACGCGCGCATGACAATTCTCCAAAAGTCGCAGGAGGCGCAGGCGCGCATGCCCGGCTTCGCCTATTGGCTGCTGGTGCTTCTGGTTGCGGCGTCGACGTTCTGGATCTGCGGCGGGCATGTGCTTTTCAGCCAGCGGCATGCCGCCGGTTCCCACATGCCTGGCATGAGCGTGTCCGCGCCCGCAGGCAACGCGATCCGTTGACCGGCGCCGATTGACCGGTCGAAAAAACGCTGAGGTTTTGCTTTTCCGGCCGATATCGGGCTATAGAGCCTTTCAAACAGGAAAGGCTCCAGGAGCCTTGCTTACCGGAAAATCAGGAAGAGTTGCATGCCGAAAGTTGGCGAGAAGAATATCGATGTTCTATTCAGTGCGCAGGAGATCGCCACGCGCAATCTGGAACTGGCGCAGGACATTGTGGCAAAACGGTTTGACAACCTGCTGGTGATCTCGATCCTCAAGGGATCGTTCATCTTCGCGGCGGACCTGATCCGCGCCATGCACGACGCGGGCGCCGAGCCTGATGTCGAGTTCATCACCGTGTCCAGCTATGGCAAGGGCACCGAGAGCAAGGAAGTGCGGCTCCTGCGCGACATCGACAGCGATGTGCACGGCCGCGACGTGCTGTTGATCGACGATATCCTGGAATCGGGCAGGACGCTGAAATTCACCCGCGAACTGATGCTGGAGCGCGGCGCGCGCAGCGTGTCCATCGCCGTATTGCTGGACAAGAGCGTGAAGCGGAAAACCGATATCGAAGCGGATTTCAAGGGCTTCGAATGTCCCGACTATTTCGTCGTCGGCTATGGCATGGATGTCGGGCATTCCTTCCGGCAGCTGCCCTATGTCGGTGTCGTCCGGGACTGAGGCTCTAGTGGAACGAATTTCACATCACGCGCAGCATGCGAATGTCAGAATCGGACGACTAGCCTCAGTTGAATTTCAGCAGGCGCTCCAGATAGTCTTTTTCCATCTGCGGGCTTAGCGCATTGCCGAGCCGCTCGCGGATGGCATCGAGGATTTGCCGGGCGCGCTGGATATCGGCCTGCCCGGGCAGCATGTTCCGGTCCGGCCCGAAATCGGTGCCGCTGTCGGATTTGGACGGCCGTCCCAAGGGGTCGCGGTCACTCTGCTGTGGACCGCCCGGCTTGCCCGCCCGGCCCATGGCCTGCATCTGCTTCATCATGTCCTGTCCGCCCTTGCGCAGGGAATCCAGCGCATTGCTCTGCTGGTCGAGCGCTTGTCCGCCATCAGCCTCGCCGAGGGATTTCTGGGCATCTCCCATGGATTTTCCGGCGTCACCGAAATCCTTGTTGGGCGTAACGCCCTGGCCGTTCAGATCGTCCATCAGCTGCTGCAGGTCGGATTGCAGCTTGCCCTGGCCGTCCTGCAGGCCCTTCAGCGCCTTGGCGATATCTTCCTCTGACATCTGGCCCTGCTGGCCGTCCTGTCCCATCTGGCCGCCGAACTGGCCATTGTCCTGCATCATGCCATTCTGGCGCTGCTGTTCCAGCCTGTGGGTCTCGTTCATCATTTTCTGCTGGCGCCGCATCAGATCGCCGAGCTTGTCCATCTGCTGTTTCATCTGGTCGCCCTGGCCGTTCTTGCCCTGGGCCTGGCGCATCTGCAGATTGTTCAGCATGTCGTTGAGCTGCGAGAGCAACTGCTGGGCCTGCTCCTTCGAGCCCTGCTTGGCCAGTTCCTCGATCTGCTTGAGGATGCGGTCGATATCCTCCTGCCGCAATTCGCGGGCGTTGGGATCGGGCGCCTGCGCCATGTTGGGATTGCGCTGGGCCTGCTGGGCAAGCTCGCGCATATATTTGTTCATGGCCTTGCGCAGGTCGGCCATGCGCTTGTCGATTTCTTCGGGACTGGCATTCTGCTCGATCGCCTGGCGCAGCGCCTCCTGGGCTTCGCGCAGACTGCGCTCGGCGTCGGACAGGGCGCCGTCTTCGATGCCGCGCGCCACCTGCCACATATAGGCGACGACATCGCGCAGCTGGTCATCGCTCTTCGCAAGGTTGAGCCGGGAGCGGATGCTGCGCAGACCCAGATAACGGGCCGGATTCCGGATGGTCTCTTCCGGCCACAGGGTAATGGCATCCAGCATGTTCAGCACATCCGGCTTGGCATTGGCGTTCAGCGCCAGCATGCGCCGCTGCTCCACCACCGCGCGCGCCAGCGGATTGGCAAAGGGACGTTCCGGCATGACAAGGGTTTTGGTCTCGCTCCTGCCTTCCTGCCCGGCATCGTCAACCGCGACAAGCGTCATGCGGATTTCCGATCCGGCCCAGACATGTTCGGTCAGGTCCCGCGTCGTTTTGGTCTCGCCGCCGTCCGCGCCGCGCTTCGGCAGGCTGAGGGGGATTTCCGGGGCCTCGAACAGCGGCCTTGCATCCTTTGCCGGCGGCTGGACCTGCTCGACCTTCGCCTGCGCGCTGGCCGCACCATAATCGTCCCTGATTTCATAGGTCAGTTCCATCGTGCCATTGACGGCGCTCGATGGTTCCCTGGTGAAGCGGATGGTGGGCGGCTGGTCCGGCAACACCGCAAACGCCCATTCGGAATGTACGGTGCCGTTGTTGATCAGTCCCACTGTGGCGTTGGTATCGAGGGTCAGCTCGTAATTGCGCGGCTGGTCTTTTGCCGGGGCGGTGTCGGCCGTCTTCGCGTCCTGCTTGACCGGAACGTCGGCGGGCTTGCCGTCCGGCAGGGTCTGCGTCACCCGTTCGGTTCCGTTGCCGCCGATGATGCGGATGGTCAACGTACTGTTCTGCGGGACGGTGAACTGTTTTTCCTGGTCATTGGCCGCCGAGGTGAGGAAAACCGGCGGGCGGCCCGTATAGCGCGGCGGGGTGACCCAGGCGTCGATGCGGGGCGGCAGCGCATTGCTGCTGCTGTGGCTCTGGAATGCATCGCCGAGACGTCCGCCGAGCGGACTGCCGGAAAAGGCGAAGGCGATGACGAGAAGCAGCCCGATCACGGCCCGCAGACCCCAGGGGTCGATTTCCGGGATGTTTGTCCGGGGCAGGCCGGTTTTCAGGCCTCTGATGCGTTCGGCCATGCGCTTGCGGTGCTCGTCCCACAGGGCCTGGGCAAAGGGATCGTCCGTGCTGGTCGCCAAGATTTCCGACTGGACGGCAATCGGCTGGTGATCGAGCGTGTTGACGTCTTCGATGCGGCGGCTGACATCGGCATGGTCCGGCAGGCGGAATCTCAGCAGAGTGTAGAGGCACACCGGAAGCGACAGGACAAACAGCGTCAGCAGGCCGAGACGGACCAGATCCGGCATCATGCGGAACAGGCCGAACCAGGCGACGATCACGAACAGTGCAGCGACAAGCAACAGCGGCAGAACCCGCGGCCATAACCGCTCGAAGGCCAGGGTCAGCCACGCGGACAAGCGGAGCCGATCGATACTCTTGAAAATATCGAACCTGACCCTTTCAGCGTCCCGCTCATCGGGGTGTTGACCGGTCATCCCTGCTCCATCTCGTCACCCTGCGATTCCATCATGACCGCATTGACGCTGGTCAAGAATACCACTCATCGTGGCAAAGGCGAGGCCTTGGCGCAAAAAGCCGTTCACCGTTCTGTGTGCCGGCTGGTTTCAGAGCCAGTCCGGTATGGAATCGAGACCGATGAGTTCCTCATAGGTCGTCCGCGGGCGCACCACGTGAAAGCGGTCGCCGCTGACAAGCACTTCCGGCACCAGCAGGCGGGTGTTGTAGGTTCCCGACTGAACCGCGCCATAGGCACCGGCCGTGCCGATGGCGATCAGGTCGCCGGGGGCTGGACGCGGCAGGTCGCGGTCAAGACCGAGATAGTCGCCGGTTTCGCAGACCGGGCCGACGACATCGCCGCGAATGCGCGGATGCGACGCTGATGGCTCCTTGACCGGACGGATCGTATGGAACGCGTCATAGAGCGTCGGGCGGATGAGGTCATTCATCGCCGCGTCGACGATGATGAAATTGCGCGCGTCGCCTTCCTTGACGAAGATCACTTCGCTGACCAGGATTCCGGCATTGCCGACGATCAGGCGGCCCGGCTCGAAAATGGTCTTGAGCCCGAGCGGCTTGATATGCCGGGAAACGATCGCCGCATAGGCGTCGGGCAGGGGCGGCGGATTGTTGTCGAAGTTTTTGGGAATGCCGAGGCGGCCGCCGAGATCGACATGCTTGATATCGTGGCCGTCAGCCTTGAGGTCGCCGACGAGCTGGGCAAGCAGGGCGAAGGCATCGTCAAACGGCTCCAGATCGGTGATCTGGCTGCCGATATGCATGTCGATGCCGGACACCTTCAGGCCGGGCAGCCGCGCCGCGTGGGCGTAGACGGACCGTGCCTTGGCCAGCGGAATGCCGAACTTGTTCTCGGACTTGCCCGTGGAAATCTTCTTGTGGGTCTTGGCATCGACATCGGGATTGATGCGCAGGGACACCGGCGCAATCTTGCCCGCCGCCACGGCGCGGCTGGACAGGAGTTCCAGCTCCGGCTCGGATTCGACGTTGAAGCAATGAATGCCCGCTGCCAGGGCAAAGTCCATTTCGCCCGGCTTCTTGCCCACGCCGGAAAAGACGATCTTGCTTGCGGGAATTCCCGCGGCCAGGGCACGGCGCATCTCGCCTTCCGATACCACGTCGGCACCGGAGCCAAGACGCGCCAGGGTCCTCAGGACGGCCTGATTGGAATTGGCTTTCAAGGCGTAGCAGACCAGCGCATCCATTTCGGCAAAGGCCGCAGCAAAGACCTTGTAGTGCCGTTCGATGGTGGCCGTCGAATAGCAGTAGAAGGGGGTGCCGACCGCCCTGGCGATATCGGGAATGCTGACGTCCTCGGCATGGAGAACGCCGTCCTTGTAATCGAAATGATTCACGAAAAATCTGCCTAGATGATGGAGTCGAGGAAAAAGCGCTTGTCTTGAACGGGCGGTCTGGCCGGTTTCGGCTCGCCCGGTGCCGGTGCGGTCACCGATGCCGGCGGCAACTCGAGCGGGCCCTTGCGGCCGCAGGCCGACACCGCGCTGACGATTGCAACCGCCATCAGAATTGTCGTGAGGTAAGAACGGCTTGTCATCGATTTAGATCCTGTCGTCCGAAAGTATGTTGTCCTGTCTAACGCATGGAGGAACGCTTTGCATCCCCCATCGTCGGACTTACGATTTCGTGATGCGTTTTTGCCAGAACCTGATCTGCTTGCGCACCTGCTCCGGCGCCGTGCCGCCATAGGATTTGCGGCTGCGCACGGATTTGTCCACGGTGAGGTAGCCGAAGACGGCCTCGGTGATGCCGGGGTGAATGCCCTTGAGGTCATCCAGCGTCAGCTTGCCCAGTTCGCTCTTCTTCTCTTCCGCCAGCGCGACGGCGCGACCGGTGACATGGTGCGCCTCGCGGAAGGGCAGGCCAAGCTCGCGCACCAGCCAATCCGCCAGGTCGGTGGCGGTGGAATAGCCGGAACCGGCGGCCTTTTTCATGGCCGCGGTGTTGATCGTCATGTCGCCGACCATGCCGGTCATGGCGGCCAGGGCGAGCTCAAGGGTTTCGGCCGCATCGAACACGGCTTCCTTGTCTTCCTGCATGTCCTTGGAATAGGTCAGCGGCAGGCCCTTCATGACGGTCAGCAGGCCGACGAGCGAGCCGGTGATGCGGCCGGTCTTGGCGCGCACCAGCTCGGCGGCATCGGGGTTCTTCTTCTGCGGCATGATCGACGAGCCGGTGGAGAAGGAATCGGACAGGCGCACAAAGCCGAACTGCGGCGTCGACCAGATGACGATTTCCTCGGCCAGCCGGGAGAGATGCGTGGCGGCAATGGCGGCCATCGACAGGAATTCCAGGGCGTAGTCGCGGTCAGAGACACTGTCGAGCGAGTTGCGGGTGGGTTCGCGGAAGCCGAGTTCCTTCGCCGTCATGTGCCGGTCGATGGGAAAGCCGGTTCCCGCCAGCGCGGCGGCGCCGAGCGGCGATTCATCCATGCGCTCGATCGCGTCCTTTACCCTGCTGAGATCGCGGCCAAACATTTCCACATAGGCCATGCAGTGATGGCCGAAGGTGACGGGCTGCGCGGTCTGCAGATGGGTAAAGCCGGGCATGAGGGTTGCCGCATGTTCCTCGGCGCGCTTCAGGAAAGCCTCGATCAGCTTTTTCAGTGCGGTTGCCGTGCGCTGGAATTCCTCCTTGACCCACAGGCGGAAATCGACGGCAACCTGATCGTTGCGCGACCGCGCCGTGTGCAGGCGGCCTGCCGGCGCGCCGATCAGCTCAGCAAGGCGGGACTCGACATTCATGTGAATGTCTTCAAGTTTGCGTGAGAAAACGAACTTTCCGCTCTCGATCTCTGACAATATCGTGTTCAGGCCCTTTGCGATCTTGTCGTGGTCGTCCGCCGCGATTATGCCGGTTTTCGCAAGCATGGCAGCATGGGCAAGTGAACCGCGAATGTCCTGGGCATAGAGTTTCTGGTCAAACCCGATGGAAGCGTTGATTTCTTCCATGATGGCGGCCGGACCTGAGGCGAAACGGCCTCCCCACATTTCGTTGCTGTTTTTCTTGTCGGACATTGTAAGCCTTGGGTAAACCGGGGTGGATAGACGGAAAGTGTAAGATATGGACAACGGCAACGAAACACAGAAAACCACTTCAGGCGGCAGCAGGAAAATTATTGTTCTTGCCGCGCTCGCAGGCATAGTCGCCGGTGCGGTTGGGGTATACGTGATGGAGCGGCCTTCTGGCAATATTGTTGCCGGAACAAACACGACCGATCAATGCACTGCCAAGACCGACACGGCGAGGAAGATCGATGCCGCCGCCACGGGCGCCGTTGCGGCCATGCGCGGGGCTGAGAAGCCGCAATCCATGTCCGCACTGTCCTTCACCGGACCCGACGGCAAGCCGATGCGGCTGGCGGATTTCAAGGGCAAGACCGTCCTTGTCAATCTCTGGGCCACCTGGTGCGCGCCCTGCCGCGAAGAGATGCCAGCGCTCGATGCGCTGCAGACCAAGAAGGGCGGCGACAATTTTCAGGTCGTGACGATCAATATCGATACGGGCGACGACCAGAAGCCGAAAGGTTTCCTGGCGGATATCGGCGTGAAATCACTGGCGCTCTACCGCGATCCGACCATGGGTGTGTTCAATGAGCTCAAGCGCAAGAACCTGGCGTTCGGCCTGCCGGTGACGATGATCGTCGACAAGGAGGGCTGCCAGATTGCCGCCATGAACGGTCCGGCGCCGTGGGAAAGCGATGACGCCGTGCGTCTGATCGATGCCGCCATCGCGGCGCAGTGATTGCTTGCAATGCGGCGGGCCGTTGCCACGCCCGCTGTCGCGTCTGGCTGTTGAGAAGGTGGGAAAGACGGGCGGTCCATCGGGAGCGCTGAAGTCTTTGGTTGGTGTTGCGGTTGTTGCGATCCCTTGGACCACCCGCCCCGGCACCCGGTTTCGTCCAACATCGCATCATTGGACTGAACCTTCCCGGCCTGGGGGTCTCCCACAGGCCGAAACGCAGGTCCTTTCCCGACTTTCGAAAGTTTCCGGAAGCATTCCCGCCGGAAAGGACGAGTGGTAGGATAAGGGATGTTTTGGTGTGTTGGATAAGTCGGCAAGATTCTTTTGAATAGGTGGATAGCAGAGCCATTTTTGCGTGGTTCGACAAGCTCACCATGAGGGCGATGGAGGATTGCAGGGAGCCAATTTCTGCTAGATTGCCGCAAACTGCATGTTCCGATTAGCTTTGCAGCCAGCCCCTCTCCCTCATGGTGAGCTTGTCGAACCACGCGCCATGCATGTGCAAAAAACCCGCCGGGATTTTCATCCGCGGCGGGTTCATTGTTCATTCAATCCGAAGATCTGATTATTCCGGCTGACCGGCTGCCGCCTTGCGGGCCTTCTTGGCCTTGTACTTGTCGAAGCCGGAGGGATCGCCGGGCTTGCGCTCCTTGGGCTTCTTCACCTTTTCGGGTTTTTCCGCGGTCCAGCCTTCCGGCTTGGCCTTGGCGGGCTTGGCTGCCCAGTCGGCTTTCGACTTGTCGTCACGCGGGCGGTCGTCGCGGGCGCGGGGCGGCTTACGGTCGTCCCACTCGCGCTTTTCGCCAAAGCTCTTCTTCGGCTTGAAATCGCTGCGCGGGGAGGAGAAGCCTGCGGCCTCGCTGCGGGTGATGTTCACGCCTTTTTCGCCGGTGCCGTACTGCTTGATGCGGGCCAGAAACGCGTCGGCCTTGCTTGCAGTGATTTCGAAGCGGGTTTCGGTCTCGAGAATCTTGATCGAACCGACGTCGGTCTTGGTGATGTCGCCGGCCTTGCAGATCAGCGGCAGCAGCCAGCGCGGCTCGGCGCGCTGCTTGCGGCCGACGCTGAGCGAGAACCAGGCGCCGCTCTCGAACTGTTCGAAACGGTCCGAACGCGGCGCGCGCTCGGCGCGGTCACCCCGGTCGCCACGGCCGGGCCGGTCATCATAGCTGCCCTTGCGGATCGGCTCGAGAACGTGGGCTGGCGTGTTCGACAGTTCTTCGGGTGCAGGACGCGCGGCCATCTGCTGGCGCAGATAGGCAGCGGCAATCTGCTCGGCGGAATGCAGGCCGAGAAGCTCGCGGACATATTCGCCTTCCTCGTCGGTCATGACTTCGGTCAGTGACGGATCGTTGAGGATGCGGTCATGATTGCGCTTGTTGATGGCAGCGGCATCCGGCGGCGGCACCATCGTGGTGCTGAGCTTTGCCATCTGCAGCAGCCGCTCGGCCGAACGGCGGCGCGAAGCCGGCACGATCAGCACGCAGATGCCCTTGCGGCCTGCACGGCCGGTACGGCCACTGCGGTGCAGCAGCGTGTCCGGGTTGGTCGGCAGGTCAGCATGGATGACGAGATCGAGATTAGGCAGGTCGATGCCGCGTGCAGCCACGTCGGTGGCCACGCAAACGCGGGCACGGCCGTCGCGCATGGCCTGCAGCGCATTGGTGCGCTCGGCCTGGCTGAGCTCGCCGGAGAGCGAAACAACGGAAAAGCCGCGATTGGACAGGCGGCTGGTCAGATGCTTGACCGCTTCGCGGGTCGCACCGAAGACGATGGTGTTCTGGGCATCGTAAAACAGCAGCGCATTGATGATCGCATTTTCGCGCTCACGCGGCGCCACCGGCATGATGTGATATTCGATATCGCTGTGCTGGGACTTTTCGCTGGTCGCGGTGATGCGCACCGCATCGTTCTGGAACTGTTTTGCCAGCTGGGCAATCGGTTTCGGCACCGTGGCCGAGAACATCAGCGTGCGGCGGTCCTTCGGCGCTTCGCCGAGGATGAATTCGAGGTCTTCGCGGAAACCGAGGTCAAGCATTTCATCGGCTTCGTCAAGCACCACGGCGCGCAGTTCGGTCATGTCGAGCGAGCCGCGGGTGATGTGGTCGCGCAGACGGCCGGGCGTGCCGACAACGATATGGGCGCCGCCCTGCAATGCGCGGCGTTCCTTGGTCATGTCCATGCCGCCGACGCAGGAAGCGATGCGGGCGCCGGTCTTCTCATAGAGCCATTCCAGCTCGCGGCGCACCTGCAGGGCGAGCTCGCGGGTCGGGGCAATCACCAGCGCATAGGGTGCGCCGATCGAGGTGAAGCGGTCTTCGCCTTCAAGCAGGGTCGGTGCGATGGCAATGCCGAAGGCAACTGTCTTGCCGGAGCCGGTCTGGGCGGAGACGAGAAGATCCGCACCGTCCGCTTCCGGAGCAAGCACAGCTGTCTGCACCGGCGTCAGGGTCTCGTAACCACGGGCTGCCAATGCACCGGACAGCGCCGGGGCGATAGAATCGAAAATAGTCATTAATGAACTTTCAAGTACGTGTTTGGGCTGGTGTTTTCGGCTCGGCATATGTTGGGGCACGAGCGGCACGCATATAGCTTTGTTGCGCTCTCGTAGAGGTTATCGCTCATTTCGTCAATGGCAGGGCATGGGGAGCCAATGCAGGGGAGCCGTGCAAATTCGTTGTGGGTAGGCCGGGCAACCACGCGTCTTGCCCGTGCCCAAGCAATGTCAGACAGCAAATCCGGCCCGTTTCAGGCGGACGATGGCCAGATCCAGCGCGGAGAGAAAGCTCGAGCGGTCCTTGGGCGAAAATGGCCGCGGACCTCCGGTGATCTGGCCGGCCGAGCGCAGTTCGTCCATCAGGTTGCGCGTGGCCAGCGTGTTGCCGATGGAGGCCTCGGTGAACGCGCGGCCGGTCGGCGAGATGGCGTCGGCCCCTGCCTTCACGCAGCGGCTGGCCAGCGGAATGTCGGCTGTCACCACCACATCGCCGCGCGATACCCGTTCGGCGATCCAGTCATCGGCCGCATCGAAACCGTCGCTGACGATGACGCGTTCGATCATCGGATCGCGCGGAATGGTCATGAAGGAATTGGAAACAACGTAGACCTTGACGCCATAGCGCTCGGCAACGCGGTAAATCTCGGCTTTCACCGGACAGGCGTCGGCGTCGACATAGATGGCGATGGTTTTCTGCTCGTTCATGCTCAACCGAAGATGTGGAGGGCGGCCAGACCGACGGAGGCGGCCAGGCCGATGGCAAAGCCGATGGCGAGCGCGGCCACCAGAAAGCCGGTGCC
Source organism: Todiramphus chloris collaris (assembly GCA_025345505.1). NCBI lineage: Eukaryota > Metazoa > Chordata > Aves > Coraciiformes > Alcedinidae > Todiramphus > Todiramphus chloris. Next base: position 1,222,432 of record JANVCC010009742.1, on the reverse strand, counting down.
AAGCCATGCGCCATCCTGTTCGCCGAGGCCGATGCTGAGCAGGATGATGCTGAGCGCCGGCAACTGATTGATGAGCGGAACAGGCAGCACAACGATGAGCGCCATGACCAGCGCTGCAAGGCTGACGATCCGCTCCATGACGACCTGCGGCAGCAGCCAGTAGCGCGGGCGGGCCAGCCGTTCGAAACGGATGAGCAGCGGTTCAAGCTTGCCGACAAAACGGCGATAGGTTTCAGTGCGCAGGGATTTCTTCCGCAGGAAGGCCGGAAACCACGGATTTTCCAGGCCGATCAGCATCTGCAGCGAAAGAAGGATCAGGGGAATGCCGAAGATCGTCGAAGACCCCGGCGGCAGCGGCACCAGATTGAGTGCTGCAAAGAGGATCAGCAGCGCGCCGAAGCTGCGTTCGGAAAGCGCGGACAGGATGTCGTCAAACGAAACCCTGTCCGCGTCTGTTTCACCGATCTTGACCAGAATGCTGGACAGACGCCGTTCCGCAGGGTCACCCAAGGGGTCCCAATGATACGGTTTTCCGTCAGCGTTCATTCGTCTTCTCCATCGATGCAATTATGCTTTCGTCGTTGTCTCGGCGATAGAGGGTGTCGAGGCAGGTTTTGCATCTATCGTTAATTCGGGTTCCGGCGCGTCGTTGCGTGTCTTCCAGAGCGAACTGAAAATGCCGGCGGCAAGGATGCCGAGCGTGATCGAGAGTGACCACATCGGCGGTATCTTTGCCAGCCCCAAAGCGTCAGCCACGAAAATCTTTCCGCCGATGAACACCAGTACGAGAGACAGTGCGTATTTCAGATAGACGAAGCGATGGATAAGGCTTGCGAGGGCGAAATACAGCGCACGCAGGCCAAGGATCGCGAAGATGTTCGAGGTGAAGACGATATAGGGATCGGTGGTGATGGCAAAAATGGCCGGGATGGAATCCACCGCGAAGATCACATCCGCCAGTTCCACCATGACGAGTGCCAGAAGCAGCGGGGTAATCCATGTCTTCGACTTGCCCGTATGCGGGTCGGTGCGCCGGATCATGAATTTCTGCCCGTGCAGCTCTTCGGTGACGCGGAAACGCTTGCGCATGAACTTGAAGACCGGATTGGCCGAGACGTCGAACTCGTCGTCGCCGGCCATGAGCATGCGGATGCCGGTGATGATCAGGAACGCGGCAAAGAGATAGAGGACCCACTCATATTGTTCGACAATGGCCGCACCCGCCGCGATCATGATGCCGCGAAGAATGACGACACCGAGAATGCCGTAGACGAGCACCCGGTGCTGATATTGCTTGGGAATGGCAAAATAGCCGAAAATCATGGCGATGACGAAAATATTGTCCATCGCCAGGCTTTTCTCGACGACGAAGCCGGTGAGGTACTGCATGCCGGACTCGCTGCCCAGCTCCCACCAGATGAAGCCGCCGAAGGCGACGCCGAGACTGATGTAGAACGCCGAGAGCAAAAGGCTCTGGCGCATGCCTATATCGTGATTTTTTCGGTTGAGAACGCCCAGGTCGAGGACGAGAAGCACAAGAACAAGGGCAAAAAAGCCAAGCCACATCCATAGGGGCTTGCCCATGGCATCAACAAACAGAAGCTCCATGTGAAAAATGATCCGCCGGCATCGGTTCCAGATTACAGCTCCGACATCACGAGAGAGCCGGTAACTCTCGCCAGAGGGGCCCGGTGCTGCAATTCTGCCTGAATTGGGGAGCGGCAGGGGTCAATGCAAGGGTTTGAATGAAATAAATAATCCGTGGCCGCCGTATTGAACGGCGCTTGGCGCCCTCAGCGGGTCGGAACAGGGTTCTCGCCGCGATAGTCGTAGAAGCCGCGCCCGGCCTTGCGTCCCAGCCAGCCGGCTTCGACATATTTGACCAGCAACGGGCAGGGGCGGTATTTCGAATCCGCGAGCCCATCATGCAGCACCTGCATGATCGACAGGCATGTGTCGAGGCCGATGAAATCGGCAAGCTGCAACGGGCCCATCGGGTGATTGGCGCCCAGTTTCATCGCCGTATCGATGGCTTCGACTGAACCCACGCCCTCGTAGAGCACGTAGATGGCTTCGTTGATCATCGGCAGCAGGATGCGGTTGACGATGAAGGCCGGGAAATCTTCGGAGACCGTAAGCGTCTTGTCGAGGCTGGTAACGAATTCGCGCGCGATCTCGAACGTGACGTTTTCCGTGGCAATGCCGCGAATCAGCTCGACCAGCTTCATCACTGGAACCGGATTCATGAAGTGGATGCCGATGAAGCGCTCCGGACGGTCCGTGGTGGCGGCAAGCCGCGTGATCGAGATGGAGGAGGTGTTGGTTGCGAGGATCGCTTCCGGATTGAGGTTGGGGCAGAGCTGGGCAAAAATCTTGCGCTTGACCGTTTCATCCTCTGTCGCGGCCTCGATGGCCAGATCGACACCGGCGAGGTCTTCGATACGCAGGGCCGGACGGATGCGCGACATGCCCTTGACACGCTCGGCTTCCTCAAGCTTGCCGTGGGAAACCTGCCGGGCCATGTTGCCGTTGACGGTGGCGATGGCCTTTTCCAGCTGGTCGGCTGACTGGTCATGGATCAAAACATCATATCCGGCCAGTGCACAGACGTGAGCGATTCCTCCGCCCATTTGTCCCGCACCAACAATGCCTACAGTTTTGATCGAGCCAGCCATGTTTCCATCCGTTTCTTTTCTTTGTAGCACCAAACTAAATGGCCGGGGTAGCGTTCGTCTACCCCGGCCATGCAGATTCATTTCAATCTTGCGATGAAATTCAAAGCGCTTTTTCGAGTTCCGGCAGAATGACGAAAAGATCGCCGACCAGGCCGTAATCGGCGACCTGGAAAATCGGTGCTTCCTCGTCCTTGTTGATGGCAACGATGACCTTGGAGTCCTTCATGCCGGCCAGATGCTGGATCGCACCCGAAATGCCGACGGCGATGTAGAGATCAGGGGCTACCACCTTGCCCGTCTGGCCAACCTGCCAGTCGTTCGGGGCGTAACCGGCATCGACGGCGGCGCGCGAGGCACCAACAGCCGCGCCGAGCTTGTCGGCCACGGGCAGGATGACTTCCTTGAACTTCTCGTTGGAGCCGAGGGCACGGCCGCCGGAGATGATGATCTTGGCCGAGGTCAGTTCCGGACGGTCGCCGCCGGAAAGCTTGGCTTCGATGAAGGTGGACAGGCCCGGATTGGCGGTGGCCGCAACAGTCTCGACCGGAGCCGAACCGCCTTCGCCGGCGGCCGCAAAGGTGGCGGTACGCACGGTGATGACGCGCTTGGCATCGGTTGCCTGGACGGTCTGCAGGGCATTGCCCGCATAGATCGGGCGCTTGAACGTATCGGGCGCAATGACCTCGATGATGTCCGAGATCTGCATGACGTCCAGCAGGGCGGCAACGCGCGGCAGGATGTTCTTGCCGTTGGTGGTTGCGGCGGCAATGATCGTGTCATAATTGCCGGCGATCGAAACGATCAGCGCCGCAGTGGCTTCCGCCAGGCGGTTGGCCAGATCGTCGCTGTCGGCGAGCAGGACCTTCTTGACACCGGCAAGCTTGGCGGCCTGGTCGGCAACACCCTTGGCGCCCTTGCCAGCAACCAGAACATGCACGTCGGAACCGATGGCGAGCGCTGCGGTCAATGCCTTGGCGGTCTGGTCGGAAAGGGTTTCATTATCGTGTTCGGCAAAAAGAAGAATAGCCATGGTAAATTCCTTTCCTGATCCTTAGAGAACGCCGGCTTCGTTCTTCAGCTTGCTGATGAGCTCGGCAACGTCCTTGACCTTGACGCCTGCCTTGCGGCCGCCCGGCTCCTCGGTCTTAAGAACCTTGAGGCGCGGCTTGGTGTCGACGCCGTAATCGGCTGCGGTCTTTTCATCCAGCGGCTTCTTCTTCGCCTTCATGATGTTCGGCAGCGAGGCATAGCGCGGCTGGTTGAGGCGCAGGTCCGTCGTGACGATGGCGGGCAGCTTGATTTCGATGGTCTGCAGGCCGCCGTCGACTTCGCGGGTAACCTTGGCGGTATCGCCGCCGAGTTCGACCTTGGAGGCGAAGGTGCCCTGGCTCCAGCCAAGCAAAGCGGACAGCATCTGGCCGGTCTGGTTGGCATCGTCGTCGATGGCCTGCTTGCCGAGAATGACCAGCTGCGGCTGTTCGGCTTCGACAATGCCCTTGAGGATCTTGGCAACGGCAAGCGGCTCGACGATGTCGTCGACCTTGACCAGAATGCCGCGGTCGGCACCCATGGCAAGCGCCGTGCGGATGGTTTCCTGCGCCTGTGCAGGTCCGATGGAGACAACGACCACTTCCTCGACCTTGCCGGCCTCTTTCAGGCGCAGCGCTTCCTCGACCGCGATTTCGTCGAACGGGTTCATCGACATCTTCACGTTGGCAAGCTCAACGCCGGAACCGTCGCCCTTAACCCTGATCTTCACATTGTAATCGACTACCCGCTTTACCGGTACGAGGACTTTCATGGGGACTCCCTCTCATAAGAACTGCAGACAGATTTAACTGCCGGGCAATGGCACCCGCTTGCCGGATGCCGACATTGAGGTGAAAAAAACGACACATTAGTGGAACGAATTTGACATTCGCATCCCGTTGGACATCACGCGAGAGATGCGAATGTCAAATTCACAAGTTCCACTACAAGCATACATTTGGCCGTGGTCCTTTGATTCTGACATTTGCTTGAACGGCCTGTATCAAAGGGGTGCAAATGTCAGAATCGGACCGCGGCTGTGTCAGGATCGTGCGGGACCGTAAATATGACTAACGTAAAGGTCAATCATCCAGTTTGCTGTTATTGGGGCTTAAACGATTGAAACTTGCGGGATCAACGGCCCCATCGGGGTGAAGGCGGTTCGGGTGGCGTTTGCGGCGGCTGCTTGTCGACGATAACGGCGCGCGGCGAGACAATCGCCCGGTCAAACAGCGGCACGCTGCGGCGTTTGAACGGGATGAGGAGCAGGGCGCCGGCAATGATGCCGCCGACATGGCCGGACCAGGAAATGCGGTCTTCGCCATGGGTGACGAGCATGACGAACTGGAGCCCGATCCAGAGGACGAGCGGATAGAGCGCGGGGATGCGCAGGGGTATCCGGCCGAAAGCCAGCACCCAAACCCGCACACGCGGATGCAGCATCAGATAGGCGGTGATCACGCCGGCAATGGCGGCCGATGCCCCGATCAGCGGCCCCTCGGAAGACGGATCGAGCGTACCGTGCAGGAAAGCGCCGGCGGCGGCGCAGAGCAGGTAGAAAATCAGGAACCTGATATGGCCCATGGCGTCTTCGACATTGTCACCGAAGACCCAGAGGAACAACATGTTGCCGCCCAAATGGAAGATATCGGCATGGAGGAAGGCGTAGGTGACATAGGTGAAAGCGGGCGGCACGAAATCATATCGCGGCGGCAGCACCGTCATATGGTGCGCCACCGACGGGATATAGCCAAAGCCGATGGAGGCGGTCTTTGAATCTGCCCCGGCAAGGCTCGTCAGGCCGAAGATGATGACATTGAGGGCAATCAGCGCCAGGGTGACATATTGCAGCTTGATGTATTTGAGGCTGTTGGCGTCGTAGAGTGGAATGAACATCGGCGCCGTTCCCCCGTTCAGCGGTTCTTACCGGGCACCCATAACACGTCCTTCGCGCCATTGTCATTGACGGCGCGCGCGGCGACGAAGAGAAAATCGGAAACGCGGTTGATGTATTTGAGTGCGGCTGGTGTGACGACCTCATCAGGCCTTTGCGCCAGCGCCACCATGTGCCGTTCGGCACGCCTTGCCACCGTGCGCGCCAGATGCAGGGCAGCGGAGGCTGCCGATCCGCCCGGCAGGACGAAGGAGCGCAGCGGCGCCAGCTTTTCATTCAACAGATCGATATCCGCCTCGATGCGCGCGACCTGGGTGTCGATCATGCGCAACGGTTCGTATGCGAGCTTTTCCCCGGTATCGGGTGTGGCCAGATCGGCGCCGAGATCGAACAGATCGTTCTGGATGCGGGCGAGCATGGCGTCGATTTCCGGAAACTGCTCCGCCGTATGCAGCCGCGCCAGTCCCACGCAGGCATTGGCTTCATCGACCGTGCCATAGGCTTCGACGCGCAGGTCGTGCTTCAGACGGCGCTCGCCGCTGCCGAGCCCGGTGGTGCCGTCATCGCCGGTCCTGGTGTAGATCCTGTTGAGCTTGACCATGGCCTATCCCGCGGTCAGCTGGCGGCGCGGTGAAAGTAAATCGCGCCGACGATGAGAATGATCGCCACCAGCTGCAGGAAAATGCGCAGCTGCATCATCTTGTTGGAAAAGTTGGCATCGCCGCCCTTCATCATGTTGCGCAAACCGATCAGAAGCACGACGGTGACGGCGGCAATGGCAACGACTGCCAGAAACTTGAAGATGATATCCATGGTTTTTCCTTTTCAGGCCGGAGCGCTTTCAGGACTGGCCGGCAAGCATGCGGTATAGCGCACGCGACGACAGAAATCTGCGGGCAAGAACCGCAAATTTCGCGGGGCGCGTGACGAGATAATGCGGTTTGGGATGCGGATTTTCCAGCGCATCCTTGAGCACGGCGTAGACCGCTTCCGGGCCAAGCTTGGAGCGGGACTTGGTGCCGCCCTGCGACAGGCGGGCGATCTGCTTCTGATAATCCGCCCGATGCACCGAATTCTCGACATCGATATATTTCTCGATCTGCTGCAGCGCATTGTATGTGAAGCGCGAGGCAATCGGTCCCGGCTCGATCAGCGACACGTGGATGCCGGAGCCTTCAAGCTCCATGCGCTGGACCAGCATCAGGCCTTCCAGAGCGAATTTCGACGCGACATAGGCCCCGCGCCACTTCATCGGCACGAGCCCGAGAATCGACGAGCAATGCACGATCCGCCCATGGCCCTGACGGCGCATCACCGGGACGATGTGCCGGGTCAGCTCATGCCAGCCGAAGAAATTGGCATCGAACTGTTCGCGCAAGCCTTCGATGGGCAGGTCTTCCACGGCGCCCGGCAACGCATAGGCGCCATTGTTGTAAAGCGCATCGAGTGTGCCGCCGGTCGCGGCGAGCACATTGTCAACGAGCGCCCGGATGGAATCCGGCTCGCGATAATCGAGATAATGGGCCGAAAGGCCGTCGGCTTGAAGCGCTGCGATATCCTCGGTTCGCCGCGCCGTGGCAAAGACCTGCCAGCCATCCGCCTTGAGGGCGCGGGCGCAATGGGCGCCGATGCCGCTGGAACATCCTGTGATCAAAATCGTTCTGGAACTGGTCATTCTTTTCCGATTGCTGCAAACCGAATGGTAAAATCAAAAAAAGACTTCACATATTCGCCCGCGCCTTGCAATGTCACGAGGGGTCGGACCCGCACTAAAGGGACAAACCATTTTCAATGCGTAGAGTATATGTTTTTCTCCGGCGGGTGACCTTCGACACATTGAGGCATTTCAGCACGGATGACGGCTGGGCTCTCGCCAGCCACGTGGCGCTGTCGGGCATCCTGGCGCTGTTTCCGTTTCTGATTTTCGCCACCTCGCTTGCCAGCTTTCTCGGCGCCAGCGCCTTTACCGATACGGCGGTGCATGTGGTGTTCGACACCTGGCCCGAGGTGATTGCCCGGCCGATTGCGCAGGAGGTGCGCAATGTTCTCAACGTCCAGCGTGGCGGGCTCCTGACCATCAGCGTGATCGCCGCCGCCTATTTTGCCTCCAACGGCATCGAAGCGCTGCGCATTGCACTCAACCGCGCCTACCGGGTGGTTGATACGCGCTCGATCATCTATTGCCGCCTGCAAAGCCTGGGCTATGTGATCGTGGCCACCGTCGGCATCATGGCCATCAGCTTTCTCCTGGTGCTGGCGCCGCTGGCGGTACGGATTGCCAGCAAATGGGTTCCCGAGCTTGACGTTCTGTCCGGCACCATCGGCTTCTGGCGCTACTGCATTGCCTCTGCCGTGCTGATCGTCGGGCTGCTGGTGGCGCATCTGTGGCTGCCGGCGGGGCGGCGCAAGCTCATCGATATCCTGCCGGGCATCCTCGTGACCCTGCTGGCGTGGATCGTCGGCGCATCGATTTTCGCGAGCTATCTCGAGACGTTCGCATCCTATGTGTCGACCTATGCAGGACTGGCCTCGATCATGGCGGCAATCGTCTTCCTCTATATCATCGCCGCAATTTTCATCATCGGCGCCGAGGTCAATGCCGCCATCATCCACTATCGCGAGGGCAGGGTCGCCAAGCGCTTCTGACCGGTCGACAGCGCGACACCGAGGGTTGCCACCACCATGCCGCACAGCTGGAACAGCGTCAGTGTTTCGCCGAAAAGCACATAGGCCATCAGGGCGGTCACGCCGGGTACCAGATAGAACAGCGAAGCAACCTTCGACACGGCGCCCTGATTGATCAGGACCATCAGCAGCAGCACTGCGCCGATCGACAGCACGAAGACCAGCCAGAACAGCGCGAAGCCGAGAGGCGCGGCCCAGATCACCGCGTGGGTTTCGAACAGCAGCGAAAAGATGCCGGTGAGCACGGCCGCGCCGAGATATTGCAGCGTCGTACCCGCCTTCAGGTCGATGGTGCCGACAAAGCGTTTCTGCCAAACGGTTCCAGCACTGATGGCCAGCACCGAAAGGATCGACGCGCCGACGGTTGCCGGCGTGATGCCATCGGCGGAAATCGACAGTTTTGGCCAGAGCACCATGGCGACGCCGACAAAGCCGACCGCCAGCCCGGCCCAATGACGCGGCTGGATTTTCTCGCCGAGAACGGCTCCGGCAATCAGCGCCGTGATCAGCGGCTGCAACCCGACCACCAGCGCCGACATACCAGCGGGCAAGCCTCGGTGGATCGCCCAGAACACAGCGCCGAGATAGACGCCGTGGATCAGGCAGCCGGCGATGATCGCGTGCATGGCGCCGCGCCCGCTCGGCCATTGGTTGCCGGCCAGCACGACCCAGGTGCCGAGAATGGCCCCGGCAATAACAAACCGGATCGTCAGGAACAGGAAAGGCTCCATGTAGGGCATGGCATAGCGGGCGCCGATGAAGCCGGTGGCCCACAGGAGGACGAACAGGGCGGGAAAATAACGGACGGGCATGATGGGGACCGGATCACGGGATGAGTTGTGATGCAGGTTTATACGAACGCCCGTGCTGCAGCCAGATGTTGTTTTAAGGTTGTGGTGTCAATCCGGCCAGGCCGATGATGTCCTCACGTGTCACCCCTGCCGCGCGCAAGGAGCGCAGTGAGGTATCCCTGCGGCTCTTGGACAGCTTTTGGCCGTCGTGATCGAGGATCAACCTGTGATGGTGATAGATCGGCGGTTGCAGTCCGAGAATGGTCTGCAGCAGGCGGTGGATGCCGGTGGCCTGGAACAGGTCCCTGCCGCGCACCACATGACTGACGCCCTGCAGCGCATCGTCAATGACGACGGAGAGGTGATAGCTGGTCGGCATGTCCTTGCGGGCGATGATGACATCGCCCCAATCCTGCGGCCGGGCTGCGATATCGGACCCGCCATCGGCCGTTTCATGCCATAACAAAGGTTCCCCCACATGCGCAAGCGCGCGGTCCATGTGGAGCCGCCATGAAAACGGCTGCCCGTCATCCATACGCCGCTGGCGCTCCCGTTTGGAAATCGTACGGTCGATTGCGGGATAGAGCGCCGCGCCGTCCGGATCGTGCGGCCATACCAGCCCCTTGGCCGTGGCTTTCTGCATTTCCCGTTTGATGTCGCCGCGGCTGAGGAAGGCGGGGTATACCAGGTCCATGCGGATGAGGCGGTCGAGCACATCGCGGTAGACGCCGAAATGCTCGGACTGGCGGCGCACCGGCGTTTCCCAGTCAAGTCCGAGCCAGTGCAGATCCTCCTGCATGGCGGCTTCGAGTTCGGGCGTGCAGCGTTCGCGGTCGATATCCTCCATGCGCAGCAGAAGCCGCCCGCCGGCCGCCTGCGCCATCTGCCGGTTGAGCAGGGCGGAATAGGCATGGCCGAGATGCAGGTGGCCATTGGGACTGGGAGCAAAGCGGAAAACCGGGACAGTCATGAACTGGGATTCTTGCGTGAGGACCTTGTCGATTGATACGGTGTTTGTTCCGAGATGAAAAGTGAACGGTTCCATGCGCAGAATAGACACGCTTGACGATGTTGCGGAAGGGCTGACGGCCCTCCTGGCGGCACACCCCGAACTGGCGGCGATTGCCGAGCGGGCAGGGCCGTTGCCGCTGCGGCGGCGGGCGCCGGGTTTCGAGAGCCTTGCCTCGGTCATCGTCTCGCAGCAGGTATCGAAGGCCAGTGCCGATTCGATCTGGAAGCGGCTGATCCAGCATGTCGATCCGCTGACCCCGGAAAACTACGTCAGGGCGGGGGAGGAGGCCTGGCGTCTGGCGGGTCTTTCGCGCGCCAAGCAGGCGACGCTGGCCCGGATCAGCGAGGCGATCATGGCCGGAGAGCTTGATCTGTTCGACCTGTGCGACCGCCCCATCGATGAAGCCATGACCGTCATGACCAATGTGAAGGGCATCGGGCCGTGGACGGCGGAAGTTTATCTCCTGTTTTCGGCCGGGCATGCGGATGTTTTCCCGTCCGGCGACGTTGCCCTGCAGCACGCCTATGCCCATGCCTATGCCGAATCAGTGAAACCTGATTCGAAATCCCTGCGCCTTTTGGCGGAGCGCTGGTCGCCGTGGAGGGGTGTCGCGGCCCGGCTTTTCTGGGCTTATTACGCCGCAACCCGTGGCCGGGATGGCACACCGGTTGGATGAAGTTGAAATAACGGGGTTTTTCGCAGCCTGAGATGCAATGGCGCTTCACATTCCTGTCACCTCGAGCTTACAATAATGGGGCCTGATGGTTGGACTGGGAGGTGATTCCTTGACAATAGCCGTCTCGCCGGACGGGTTACCGGCCCTGGTACTCAATGCGGACTACCGTCCGCTCAGTTATTATCCCTTGTCGCTGTGGTCCTGGCAGGACGCGATCAAGGCGGTCTTCCTTGACCGTGTGAATATCGTTGCCGAATACGAGTATGAGGTTTCCTCCCCCTCGTTCGCAATGCGGGTACCGAGCGTCGTTTCCCTCAAAACCTACATCAAGCCGTCGCGCACGCCTGCCTTTACGCGATTCAATGTTTTCCTGCGCGACCGGTTCGAATGCCAGTATTGCGGGTCGGAGGATGATCTGACCTTCGATCACGTGACGCCCCGTTGCGCCGGTGGTGCCACGATCTGGGAAAATGTCGTTGCAGCCTGTTCGCCCTGCAATCTGCGCAAGGGCGGCTTGATGCCGGACAAAGCCAAGATGTGGCCGCGGCAGAAGCCCTATGCCCCGACGGTGCATGACCTGCACAACAATGGCCGGCTGTTCCCGCCGAACCATCTGCATGAAAGCTGGATGGATTATCTCTACTGGGATGTCGAACTGGAGCCATAGGACCCCAGTTCCATTGTATCCGGCAAAGGCGGCGTCAGGCCGCCTTTTTTGCGCCGCGAAAGGCGATGAGCGCGAGGATCAGGCTGGCAATCGCATTCCAGCCGGCAAAGGACAGGCCAAGCACACGCAGGGCCGCCGTATCGCATGCGGGCGGATGGATCGCATTCATGTCATTCAGGAGGTTTCCAGCATTGGTGGTGATCGACATGCTGACCGCCGTGCAATCGGTCGGTCCCGGCCAGAACTTCCATTCGACACCGGAGTGGAACACCGCAAGGCCGAGCCCGATCAGCATCAGGATGCCGCCGAGCGCCAGAAGCATGCGCGTGAGAGCCGCAGGCCAGCGAAAGGCCGCCGCAAGCACGGCGAGTGCCATCAGCGGAATGCCCGCATAGTAGGGAAAGCGCTGCTCAAGGCACAATTTGCAGGGGAGATAGCCGCCGATATACTGGAAGCCAAGCGCCGAGCCCACGGTGACGATCATGGCAAGGAGCAGGAAAACCGCTGTCTTGAGATGCGGCGAAGAGCGGGTCGTCGTCATGATGGGTCTGACATCCTCATTCAGGTTGGATCGTTCAGGAGCTGTAATAGTGCAGTATGGCGTAAAGCAGGATCAGCACGGCCGCCGCCGCCGCCGCGATCAGGCCCAGGCGCTTTTCGATGAAATGGCGGATCGGTTCGCCGTAACGGCGCAAAAGCCAGGCGAGAAAGAAGAAGCGGGCGCCGCGTGTGATCACTGCGGAAACGATGAACAGCCAGATGTTGACGTTGGCCGCGCCGGACAGGATCGTTACGATCTTCATCGGCGGCAAATGGGCAAGGCCGGATGTGATCAGCAGCAGGAGGATCATGTCGGCGCTGGTCGAGCCGCGCATCTGCTCGAAGGCGTCGAGCTTGCCGTAGAATTCGAGCACGGGCTTGGCCAAGGCTTCATAGGCGTAATGGCCGAGAAACCATCCGGCGATACCGCCCAGCACCGAGAAGATCGTGGCAACAAGCGCGTAGCGGTAGGCGCGTTCAGGCCGTGCCAGCGCCATGGGCAGGTAGAGCACGTCGGCAGGAACGACGAAGACCGAGCTTTCGACAAAGGCAATGAACGCCAGCCAGACCTCAGCCGATTTGCGCGCGGCCAGTGACATTGTCCAATCATAAAGTCTGCGCAGCATGGCGTGATTCCTGTGGGTGTCGGTTCGATAAAGCTGGCGATCCTTACCCCATGCCCGGGAAAAACGGAATCGTTTCTATGGAAATTGTGTGCGGTTGACGATCTGGCATGCTGCGGCCGTGCTTTCCGGGCTGCAAATCGGCTGTAGCGGGCGGTGTCCGCCTTCGCAACACACAGACATGTTATCCCGGCAGAAAACGTTGGAATGGTGTTGACCGGCGTGGGGTCTGCCTGTATTTGGCTTTGACGGCTGTGGTTCGCCCGCGGCCGGTGCACATTGCGGCCCCCTTGGCGGAATTGGTAGACGCGCCTGACTCAAAATCAGGTTCCGAGAGGAGTGCTGGTTCGATTCCGGCAGGGGGCACCAACAAAGGCTTAAACAGCCAATCAGCAATTGATTTCATTAGACAATTCGTCCTTTTGGTACTGTCCGGGGTACTGACCAAGGACCAGAAATGAAGACGATTATCTTGAAATACATGACCCGAACGAAGACAGGTAGCTTCGAATATAGGCGGCAAGTGCCTAAGGAATTGCGGGATATTGTCGGCAAGTATGAATTTAAGAAGGTGCTTGGCCTTACTGAGACAGCGGCAATCAAGGCATGGCCGACGTATAATTCATGGGTAGAGCGGCAAATTGCCGATGCGAGAAAGCCGAAGACAGCAACCGCTGAGGCCATCAGCACAGCGAGAGAAGACTTTAGCGAAGCGCTTACCCGTCTCCAAAAGCTAGGCATTGACCCCACGGAACCTCTCTATAGGGAACCGGGTGAGCTTATTGAGGCTGACATAGTTGCTGAAAACTTCCAAGTCGCTGACAAGATCGACAGCTTGGCCGTTGGTATGTTGAACGGCAGCGGGAACGTTCGCCCACCGATGGCGACCTTCGAAGATGCAAAACGTCTTTACATCAAGGCAAAGGTTGAGGGGGAGGACAACGAGAAGATAAAGCTTCAACGGGTGGGCAGGGTTGCCGATTATATGCAGACGGCATTGGGTAAAGATTTGCCACTGGACAAACTGACCAGATCACACGCCCGTGAGGTCATAGCGCATATGCTTAGTTTGGGCATTAGTCCCGCCACGGTTCACCGTTACGCCAATGATATTCGGGCAATCATCAACTACGGCATTACCGAGTTTGAATTGGGGAATGTCGCTTTCAATCCATTCATAAAGATTGAAATTAAAGGCCTCAAGACGACAGGCAAGAGCGACCGCGATGAGAGGAACCCTTTCTCACCAAAGCAGCTTGAGCAGACCAGAGCGCGGGTTATAGAACATGCTGGTGCTGACCTTGGAATTATATGGCGCTTGCTAGAAGGAACCGGCGCGAGGCTTTCGGAGATAGCGGGCCTTGAGGTGCAAGATGTTGTCGTGGACGGCACGGCGACGCCCCACATTGACATACGTTTCAACGCTCTGAGGCGGCTCAAGAATAACGCAAGCGTCAGGAAAGTTCCTTTGGCAGGGGACGCACTGGCCGCGGCAACGGAAGCCTTGAGCGGTAAAGTCGATGGGCCATTGTTCAAGCGATATGGGCGGGACCGTGGTGGGGACGCTGCCTCAGCCGCCTTGATGAAATCCGTTCGGAAGATTGTCAGCGATAAGCGCGTTACCGTCCATTCCCTGCGGCACAACATGCAGGATCGAATGATCAAGGCCGGTGTCAGCGAACATGATCGAAAGTTGATCCTAGGTCACGCTATAAACGGCGAGGGTAATCGGTACGGTTCCGACGCGGCTCGATTGGAGGTCACAACAGCGGCCATGCGGTTGACCGTGGGCGTTACTCAGTAGCAGAGCAAGGAAAATCTTCCTCAATGCGGTCCGGCAATCTTCGAAACGGTTGTGTTTCGTCTCTAACCTTCGCCCTATCGAAACGTGTTCTTTACGCGTTTAGAAATGAGAACGTAGCAAATGCCGATGATACATATTGTCGTGTTGAAAATAGCCTTGACTAAGACCGGATAGATAACATGACGTTTGGTGGCATAATCGGACGAAAGCGAGGCCAATTCAAAGGCATTGTAGACATCCGATGCCCTTGAGATTAGTGCCAAGACCATAAGACCGACGAGTAGTTTCGGTGCCCTGCGGTCATTATCAAAGAGCAATTTCAGGCTCCAAGACCCCACAATCAGCCAAATCAAATTAATGAAAACGCCCACGATTATTTGTTGAACGATAAGAGCATATCCAACACCAAATCGTTGAGGCCCGATTTCCGACCTAAGAACAAGAGTGCCCCAACTAATCAAATCAAACCCCGATTTGACGACAGCATAAGAAAAGATAGCGATTACCGGAACCAACCACCCTCCAATCTTGAGGCGCGGGAGGGCCGGAGAAGATTGGGTCAACACTATTTCGTCTGTCAATTCGGCATTGCCCCTGTTCAACGCTTCCAAATGGTCGGGGTATCATGTCGCGGCTTTGCGTGAATTTGCAAGGCGGTTTGTCTCAGCCCATAAACCCTGCGCTCTTCAATACCGCACCCACTACAAACACGGTGAAACCAACGGCCACCCATATGCCAAGGTCAGTCCGTTCTTTCCAAATGACATAGATAAACCATGCAGCGATAGCCAACCCTAGGCAACCAGCGGCAATTTCGATGATATCAAATATCGTGTCCATTCAGCCCGCTATCACTTGGTTACCTTGGCTGTCCATAGCGTTGATTATGCTGGCATTAGTTGTCGAATGTTTTGCTGTAGAAATCTCAGGTGGTTTGATAATAGATAAAGCCGCCGCCAGAAATCCTCTGTAACCCCTCGGTTTCCTTTGGCGTGGATGATAGGTCGCGCTCTGTCCGTCGTAGATATCCACATGGTGTATCCAAGTCATGACAATGATGCTCTTGGACAAGACTTTTACATTTACTTTCGGGTAATCGCCCCTAAACTGCTTTTATTTCGTGGCGCTATTTTTACAAGTTTTGGGGGGATAGATTGGCATTCATTAGAGCGACCTGTCCGCGATGCGATACCGTCAATTCTACTTTCGAGGTGCGGGGACAGAATTATCTAGGTAAATATCAAAGCAATTGGCAACGTTCGTTTGAAGTATTCAGTGTTTGTGGGCACTGCCATAAAGCCATGATCCATCTTGTGGTGCAAACATCATATGCCTACGAGCATTTTTTTGCTAACGAACTCAATTGTCTTACGGCATTTGGCGGGTACATCAACGATATTGTTGATTACGAAGGTTACGTTAATTTATCAGATTTAGCGCAACAACAGCCACCCGAGCATCTCCCTGCTGATATCATCATTGCTTTTCAAGAGGCCGCCACGTGTCAAAGCGTGCAATGTTGGAACGCTTCCAGCGCGATGTATCGGGCCTGTCTAGATTTAGCCACGAAACCGCTAATGCCACCAGAAGGTGAAGAGCCTAATAGGAACATTCGGCGGTCCCTAGGTCTAAGGTTAAAGTGGCTGTTTGAAAACGGAAGGATGGCGAAATCTCTTGAGGAATTATCCCATTGTATTCAGCAGGACGGTAACGACGGTGTCCATGACGTCAATCTAACGCAAGCAGTAGTTGACGACATCGCTGATTTCACCGTTGAAGTGCTTCAGACACTCTACACTGTTCCGGCGCGGTTGAGACTTGCACAGGAGAGACGTGAGCAGCGTAGACAGACTAATGTCAGCTAGTGGTGCACAAAGAAGGCGTAGCAGGACCAAAATAGCTCATGCGGGTTGCCGAATGTTTTGCTGTAGAAATCTTAGGTGGCATCATGAGAAAAGACTGCTGGGATTTACCCCCGTGCCACCCGCCACTCCTTGCAGTAAACAATAGACCGCCCTTGCCGGAGTAGCGCGCCGCTTTCGACCGCGCCGTACGGGCCAAAGCTGACGAGGGGTCCGGCGCTGGGGTGGCCGCATGAGCGCCGCCAACATCTTCAAATTCAACACATCTCAAATCCGCGCAGTGGATATCAAGGGTGAACCTTGGTTCGTAGCTACTTATGTTTGTAAGGTCCTCGGCATGGCCAACCCAACAATGGCGCTGAGGCCTTTAGGTCATGACGAGAAATGCCTCAGTTCTTTTGAGACAGTTCGTGGCACCTACCAGATCAAACAGCTTCGCACGGATGAAAAGGGTATTACTGAAACTAACACCCTTGGCGGAAACCCTAACTCAAATTCAGGGTCAGAGACGGCTAAATCAGATTTAGGGTTAGCGAGCCGTGTGTGGACTGTCATACTAGGTACGAACCCCGGCAAGGCCATTCTCTTGACCACTTCAGTCACGCATTTGCTGACCATACGCCACGGTCACAACCACAACGGGGATCGCAGGACAACCGTTCTCTACGACCTCACCGGTAAGCCCGCCTGTACGACGCTCGCCGGACACTTGAACCGCCATGCTGTCGAGGCCTCGCTGCAATGGTTCCGCAACAACGATATCAACCGCAAGGGTAAATTAGCATGACAACGCGTAGCCCTGTCAGCATCTTCAAATTCAATACCTCTCAAATCCGTGTAGTCGATATCAAGGGTGTTCCTTGGTTCGTCGCGGCTGACGTTTGTAAGGTTCTCGGTATGACAAATACCACGGTGGCGATACAGCCCCTAAGTTCGGATGAGAAGGGACTAAGTTCAACTGAGACCCTTGGTGGAAACCAGCGGCTAAACACAGTTTCAGAAAGCGGCCTCTACAAGCTAATCTTGCGATCAAGAAAGCCGAACGCTGCGCCCTTCCAAGATTGGGTCACCCGCGTAGTCCTCCCGGCCATCCGTAAGGACGGCGGTTACATCCTAGGTGAGGAGAAGGTTGCCACTGGCGAAATGTTTGAATTTGCTAGCGCGTTGGTGTTCCTTGATGAAACCGACGCTTCCACACCCTGTTAATACGGATGGGGTGGCACGAGGATATCTTGTGGAACGCCTTGTCGATTTACGTTTTCTTTCGGTTAGCAAGCACGATTTCTGCCGTGCTTCGAATGTATGTCTGCTCCATACGCTGTTCAAATCGCAAATGCTGCTCATACGTGAGGGCAGGCTCAACGGTACTCATTGAGGCGCGTTTCTCTTGAGAGCACGATGGTTGAATAACCGTTGCTACTACAAGCGGATTTGTCGTCCCGTCATCATAGGTTTTTACGGCCTTGCTTATGCAGTCCAACCAAGCTTTAAGGGTTAAGTCTTGTCTAGCTTTAGTCTCCGGTGTGGTTTGAGAAGCACAAGAACTCAATATTAATGCAAGCGAGGTGAATGTTATAATTCTGAATATATTCATTTTTTGCCTCGCGATAATTGAAATTTATTTCACTATGTTCTCGACGTTATTGCGCATGGACCCGCGTACAGTGGGTGGTTCACGTTCACGTTACTTTATACTTGATCTTCTCATAAGTCTTGAGACCAGAAAAGGGGCGATGATATCGCAGGAACCTGCTTTATGTCTCGAAATGTATACCTCTGAGACTTTTTGTTGAGAGCCATTATTGACTGTGTCTCATCTATGTCTCATAAGTGTGTTCTCACAAATACTAAGACCTTGGAGACATGCGAGATGACTTTGGTAGCCTATGCCCGTGTATCGTCTACGGGACAATCGCTGGACGTGCAGCTTGAGAAGCTAGAGGCACTGAACCCGAGCAAGGTGTTCCAAGAGAAGGTCTCGGGAGTTGACCGTGATAGACCAGAGCTAGCTAAGGCTATCGAATATTGCCGCGAAGGTGATACTTTCGTTGTCACGAAGATTGACCGTCTGGCCAGATCGACACGCGACTTGCTCAACATCATTGATGAACTGGCCGCGAAAGGCGTGGAATTTAAAGTTCTGGATCAGAGCATCGACACGACCACGCCCACCGGTAAGCTTACCTTGCAGATATTGGCCAGCGTTGCGGAGTTCGAGAACAACATCCGTAAGGAGAGACAAGCGGACGGGATCGCCAAGGCCCGGAAGGACGGAAAGCAGTTGGGCCGTTACCCAAAGATGACCGATGACACCATAGGGCAGATTAAGGCGCTGAGAGGTCAAGGCGTTTTGATCAAGGACATCATGGTACAGACTGGTATGTCGAAAGCCTCGGTATATAGAGCCTTGCAGCCCGAACAGTGAGTAGTATTAGATTAGGTGCCGTCCTAGCCTGACACATCAGACCGCCCCATTTATCTCCGCTCCGCTGATACCCACCGTCACCACTTTATGGAACCGTAGCCAACCACTGTGGGCTCAAGTGGGCGTTAGGTTGTCGCCTAGCTTTATATCTCGCAATCGTTCCTTTCGCAGGACCGTAGCCGACCGTTGCGGACAATAGCGGGCGTTAGGTCGCCCCCTAGCATCATCATTTTTTGAAATGTTGACCTTAGCGCTCCCGTCAGAACTGCCGTTGCCTCCCGGTGGAACGATGGTCGAGCGCTGAGGTGAGCCTTTCTAGATCGTTCAGCCGAGTTACGGGCTAATCCGATTGGTTCATGTCTTCGGTCGTTTGAAGTTCGTGTTTCGCTATCGGTTCCGCAGGGACGTGAGCAAGACCGCCCATCAACAACTTAGGAGGACAATGCCGTTTGACTGCACAGCCATCGGAAAGGGCTACCTTCCGCGACCTAAACACCGCCCACGTCACTTTAGCAAGGACCGTGGAGCCGCAAGAGAAACCGGCATATTGTTACCAAGGCTACCCGGAGCGGCATCAGTATAAGACCATATCGCACTACTGGACTGCCCGTCCGGGAACCGAAGTGCTCAATCGCGCAACCGGAGAAATCACGGTTGTTCCTGAATATTTATTCGCTTCTGGCAAGTCCCTGACCATCTCGAAATTTGCAACGAAGCTTGGAAAAGGCCCACGGGAAACCAGAGCAATCCTTGCGGAACTTGGCGTGCTCCATTCGGAAATCAGAGTGAAAATGGTCCCCGCTGTAATCGCCTTCTGTAACGGTTCCCCTGAAATGTGGGGGCAGTCTGCGCAATCCAAGCCGAAGTATGAAGAGACCCTGCGGTTGTCCGAATGGGCGGTGAAGATGAGATATGGCTGTCGGGTCCCTACGGTTACGGGGCATGACTGCGATATCCTAACCGCGTCCGGAATGAAGTGGATTGAAGAAATTGTCAGTCTTGTAGATCGGCAGACAGAACCCAAGCCCCCAACTAAAGCCGCCGACATCATCGAGGGATTGCTCAAGTTGGACCCCGCTGTAACTCCGGTTGCCATCATCGAGAAGACCGGGCTTCCTAAGATGACCGTATATCGGAATTATAAGAAGCTCAGGGAAATGGCCTGAGTACCACTTTCTGTCCTTGCCCATATATAACGAGCGTTACACCATGGTTTGCCTGACAACCAGCCAGAACAATGTCCTTCGGGGAACCATAGCTTCATTCGCGAACCTCAATCCATTTCTTAGGTTGCCTACGGTGGATCGAATGTTTCTATGGCGGGACCATGGTCAAGGGGACTAGCCCTGAAAGGGGACCCCCTTTGTAAGGTCATCTAAACGATCAGCCAAACAACGTCCTTCGGGGAACCGTAACCCTTTGTGTCGCAACGGGCGAAGGCCCCTTTGGTCTGGCCATGGTCAAGGGCTGCGCCCGTACAGAATTGGGGTCTCAATAATTCAGACCTACCAACATTGGCGGTAGTCTTACCTTAGTGTGCCGGTCCCCGGATTGGCTAAGGGCCACTACCGTTCCACCTAAAGATAAACGCATCAAGCAATCATTGGCTCGAAGCAATTCGGGCCTTTTCTATTTGAAAGGAGAATTAAAACAATGAGAACCGACACCCGCTCGCACATAGACGCGACGGTCCGCAGAACACAGCCTAACTGGTTCGTTGAGTGTCTAAGGATAGGCGTGCCGCTGGCAGCATTACCGGAAACACCTCCCCACGACGCACCTTACGCCGACAAGTGTCGTTACACGTGGAAACTTCGGAAACTATGGGAGCAGCGGGCAGGCCGCAGGATCGAACGTCTGACGCCTCCCGGCTACCATGACAAGCTTACTACAAAGCGTAAGGCGACCAGATTTAACGAGCGCAGCATTGCCCAGGAACATAAGGAATAGCATGAGCGAAACTAAATCAGCCCTAGACGTCATTAAGGGTTTCGAAGGTTATTCAGATAAGGCCTATTGGGATGTCAATCACTTCCGCGCCGGTTACGGTTCCGATACGACAACCCTAGCAGATGGCACAGTACAGCCAATCTCCCGTGAAAGCGTTGTCAACCGTGACGACAGCGAGCGGGACCTTGCCAGACGGGCGGCCGATTTTGCTAAAGGCGCGTCTGACACTATCGGCGCTGATAAGTGGAACGCCCTCCCCGGCAATGTACAGGCGGCGCTAACGTCCACCGCGTACAACTATGGTTCCCTGTCGAAGGTCCCGGCAATCGTCCGTGCAGCACAGGCCGGTGACATTGAAGGCATCGCGCAGGGTCTTGAAGGTGTCAAGGGTCATAACGACGGTATCAACTCTGGCCGTCGTCAGAAGGAAGCCGACATCGTTCGTGGTGCTGGTGGAACCGGTGCCGACTATACCTACACCGCAAGCACCGAAGTCCCCCTTACGCCGACCGCAGCCGTCGCCGGTACTCCTAGGGTTACGCCTGAGGAAGGCCCCGGTTGGGTTGATACCGCTATCGACGCTTGGCAGCAGAACAGCCCTACGGCGAACATCCTACGCTCTAGCCCTCTTGCCGATGACCCCAATTGGCAGAAGCCGAACGTACAGAAGCTAGAGGCTGACCTGAAGGCCGCTAATCTCGACCCGGAACGCTATGCTAAGTTCCTTGGCAGTTCCACTTCAGAGGCCGGTTATATGCGTCAAATCCAGTACGCACAGGCCGACCGCGACCGTATGGAACGGCTTGCTCAAGCAGGTCTCAAGGGTATTGTCTTGGACTTCGCTACTCAGGCTTTGGACCCCGTTAACATCGCCATTGACGGCGCAACAGCAGCCGTAGCCCCTGAGGTCATCCTAGGGAAGTATGGCTACAAGGTTGGTCGTGTATTGAGTGCCGCCCTCGCCGGTGGTGCCGCAGGTCTCGCACAGTCGGCGGTAAACTATGGTTTCAACCCCAACTCAACTCAGGAAGACCTTCTGATGGGAACGGTTGTTGGCATGGGCCTTGGTGCGGTCGTAGGTCGCCTCAAGTCCAACCCCGCGACAGCTAGAGAGGGCCAAGGTCTACAGGACATCGGTCACCAGATAATCGCAGAACATGAAGGTGTTGCTTATGTTCCCCGTGGCTCCATGGGTGCAGCCTATAAGGGTGATGGTAAGTTCTACATTGACCATGACGCCTTGAACGCCCTTGAACATGGCGACATCCCCACTACAGCCTTCCGGGCCGTTCGTGGTGACTTGTCTGCCCGTGGTGACGCCTCAATCAACCCCGGTACTCGTGCAGTTATGGGCGGTCTCGTTCAGGACGGCACCGGTAAGGTTGGTGGCGCAATCAACGGTATGGCGGCATCTGAGGACAAGCTGCTCCTCGAAAGCGAACACATGGCGGCTTTCCATCGGACCTATCAGCCCATGCGCAAGCAGTTCATTGACGCGGGTGGCACTAAAGACGACTTCAATAGTCGTGTATTTAGCTACATTGAAGACCGCCGCATCAACCGCAATGACTTCTATCCTGAAGAGGTACGGAAGGCCGGTGATGCCTTTGCCACGGTCCGCGCAAGTGAGCTTAAGCTGCAAAAGAACGCGAGGGTCCGCGAAGGTGGCGAAGCCCGTCCTGTACAGGGTGCAGACCTTACGCCTGAGAACAAGAACTATGTCCCACACGAATGGGACACGGTGAAGGTCAATCTGCTCAATGAACACCTAGAGGAAGACGCCGTCCGGCTGACCCTGAAGGGTGGATTGCGCAAGGCCAACCTTAACGCGGACGAGGCCACGTTGGACCGTATCTCTGCCGGTATGCTCAAGACGCTGTCCGGGCGTGGTGCTGGTATCGATAAGAACGACTTCATAGCCCGCGTATCGGGTGCCGACGTTGAGGACGCCCTGAAGGCACTGGTTGAACATCACGGTATCTCTGAGGAAGACAGTAAGGCGTTCTTCGCAGCATTTAAGAAGCAGAAGGCCGCTAAAGACGACGCCGGTAACCCAACGCCGTTCAAGACCCGTGCGCTTATTGACGTTGATTATAAGCTACCCTACCGGCCTAAGGTCCGCGATACGGGTGTTGAATGGGATCGAGACTTGACCCTCAAGGACTTGCTCAACACGGACATTGAACACCTCAACAACAAGTACACCAACCGCGCGGCGGGCAACATCGCCTTGGCGCGTATGCACATCATCAATCCGGCCACCGGTGAGACGATTGTAAACGGCGTGACGTCTAATGCTGAATGGGCTGGATTGCTGAGGGACCTTGCTAAGAAGGGTGCAAACAGTGGTCAGACAGAGGCACAGATCGCCATGGACGCCAAGCGACTTAACTACGCCTACGAAATGATCAAGGGGACGTATCAGCATGATATGTCAAGCAATGGCTTCGGTAAGTTTCTCCGGGTAGTCCAGAAGTTCAACTTCATTCGCGTTATGAACCAAGTGGGTCTCGCACAGATACCGGAACTTGCGAACAACGTGGGCAGTGCCGGACTTACGGCGACCATGCAGCAAATGCCGGGGTTCCGTCGCATCGTTGGGCGTGACGGTGTCATGCACCTTAAGGATGGCTTTGGGGATGACCTAGAGGCTGTCTTCGGTCACGGTTTGGATCATTGGACACGCACCGCTGAAGAACGACACGACGCCGCATTAGATGCCATTAAGGCGTCGAGGGGTCAGACGTTCGAGGCTCGCTACCAGAAGCTTAACGGCATCTTGGATAAGGGCGCACGGATCACAAACATGATGTCGGGCATGCACGGTATCGACACCATGTCGCGCCGTTGGGCCTACAAGGCAATCGTCCAGAAATTTGCTAATGCCGCCGCAGGTCGCGCAAGCTTTTCCGAGAAGCGTTTAGCAGACATGGGGTTGTCCCCGGAAATGTTCACTCGGGTTAAGGTCGAACTTAAGAACGTCGATAATGTTTCCATGGACGGTAAGAAGGTGACCGGCCTTAATCTCGATAATTGGCAGGACAAGGAAGCCTCTGAAGCTTTCCGCCGCGCTGTCCATCGCAAGGCAAACGAGGTCATTCAGAAGAACGACATTGGCAACATGGCTATGTGGATGGGTACGCCGCTCGGCAAGACGCTTATTCAATTCCGCTCATTCATGGCAGCTTCCTACGTGAAGCACACCCTGAAGGGCCTGTATATGCATGACCCTGAAGTCATGATCAATGCCGCTATTGGTATGGCCGTGGCGGCGGGTGTTTATGAAGTGCAGACCCGCATCAACGCTGTTGGACGTTCGGACGCCGATAAGTACCTCAAGGATCGCTTGTCCCCCGATAAGATTGCCCTAGCGGCCTTCTCAAAGGTTGGCGTGTCGTCGGTTGTTCCTATGCTGGTCGATACCGCGATCACGCCTATGGGATACAAGCCTCTATTCTCCTATTCCCGTACATCTGGTCAGGCGTCAGACTTGTGGTTAGGCAACCCAACCAAAGGCTTTGTTGACGACATTGGTATGGCCGCAGGTGCCGCCCGTGGTATTGTTGCGGGCAACCCATCGCAGCAAGAGCTTCGTTCTCTCAATAAGCTTATGCCTTTCAACAATGCCTTCGGCTACCTTCAGCTATTCAACGCTAGTTTCTCGGGCTTTTCAGAGCGGACCCCGAGTGACCGCCGCAAGCAAACTGAAATCTTCCAATAATCAAATCTATGGTGGGGCTTAAGAGCCCTGCCATTCCTAGAGTCATACAGCGCCGTTTGCAGTGAGATGGGGAATTATATCATCCTTCCCGCTGAACGCGCCCCTACACCCCAAGGGGAGAGAAATAGTACACATGAGCATTGAATTAACGGGGCGGTATATCCTCGTCCATACCGACGGTTCCTGTATCGGCAATCCCGGTCCGGGTGGTTGGGCCGTCGTCCTGCAATCCATGGACGGCAGTCTGCAATTGAACCAGAAGGAACTCTCAGGCCACGTTCCTGATACCACGAATAACCGCATGGAGTTGAGTGCAGCCATCGCAGCTTTGGAGGCCATCAAAAACAAGGAACTCCCCGTCATCATCCGCACTGACAGTTCGTACCTCGCGAATGGAATGACCAAATGGCTCGAAGGCTGGAAGCGTCAGGGCTGGAAGAACCGAGACGGAAAGCCAGTACCAAATTGGGACCTATGGGAACGTCTGGATATTTTGAATGACAGCCGCGTTCATTGGCAATGGGTTAGGGCGCATGACGGAAACGAGCTTAACGAAGTAGCCGACAAACTAGCCAAAGCGGCGGCGCACAGCGCTCCTTAAGTGGCGGGCTTCGCTGGAAAATGAAAAAGGCCACGGTCTGCATCACCGTGACCCTTATTCAAACCCTCTAGCACAAGGGGGCTTCCGGTCGAAAGGCTGGAAGCTTCCCGCATATTATCCTAACTACCGGCGACGACGCAAGGCTATTTCTTGTGTGTGGTGAAGATTTATTATTCTGTCTTCCGGAATATTTGCGCTATTGCAATAGTTCTACTTTGGTAACAATTGCGGAAACGCAAGTAAATAACATTAACTCATGTGTAAATTACTATTGACGACTTGGCGCAAATCAGCGCATGACGCCTGTGTATGTAAGTCGTAGTTAAAAATCACATGGAAGGACTTAGAAATGCTCTTCAAGACTGCTCGCTTTGAAATCGAGATTAGCCGCTATGACCTATACCTCCGGGTTCGCCTGTTCGGCAGAACCTTTGCGACGTTTCGCGATTGGTCGGGCCAAGGGCTTAGCTCCTCAGACGTAACAAAATAACGACCAGCCACGGGGTACTAATTTCTATCAGCTTGAGGTACTGTACCAACGAACAGACAGAGCGGGCGGATTGCTCTAATAGATTGATATTGCGGTAGTTTCGTCGCTTGCCGGATAGGTTCGATTAATGCGATCTGGACCGGCAGGGGGCACCATCCCAAAAATCACCCATTGTTTTTACCGCGTTTTTGAGTTGGGCTTTTGGAAGCCTCGTTTTCCTCCAGCATAAGCTGTGCATCTGCTTTCCCACAAGCAAGGGTTGTTTTCCCAAATCCAATGGGGCCGGCAAACGAATTTCGATAGCAGTCCATAAGTAGTCGTACGCATAGAAAGCTTGTGATTTCCGTGGTTATCTTGACTTGCATCCTCATATTTTTTTATGCGGCTGTGGCGATGACAAGGAGAGGTATTCTTATGCGCGCGTTGACCGAAGCTGAAATTGAAATTGTTTACGGTGGTTGCGGCCCTGGAGGATCACCGACAAAAGACACTGCCGCGACCTGCCAAGGTGTTTATGGTGCAAGAGCGGGGTTCAGTGGTGCTACTAAAGGCGGCCCAATTCCGACCGCATACCCAGGGACACATAGTATCAGCCCACGCGAGGGTGTTGCGGGAATAGGAGTAGCTGCGGGAACGGCAGCATCTGTATTGGTTGGTTGGCCAAAAGCTGTGGCAACAGGCATCGCCTTAACAGCAGCGGCTGTTGCAGCGGGCATGGGTAAAGGTGGCTGAATGCCTTTCGGCTTTAGTTGAAAGGTTCAGTTCATTGAAATTATCGGGCTTGATATGAAATTCAACGTCATAAGAATAGCTTGTGAAGTGGCGAGTATTATTTGCTATATTTTGTTAATATTGCTATTTGGCGGTACGTGGCAAATGATAATATTTAAGATAATTATGTTGCCTCTATGTGTTATGTCTGGATTATATTTGCAGTATTTTAAAAGTTTACCACATTATTCCAATATTTATTATGCGGTAAAATCGATTTTAAATTCACTTTTAGCTACATGTGTACTTTGTATTTTTATTTGGAATCCAAGTGTGTCTGTTGTTGATATTCTTATAATAACATTTATGTCACTCGCAATTTGTTTTACATTGTCAATGATATTTCAAATTGACATGATGAAAAAGTAATCACTCCTCACATCTCATAAATATAATCGTTGCGTCGAGCAAACGTGAAATTGTTTGATTAGTCCGGCGATGGTTGTTCTAACGATTATCCATCCGTTGCAAGATGCAGCCAGGACAATGGAAGTATATTGCATGCAGGAACCACCCGCAGAGAAAAGTGATAACGAGAAACAAAATCGTATAATCAATGGAATTGGCGGGGGCGTAGGTGCACTGGTGGGCAGCCTAAGCGGATCTTTCATTTTTCATAATCTGATGATTGGCATCGCAGCAGGCGCCCTGGTGGGCTGCTGCGTCGGTATCGTTCTTAATTGGGTATGGCGTAGATAGATAATGACAATGCGCGGGCTGGCAGCGGTTCTTAACGTGTCAACCGAAACAAAAAGACGACGAATAGCTTCTGCAGGGGCAAGCATTGGTGCAGGGGCTGGGAACATCATGGGTAGCGTTGGTTACGGGTATCTCACCATCATGGTGGTCGCCGTCAAAACTGCGGCCACTGCCCATTTCCTCCTGTCTGTATTGATCTCTCAAAAATGGCCCATACGTCTGCCCGGTTCTGTAGATTGACCGGAGCAGACGATAAGTCTCATAGCCAAAATCACTGACGTGGCATGTCTGCGTCCCGCCGCTTCATCGTCATAAATACAAAGTGAAACGTCACGGAATTGTTGCACCCGGCGGAATATGGTTAGGTCCGCAGGCGTCGACCGGACGTTGAACTTTGGCTCGGCGTGCCATTTTTGATTGCTTTTTGAATCAAGGGAGAACGCTGATGCCACAGACTCCGACAATCATTCTCGTGCATGGATTTTGGGGTGGGGCCGCCCACTGGAGCAAAGTCATTGTAGAATTGAAGCGGCTTGGCCATGCATCGCTGAAAGCCGTTGAATTGCCATTGACGTCCCTGGCGGATGATGCCGAGCGCACCCGCAAGATGATCGCGCAGGAAAGCGGTCCGGTGCTGCTGGTGGGCCATTCCTATGGCGGGGCCGTCATCACGGAAGCCGGCAACCATCCCAAAGTGGCGGGCCTGGTCTATATCGCCGCCTTTGCGCCTGATGCCGGTGAGAGTCCGGGCGGGATCACCCAGAAGAATCCGCCGCTCGGCGCCGCCAATCTCGCACCCGACAGCGACGGCTATCTCTGGGTAAAGCAGGACAAATTCCACGAAAGCTTCTGCCAGGACCTGACGGCGGATGAGGGGCTGGTGATGGGTGTAACCCAGAAGGCGCCGCTCGCCAGCACCTTCGGCGATGAAATCACCAATCCGGCATGGAAGTCGAAGCACAGCTGGTACCAGATTTCGAGTGACGACCACATGATCCATCCCGCCAATCAGGCGTGGATGTCCGGCCGTCTCGGGGCGAAGAAGGTGATTACGCTGAAGGCAAGCCACGCATCGCTGGCCTCGAAGCCGGTCGAGGTCGCGGCGCTCATCGATGAGGCTGCAACGTATCAATAGACTGAACTGTCGCGCGTGCCAGCCTCCGCATCCCCGTCGGAATGCGGAGGCTTTTGCATTCTATGCACGGCGCTTGCAACCCCTTATAATCGATGCAAGGACCAACCACATAAGCCTTGGCGTTCCGATCTGGCGGCCGTGCCGTGGTGTCGTCATTCCAGGTCGTGTGCAGACGTGATCATGACGGGGTATTGCAATGCAATCTTTGGTGAATTTGAAAGTGACCTCGCCCGGTACGGGCGGCGGCACCTGGCCGGCTCAACGCAGTGAACTGCTCGACTGGCTGATGATCGAGACGCGCAATCAGCGCTTCATCGACAATATCCTGGTCGAGATGGGCGAACGGCTCGTGGATGCGGGCGTGCCCGTTGCCCGGATGTCGCTGCATCTGAGGATACAGCACCCGCAATGGCGCGGCGCCCGCATCCTGTGGAGGCGCGGTGCCGCCGAGGCGGAAATCCGCACATTCGAATATGGGGCCGAGCAGACTGCCGAATATCTGAACAGCCCGCTCAACGACATTTCCGAGGGAGCCGATGAAGTCCGGTTGCACTTTGACCAGGCCGGCGACACCGGGCAGGAATATTCGGTGGTGGGCGAACTGCGCGCCGAGGGGCTGACAGACTACGTGGCCTGGCCGCTGGAGCACACCCTTGGCAAGCGGCATGTGGTGACCTTCGCCACGGACCGGCCGGGTGGCTTCGGCGATGATCATATGGCTGTTCTGGCGGACCTGCTTCCCGCTCTGGCGCTGGTCAGCGAGATCCGGCTCAAGAACCGCTTCGCCCGCACGCTGCTCGAAACCTATGTCGGGCCGCATGCCAGCGAGCAGATTCTTGCCGGTGCCACCACCCGCGGCAGCGGCGTCACCGTGGGCGCAGCGATCCTGATCTGCGACCTGCGCGATTTCACCGCGATCTCGGACGCCTGGCCCCGCGACAACGTCATCGAGCTGCTCAATGGCTATTTCGATGCGATGTCGGAGCCCATCGAAAAATATGGCGGGGAAATCCTCAAATTCATGGGCGATGGCCTGCTGGCCATCTTCCCGCTGAGCAATCCGAAGGCCTGTACCGATCTGCTGCATGCTATCGCCGAAGCGCAGGCGGCCATGACCGCGTTGAATGCCGACCATGTTAGGGAAGGGCGCAAGCCGTTGGGTTACGGCATCGGCGTTCACGTCGGGGATGTCATGTACGGCAATATAGGCTCGCGCAAGCGGCTGGATTTTACCGTCATCGGACCCGCCGTGAACATTGCCTCGCGCCTGGAAAGCCTGACCAAGCAGGTCAAACGCCCGGTTCTGCTGTCGAAAGCCTTCGTCGATTTGGCCGAGGTCGAATGCAACATGGAGAATCTGGGCTCCTATGCGCTCCGCGGGCTTGATGAACCCATTGATGTCTTTGCGTTCTCCGGTGATTGCCTTACTGTGGCAGAGATTCCAGCCTGATGTGGTGATTGGACATAACGAGGAGAATGCACATGGCCAATCCCCCGCGCCGACCGGTAAACCCGATGGCAGCCGCCGAAGCACTGTTCAAGCCGGTTGCCAAGAAAATTGTTCTCCCTGTGCGTGAGACACCGGCAGTGCCCCATGCCAAGGAGCTCGTTTCGATCCGGATCGATCGCGCCGTGCTGGAACATTTCCAGGCGGATGGGCCCGGATGGCAGGATCGCATCAATGATGTCTTGCGGGCTGCCATTCAGAAGAAGACCTGAAGCGGGTACGCGGTACGCGCCAAACTGCCAAACCGGATATGCCAAGGTGAGATGATGAATGACTTTTATATTGGCCAGAAGGTCGTTTGCATCGATGACAAGTTTAAGAATGTCAGCATCGATCAACTGATCCGCAAAGGCCAGATTTACACGGTACGCTGGGTCGGCATGTACAAGCACTATGTCGATGGCGAGTTTGTCGGCATCAAGGTCGAGGAAATCCATCGCGGCAATGATGATGGCCCGGAGGGCTATGGCGCGGCCGACATGCCCTATCGCGCGACGCGCTTCCGGCCGCTGGTCAAGGACAAGATCGGTTCCCTACGCAAACTTCTGGCGCCCAAGCCGGATGCACCGGTCGAACCGGAAAAGCCTGCGCCCGTGAAAAAGAAGGAAAAGGTATAGGCCTTACGCAGGCCTGCATCATTTCCGTCCGGTCAGTCCGCGCAACCGTTCGCGGACGATACGGGCAATGTTCTGGGTGCGCCGGTAGAGATGGATCTGCGAGGCGGCCTGGCGGGCAGCGCGATCCGATGCCGGGGTCAGGCCGATCACCAGCGTGCCGATGCTTTCGCGCTCCTGAAACAGGCGGGATGCGACGGGATGATCGGGAACGGCGCAGGAATCGGTGCGATCGATGTTCGGATCGTCCAGATGGTTCTTCAGCATCTCGATCATCAGGAGAACGCCGGGCGAATAGGCGGCAAGGTTTTCATCATAGGCCGTTTTCCAGGTCCACGCCTGTCCGGCCTCGACGAAGACCACCAGAACGGCAATCGTCCGGCCATCCAGCTCGAGTGTGTGGATGCGGGCGAGATCGCGGCCCGCGAGATTGTTGACGGCTTCGCGGGCGAATGCCGCGCGGAACCGGTCGACCGCCATGGCCGAGCCGCGCTGGCCTTTCCAGCCGCTGGCTTCCACCGCGAGGAAATCCTCGAGCCGTGCGCGGATATCGTCTTCCGTGCGGCTGACCGTGTAGGTCAGCTTGCCCTGCTCCGCCAGACGCCGCCACAACCGCCTGTATTCCTTGGCGTGCCGTGTTCCCAGCGCTTCGCGCAGATAGGCGTCGCCCTCCTGCGTGCTTTCCAGAAATGGCCGCTCCACAGTGCCAATGGTGGTCGTGGGCAGGTTGCGGTCAAGCGCGACCGAACGGAAAAGCTGGGCGACGGGACGATTGAGGAGAAGATCGGGCAGCACCAGAACTTCCGGAAACTTGAGATGCTTGCGCGCAAGCATATCGAAGAGGTCGTTGAGGACGCCGACTGGGTCGTCGCGGTCGATCAGCGGGGTGCCCTGCGGCCCGAACGGCGTTGCCCAGGCCCGCAGGATCGATGCGGAAAAGGTAAAGCCGGGACGCTCGATCGTATAGGGCATCAGGAAGCGCAGGCGGCTCTTCACGTCATTCTCGTCGCGCACGACCATGAACCGCACCTGACGGTCATCGAGGCGGGGCATGGCAGGCGCCAGGAAACGCGGATTGAAGAAGACGTTGGGTTCGATGGTCCGGTAGGCGAGGTGTTCCAGCTCCTCCGAAAGATCGAAACCGGCGGAAGCGGAATAGACGGACAATTTGCGCGGCACGCCGCGGCTTCCCAGGGTTTCCTCGATCTGCTTGGCCGCATCGCGCGATTCAAAGCCGGCCAGCTGCGAAATGATCTGCGAGGACGGGCCGCCGGCCAATTCTTCGAGAAGCGGTATTGCAGCCATCAGATCTCTTCCTTGGCAGGATTCCTGCCGGCGAAAACAAACATTGTGATGTTGAGACGGTTGTAAACGGTCAACGCCAGAACAAGCGCTTCAAACACCATCGAGGCGGCCGTGGCGCAGGCTGCGCCTGCAAGGCCGTATCGTGGTATCATAAAAATGCTAAGGCAAATATTAACGACCAGGGTAATCGCGTAAACGATGGCGCAGATTTTCTGTTTTCCCGCCTGTTCAAAAGACTTTCGGCCGGTCCGACCGAAGCGCGCGCCACCACGCCGATCACCATGATGAACAGCAGCGGATAACCTTCGGTGAACTGTGCACCGAAAAGCCAGAGCAACGGCTCACCCAGAACCAGCAGGACAATGGCCATGGCCAGCGACGGCCAGAACGTCCAGCGCGCCGTGTCGCGGGCAAACTGTTCGAGCCG
The DNA here is from genome assembly GCA_025345505.1 of Todiramphus chloris collaris. Classification (NCBI taxonomy): domain Eukaryota; kingdom Metazoa; phylum Chordata; class Aves; order Coraciiformes; family Alcedinidae; genus Todiramphus; species Todiramphus chloris. The sequence continues at coordinate 1,190,529 of JANVCC010009742.1, read as the reverse complement.
GGTATGGTCGAAATTCTGCATCAACTCCGAGTAGCGCTGGGCCGCGCCCGCCTTCACCGAGAAGTAGACGAAATGCACCAGGGCAAGCAGCTTGACGGTGGCATAATAGGTGGCGACCTTGTCGGGATCCATGTAGCGCCCGACCATCAGGACGTCGGCATTGGTCAAAAGAAAAAAGAACCCCTCGACCAGAAAGATCGGCAAGGACACGGCGAGCCAGTCGCGGAAATGGATGGCGCGGGGCCCGGGCGGCACGACGCCGCCGAAGCGCTTGCGCACGGCAAAGAACTGCAGAACCGACGTCACGTAGGTCGCAATAACGGCGGAGCCGAGAGCCGTCATGGCCGTCGGCGCCAGACCGCTGATATGGGCGATGCTCATGACTACGAGGGTGAGGACGGGACGGATGATATAGGTCGGGGTCAGGGCAACCAGCACCCATGAGCGCGAACGCGCCGTTCCATCAAGCGTATCGCCGAGGGCAATCATGGGCAGGCATATCAGCCCGACGAGGAACGGCGCGATGTAGTAGGTCTCGATCAGGTCACGCAACGCGTAGATGAGAACGGCACCGGCGAGCGCAATGCCGGTGGTCATACTGACCGCAAATGTCTTGCTGGTGAACAAAATCCCGCGCAAAAGGTCGTATTGCCTGCGCTCCAGATATTCCGGCACGAAGCGGATGACGGTGGTTTGGAAGCCGAGGCAGGACAGGTTCCCGAGGATGACGACCGTCACCCATACGAGAACGAAGATGCCGTATTCGAACGGGCCCATCCAGCGGGCAAAGATCACCTGGGAAATCAGGGCAATGCCGGCGCTGATCACGCGGACGAGGAAGGCAATCAGGGAGACGCGCTGGGCAACGGCGTGTTCGTTCGAGCCGTCAAGCAACTGATCCAGGCGTGATAACCAGGGACGAAGACGCAGTGACAGCTTTTCCGGTAAAAATCGGTCTGCAGTCGTTACCGCAGAAAATCGCACGCGCAGCTCCACCTGTTGGCATTCCAAGGAGATATAGTCCGTAAACGTTTAAAAAACGTTCGGCCAGACCGACAGTTGCAACGGGTTCGAAAAAAGCAAAAGGCCGCGTCGTTGAACGCGGCCTTCCGTGGGTGTGTCAGGCGAACGAGCCGTGACAATGCTTATATTTTTTACCCGATCCGCAGGGGCAGGCCTCGTTGCGGCCGATCTTGCCCCAGGTCTTCGGATTGTTCGGATCGCGTTCCTCCGGGCTCACGACGCGCAGGTCTTCGAGCACGGCCGTATCGCCGAAATCATCCTCGCCGGTCAGGCCGTCAAAATGATGGACTTCCATGGGCGGCAGTTCCGGCGACGGCGCGTCGGCAGCCTCGCGCACGATCTCGACGCGCATCAGCTGCGTCGTCACGTTCTGGCGAAGATTGGTCAGCATCGTCTGGAAGAGTTCAAAACCTTCGGTCTTGTACTCGTTGAGCGGATCGCGCTGCGCGTAGCCGCGGAAGCCGACGACCGAGCGCAGGTGGTCGAGATTGACCAGATGTTCGCGCCACAGCGCATCCATCGTCTGCAGGATGACCGACTTCTCGACATAGGCCATAATTTCCGGGCCAAAACGTTCGGCACGGTCGCCAGCAGCCTTTTCGACGGCTTCAAACAGCCGTTCGCGCAGGTCGTCCGGGGCAATATTGTCTTCGTTCGCCCACTCGGTGATCGGCAGGTCGAGATTGAGGATGGTGCGGACATCCTCATCCAGCTGCTTCACGGTCCACTGTTCGGCATAGGCGCCTTCCGGGGCATGGCGCTGGATCAGGTCATCGACCACGTCTTCGCGCATTTCCGCGGTGGTCTGGCTCAGATCCGTGCCGTCCATCAGTTCGAGACGCTGTTCGAAGATCACCTTGCGCTGATCATTCATCACGTCATCGTATTTCAGCAGGTTCTTGCGGATGTCAAAGTTGCGGGCTTCGACCTTCTTCTGCGCCTTTTCCAGGGCCTTGTTGATCCAGGGATGGACGATGGCCTCGTCTTCCTTCAGGCCCAGCTTCTGCAGCATGCCGTCCATACGCTCGGAACCGAAAATGCGCATGAGATCGTCCTGCAGCGACAGGAAGAACTTTGACCGGCCCGGATCGCCCTGACGGCCGGAACGACCGCGCAGCTGGTTGTCGATACGGCGGCTTTCATGGCGCTCGGTGGCCAGCACGTAGAGACCGCCGGCGGCAAGCGCCTTCTCCTTGAGGCGGGCGATATCATCGCGGATGGCGGCTTCCTTGGACTTGCGCTCTTCGCCCTCGGCCATATCCGCCAGCTCGTGCTTGACGCGCATCTCGAAATTGCCGCCGAGCTGAATGTCGGTACCGCGGCCAGCCATGTTGGTGGCGATGGTGATGGCGCCGGGGACACCGGCCTGGGCGACGATATAGGCTTCCTGCTCGTGATAGCGGGCGTTCAGGACCTGGAAGTCCTTGAAGCCTTCCTTGCGCAGGCGCTCGGCCAGCTGTTCCGATTTCTCGATCGACGTGGTGCCGACGAGAACCGGCTGGCCCTTGGCGCGGGCTTCGTGGATGTCACGAACGATCGCCTTGTATTTTTCCTCGACCGTCCGGTAGACCTCGTCATCCTCGTCAATGCGCTTGACCGGATTGTTGGTCGGGATTTCCGTGACTTCCAGGCCGTAAATATTGCCGAATTCTTCCGCTTCCGTCGATGCCGTACCGGTCATGCCGGCCAGCTTGTTGTACATGCGGAAATAGTTCTGGAAGGTGATCGAGGCCAGGGTCTGGTTTTCCGGCTGGATCGTCACATGTTCCTTGGCTTCCAGTGCCTGGTGCAAGCCTTCCGAGAAACGGCGGCCCGGCATCATGCGGCCGGTGAACTCGTCGATGATGACGATTTCGTCGTTGCGGACGATATAGTCCTTGTCGCGCTGGAACAGCTTGTGGGCGCGCAGGGCATTGTTGACGTGATGGACCACGGCAACGTTCTCGATGTCGTAGAGACCTTCGCCCTTCAGATGGCCGGCGGCCTTCAAAAGGTTTTCCAGCTTTTCCGTGCCTTCTTCGGTGAAGATCGCGGTCTTCTGCTTCTCGTCGATTTCGTAATCGGCCGGTTCAAGCGGCAGAATGAACGTGTCGATGAGATTGTAGAAATCCGAGCGGTCATCGAGCGGGCCGGAAATGATCAGCGGCGTGCGGGCTTCATCGACAAGAATCGAATCCACTTCGTCGACGATCGCGTAGTTGTGACCGCGCTGCACCATCTGCGCGCGCTCATATTTCATGTTGTCGCGCAGATAGTCGAAGCCGAGTTCGTTGTTGGTGGCGTAGGTGATGTCGGCAGCGTAGGCGGTGCTGCGCTCCTCGTCATCGAGGCCATGCACGATGATGCCGTAGCTGAGCCCGAGGAAGTTGTAGAGCTGGCCCATCCACTGCGCGTCGCGGCTGGCGAGATAGTCGTTGACCGTGACGACGTGAACGCCCTTGCCTTCCAGCGCATTGAGGTAGACCGGCAGGGTCGCAACCAGCGTCTTGCCTTCACCGGTGCGCATTTCCGAGATGCCGCCGCCGTGCAGAACCATGCCGCCGATGAGCTGCACGTCGAAGGGGCGCATGCCGAGAACACGCTTGGCCGCTTCACGCACAACGGCAAAGGCCGGCACGAGCAGATCGTCAAGCTTGGTTCCGCCGGCAAGGCTTGCACGGAATTCCACCGTCTTTGCTTTCAATTCATCGTCAGTGAGTGACGACATTTCGGCTTCGAGCGCATTGATCTGTTCAACGCGCGGCTTGAAGCCTTTGACACGGCGCTCATTGGAAGAGCCGAAAATCTTGCGGGCGAGGCCGCCGAAACTGACCATCCCTGGTCCTCTCTTGTTCGTTTCGCTAGGAAAACCTAGCTTTTAGGGTCCGAAGCCCGGCATGGAGAATGCCTGATACAATACGGACACTGAGTCAAATGTATAAGCCTATCTGTTGCCAAGCTATCTGGACGCAAAGCCGATGGACAGATAAGAGGGGGCTCGAATGATGTCAATGTTGAAGCAGCACGCAGTTGATCGCTTCGTCAAGGCAAAATTCTGCCGTAATCATAGCCCGTACCGGTCCTCCTAAGGAGAAATTGACCTATGAACCAATTGCGTAAAACCCTTTCATTCATGACTGCTGCTGTGTTTTTGACCGGTGTTTCCTCCGTGGCCATGGCCCAGGATGCCGGTAAAGCCGGTGCTGCAAAACCGGATGCCGCCAAGGCGGATGCCGTCAAGGCCGATCCGAACAAGGTGCTGGCCACGATCAATGGCGACAAGATCACCTCCAAGGACGTCGACCAGATTTCCGCCGATCTCGATCCGCAGTTCGCCCGTCTTCCGGACGAGCAGCGTCGTTTGGCCGCTCTGGCCGCCATCATCGACATCAAGGCCCTGGCCGCCAAGGCGGAAGCCGAGAAGCTGGATGCCACGCCGGAATTCAAGGCACGCATGCAGTTCCTGAAGGATCGTGCCCTGCACAATGATTTCTTCAAGCAGCAGGTTGTCGACAAGATCACCGACGCCGATGTGCGTGCCCGCTATGACAAGGAAATGGCAGCAATGCCGCCGCAGAACGAAGTTCGCGCCCGTCATATCCTGGTCAAGACCAAGGAAGAAGCCGAAGCGATCATCAAGCAGCTCGACGGCGGCGCTTCCTTCGAAGACGTTGCCAAGGCAAAGTCGACCGACGGATCGGCAGCACAGGGCGGCGATCTCGGCTATTTCTCCGCCGGACAGATGGTCCCGGAATTCGAAAAGGCGGCAATGGCGCTTGATGTCGGCAAATACACCAAGGAACCGGTCCAGACACAGTTCGGCTTCCACGTCATCAAGCTGGAAGACAAGCGCGTGCAGCAGCCGCCGGCATTCGATCAGGTCAAGGATCAGGTGAAGTCGATCCTCATCCGTGAACGCTATGTCGAGCTGGTCAAGAAGGAACGCGCCGACCTGAAGATCCAGTACACCGATCCGGAAACCGAAAAGGCCATGAAGGCCGCTACGGACGCCCAGGAACAGTAATATCCTGAATATCCTGGCCCGGGATTTCGGTCCCGGGCCTTGACCCCTTTGAAAATGCCACCGCACTGAACCTTGTCAAACACCTTTTCGAGGTAACCGATGTCCACGTCTGTCTCTCCCCTGGCTCCCAAACATGTCCCGGCCATGCCCGAAATTCGCGGCGTCCGGATCGCGACCGCTGAAGCGGGAATCAAATATAAGGGCCGAACGGACGTTCTCCTGATCGTATTCGACAAGCCGGTGGCGGTGGCCGGTGTGTTTACCCGGTCCAAATGCCCGTCAGCGGCGGTGGATTTCTGCCGTGACAGCCTGAGCGGCGGCAAGGCCCGCGCGGTTGTCGTGAATTCCGGCAATGCCAACGCCTTCACCGGCAAGAAGGGCCGCGAGTCGACCAAGGCGACGGCGGCCGCTGCCGCCAAGGCAATCGGCTGCAAGCCCGGCGAAGTGTTTCTCGCCTCCACCGGTGTCATCGGCGAACCGCTGGATGCCGGCAAGTTCAGCCATCTGCTCGAGGATATGGCCAAGAGCGCCACGTCCGAACGCTGGCAGGACGCGGCCAGTGCCATCATGACAACCGATACATTCCCTAAAGTTGCAACCGAAACCGTCCTGCTTGGCGGTGTGCCGGTGACCATCAACGGTATTGCCAAGGGTGCGGGCATGATCGCCCCCGACATGGCAACGATGCTGTCCTTCGTGGCCACCGATGCGCCGATCGCCTCCGATATCCTGCAGAAACTCCTGTCCAAGTCGGTGGGCAAGAGCTTCAATTCCGTGACGGTCGACAGCGACACCTCCACATCCGATACACTGCTGCTGTTCGCAACGGGCACCGCTGCCGAACGCGGGGCGGAACCGGTGACGAAGGAAAAGGACAAGCGCCTGAAAGCCTTTGCCAAGGCACTCGACCGCGTGTTGAAAAACCTGGCCCTGCAGGTCGTGCGCGACGGCGAGGGCGCGCGCAAGATGCTCGAGATCACCGTGACGGGCGCGACGTCCTCGCGTTCGGCCAAGCGTATCGCTTTGTCGATCGCCAATTCACCGCTGGTCAAGACGGCAGCGGCCGGCGAAGACGCCAATTGGGGCCGCATCGTCATGGCGGTCGGCAAGGCCGGCGAGCCGGCGGACCGGGACCGTCTTGCCATCTGGTTCGGCGATATCCGCGTTGCCCGCCATGGCGAGCGCGATCCGGACTATTCGGAAGCCGCGACATCCGACTACATGAAAAACGAGGATATTGCCGTCAAGGTTGATATCGGGCTCGGCAAGGGCAAGGCCACGGTCTGGACCTGCGACCTCACCAAGGAATATGTGACGATCAACGGCGATTACCGCAGCTGATGGATTTGGATCGGAGCACGATGCCGCTGGCCCAGATCCGGCAGATCGAGGCTGTCGGGTTCAGGGCCTGGCCAGCCGCGTCGGTTCACTACGACGGCAGCTGGGCGATCCGCATGACGGCATGCCACCCGTCCAAACGCCTGAACTCGGTCAATCCGCTCGATCCGGGCGACACGGACAATATGGAACAGCGTGTTGCCCGCGCTGTTCAACGTTTGCGCGCCTATGGCCGTCCGCCGGTGTTTCGGCTGTCGCCGCTCGCGCCCGCGGTGCTGGATGCCTATCTCGATGCGTCGGGCTGGTCGCGCTTTGATGAGTCCCTCGTCATGGTGGCGGATCTTGGAAACATCGATCTGTCCGATGCCATCGATCAGATTCCCCTGCGCGATACCGGCCGGTACGTCGATGCCGCGGTTGCGGTGCAGCAGGAAAATCCATCGGCCAAGCCCGGCCTGATTGAGGTGATCAATGCCATTCGTCCGGCCAAGGGCCTGTTTGTCGTCGAAGAGGACGGCGAGCCGGTTTCGACCGCGATCTGCGTGCAGGATGGTCTGCTGGCAGGACTGTTCAACATCGGCACGCTGGCGGCGAGCCGCCGCAGGGGGCATGGGCGGATGATCGTCAAGTCGGCCATCAAATGGGCCGCGCAGCATGGCGCCAAGCGGGGCTGGCTGCAGGTGGAAGCCGACAACGCCGGTGCCATTGCACTTTATGAGAAGATCGGCTTTGCCGAGGCATATCGTTACGCCTACCGGCAGGCGCCAGACGCATGAGCGATGCACCCAAACACCCCATCCTGCTTGTAACGGCGTGTGCGCTCGTCGATGCCGACGGGCGGGTGTTGCTGACCCAGCGGCCAGAGGGCAAGTCGCTGGCCGGCCTGTGGGAGTTTCCCGGCGGCAAGGTGGAGCCCGGCGAAACGCCGGAGGAAAGCCTGATCCGCGAACTGCGGGAAGAACTGGGAATCACAGTCAAGCCGGCATGTCTGGCGCCGCTGACCTTTGCCAGTTTCACCTATGAGACATTCCATCTGCTGATGCCGCTGTTCATCTGCCGCCGCTATGAGGGTATTCCGCGCTCCATGGAAGGCCAGGCACTGAAATGGGTGCGGCCGAAAGACATGCGCGATTACCCGATGCCGCCTGCCGATATCCCGCTGATCCCGTTCCTGATCGACCTTCTCTGACAGCAAATCGTGGTTAAGATTTCATCACCGTCAAATTAACCCAAATCGTTAATCGATCCTTCACGCGAATGGGCGACTTTTAATCAAGGACGGATCAATTTTTCCAGGTGGTGCATGGGGTATAAATTCGACAATCTCGACGAGGCTGCAGCGCAGACCAGGACATTCCTGGGTGCGGGAACTGGCATCTTGCGCATAACCCTTTTATTCGGTTCTGCTGCAATCGCACTCGCACTGGTTGTTGCACCGCTTGCCGACCGCAAGTCGAAATCCGTGGTGGACTACGCGTCGAGCCGATCCATCGACACGATGTCGACCGGCTCGATCAAGAAGGCGGCGCCGTCCGAATACACGATCCGTCGCAGCGTTTTGCAGAAATCTCCCGATTCCGTCTGCATCATCAACAGCAACGGCAGCAAAAGCGGCGACTGCTGAGCCTGCCGGCTATTTCTTTTCCAGGGTTTCGACGTCTTTGAGGAAATCGGCGAGCGACGCCTTGGCTGAGCCGGGTTTCAATGGCTTCTGCTGCGATTCATGCGCCGCCCAGCCGGACATCCAGATAAATGAGAACGTTGCCCGGATCCGGCCATCCGGATCGCTGAAGCGTTCCGCATAGATTTCAGCCGCTCGCAAGAAGAAGCGGCGGGTCAGCGGCTTGCGCGACCGCCCGAAGAGAATGTTCTGCATGCCCATAGCGCGCAGATCGCGCATGAGTGCGAACAGGGAATCGTAGCGCACGGTGTAGGTTTCGATATCGGTCACCGGCAGGGTAAAGCCCGCGCGCTGCAACAGGCCGCCGACATCGCGTACATCGGCAAAGGGTGCGACGCGCGGCGACGCCCCGCCGCTGATTTCGCTTTCGGCGGCCAGCAGAACCTCACGCAGCTCCGATAGGGTGGCCTCGCCGGCCATGGCGCCGAGGAACAGGCCGTCCGGCTTGAGCGCGCGCCTGATCTGCAGCAGCGTGCCGGGTGTATCGTTGGTCAGGTGCAGCGACAACAGCGAAACGATCAGTCCGGCACCCGCCGGTTTCAGGGGCAGCATTTCCTCATCGGCAACGACGGAGGGAAACGCCGCATCGAGAAAGCGGGCATCCTGTTCGATACGGATGATGCTGCCGGCCTTGCCGGAACGTTCGATCGCCTTGGCTGCCAGTCCGGTGTGGCTGGCAAGATCGACGGCGATGTCAAAACTGCGCTCGACCGCGGACAGGCGCTCTTCCAGATCATCGGCGGCACGGGCAAGCAGGAAGTCGCCCGTCATCCCGTGCTGGCGAAGCGCGCGCAGGCGCCTTTGCCGAAGCAAATTCCGATCGAAGATCCTGTGCTGATCCATTCCGAATTTCTCTGATCAATGTATAGTTCTTCCCGCTAAATGCGTTGCCCCGGATGGAATTGCAATGGAAACCGCCCGCGCTTTTGCGCGCATCGTGACAAATCGCCTGTTCATGCTGCTGTTTCCGCCGGTTTGTGCGGAATGCCAGAGTCTTGTCTGCGAGCCGGGCAGCCTTTGCGCGGCCTGCTGGTCAAAAGTCCGCTTTATCGAAAAACCCTATTGTCCGGTGCTCGGCATTCCCTTCAGCCATGATCTCGGCGCGGAAATTCTCTCCGCCGAGGCGATCGCCGATCCGCCGCCGTTCCGCCGTGCGCGATCGGTTGCCGTCCATGAGGGGGCGATCAGCACCATGGTGCGCCAGCTGAAATACAGCGACCGGACCGACCTTGGCCCCTGGATGGCCCGGTGGATGGCGCGGGCCGGCAGCGAACTGCTGGCCGAATGCGATGTCATCGTCCCGGTTCCCCTTCATGCGCGGCGGTTCTGGCTGCGCCGGTTCAACCAGTCCGCCGAACTTGCCCGCCATCTCAGCGGGATCAGCGGCAAGCCGTTCGAGCCAGGCGCCCTGAAACGGGTCAAGCCGACCCGACAGCAGGTCGGACTTGGCGCCGCGGAGCGCGCGGTGAACGTCAGGGGCGCGTTCAAGGTGCCGGACAACCGGGATATCAGGGTGCGCGGACGCAGGGTCCTCCTGATCGATGACGTCTACACGACCGGCGCAACGGTGAAGGCTGCAACCCGCGCATTGCTGCGCGGCGGCGCTTCCAGCGTCGATGTCTTGACCTTTGCACGCGTTCTGTCGAAAGAATTATCTGTCTAACAGTTGTTTTGCGGAAAAAACGGGTCTTTGCGCTTTGATTGCGGACGCCTATATAGACTTTATAGTGGAGTATGATGATGGTCGATGTCACAATCTATACGCGCGATGGCTGCGGCTATTGCACGGCTGCCAAGGGCCTTCTGGACAAGAAGGGCGTGGCTTTTGTCGAACACAATGCAACGGCGCAACCCGATGCGCGGCAAGCCATGCTGGCGCGCGCCAATGGGCGCACGACCTTTCCGCAGATTTTCATTGGCGCCGTGCATGTCGGCGGTTGTGATGACCTTTATGCGCTTGAGCAGCAGGGGCGTCTTGACCCGCTGCTGAAGACCGGCGCACTGGCGTAAGGAACGGACAATGAGCTCATTTCGTGCAGCGGCCATCCAGATGCGCTCCGGCGTCGATCCCCAGCGCAATGCGAACGATCTTGCCGGTTATGTGGCCGATGCGGTCGGCCAAGGCGCCGTCTACGTGCAGACCCCCGAAATGACGGGCGCGCTGCAGCGCGACCGCAAGGCGCTCGCCGATGTGCTGCGCGCAGAAGAGGACGACGTCATCGTGCGCACCGCGTCGGAACTGGCGGCAGAACACGGCATTCACCTGCATATCGGCTCGACCGCCATTGCCCGCGAAGACGGCAAGATCGCCAACCGCGCCTTTCTGTTCGGGCCGGATGGCAAGATCATCACCCGCTATGACAAGATCCACATGTTCGACGTCGATCTCGACAATGGCGAGAGCTGGCGCGAGTCGGCCGTTTACGCGCCGGGTTCGGATTCCGTCGTCGCCACGCTGCCCTTTGCGCGGCTGGGCTTTGCCATCTGCTATGATGTGCGCTTCCCGCAGCTGTTCCGCGCCCAGGCCCTGGCCGGTGCGTCGGTTCTGACAGCCCCTGCCGCTTTCACGCGCCAGACCGGCGAGGCGCACTGGCACGTCCTGCAGCGCGCCCGCGCTATCGAGAACGGCGCCTTTGTCATTTCGGCGGCGCAGGGCGGCGTGCATGAGGATGGCCGCGAAACCTTCGGCCATTCGATCATCGTTGCGCCGTGGGGCGAGGTTCTGGCGGAAGCCAGCCACGCGGACCCGGCCGTGATCGTTGCCGATATCGATCCATCCCAGAGTGCGGCGGCCCGGTCGAAGGTCCCCAATCTTAAAAATGCCCGTCCGTTTGGTCTGGTCATTCAGTCGGATGACGGCCAGAGCGAGAGGCAATCGGCCGCGTCATGATCCGCTTTTCGCTTCACTGCGCGCAGGACCACGAATTCGAAGGGTGGTTCCGCAGCAATGATGATTTCGACGACCAGTCGAACAAGCGGTTGGTCATGTGTCCAGTCTGCGGTTCGCACAAGGTGGAAAAGGCGTTGATGGCTCCTTCCGTGACCACGGCACGGCAGAAGGAGAAGATGGCTGTTGCCATGAGCAAAATGGTCAGCGAGCTGAAGGAAGTCGCGCGGAAGGTGCGCGAGAATGCCGATTATGTCGGCGCTGATTTTGCCGAGGAAGCACGAAAGATCCATTTCGGCGAAGCGGAGCAGCGCGGGATTTACGGCGAAGCCTCGGGCGAGGAGGTGCAGTCGCTGCTGGAAGACGGCGTCGATATCATGCCGTTGCCGACCTTCCCTGAAGACCACAATTGAACTTGCCACTTTAACGCGAACGTCTAAGCTGCCGCAGTCTTCACAGTCCTGCCGGATGCATCCATGCCATTTCTGAATTCCGCTCCCGCGCTGCTCGTCCTGACCGGCGCCTTCCTCGGATTGACGCTGCCGTTCGGCAAGCTGGCCTTTGGCGCCGGAATAACTCCGGCGGTCTGGGCCTTCGTGATTTCGACGGGTGCTGGCGTCGTGCTCCTGCTGGCGTTTCTGGCTATGGGCAAGCGGCCGCTGCTCAACGGGCGCATGGCCCGGTATTATCTCGTCACGGCGCTGATTTCCTATGCCATCCCCAATCTGATGACGCTGTCGGCCATTCCGCATCTCGGGTCAGGCTTTACCGGCATCATGTATACGCTCTCGCCCGTCTTCACCCTGTTGCTGTCGATGCTTTTCAAGATCAAGCGGCCGAATATGCTGGGATTGCTCGGCATTCTCACGGGATTTGCCGGGGCGGTGCTCGTCGGCTTCACCAGGGGGCAGGTGGGCCAGCCGGCCGAACCGTTCTGGGTTGTCGTCGGCCTGCTCATTCCGGTCCTGCTGGCGCTCGGCAATGTCTACCGTACCGTCGACTGGCCGCAGGGTGCCGATCCGACCGAGCTTGCGGCGGGCAGCCACCTGACGACAGCCCTGTTGCTGATTCCGGTTATTTTCTATGCCAGCGGCAGTTTTGCCGTCGGGCCGCTTGGCAATGTGCCATGGCTGGTGGTGGCGCAGGTTCTCGCTTCCACCTGCATGTTTGCGCTGTATTTCCGCCTGCAGGCCGTCGGCGGTCCGGTTTATCTCAGCCAGATCGGCTATGTCGGCGCTGCGGTGGCGCTGATCGCCGGAACGCTGTTCCTCGGCGAAAGCTATCAGCTGGCAACATGGGCCGGGGCCGTCATCATCACGATCGGTGTGCTGATGACCACCAGGGCGCAGCGGATGATGACGAAGGCTACGGCCTGATTGCCAGCACCATGTAGTTGACGTCGGTATCGGTCGAACGGTTCCAGCTGTCGGCGAGCGGATTGTAGGTGACGCCGACCTTCTCCGTGATTTCAAGCCCGGCCTGTGTCAGCGGCCCCTCAAGCTCTTCCGGTCGCACCAGCTTTTCGTACTGGTGGGTGCCGCGCGGCAACCAGCGCAAGACATATTCGGCGCCGAAAATGGCAAGGCCGAGCGCCTTCAATGTGCGGTTGATGGTGGCGACGAAGGTCACGCCGCCCGGCTTGACCATCTGCGCACAGGCGGTGAGATAAAGCTCCACATCGGCGACATGCTCGACCACTTCCATGTTCAGGACGATATCAAACTGCTCCCCGGCCTCTGCCAGCGCTTCGGCTGTCGTGGCACGGTAATCGATATCGAGGCCGCTTTGGGCCGCATGAATTTTGGCCACTTCGATATTGGTCTCGCTGGCATCGGCACCGACAACAGCAGCGCCAAGCCGGGCCATCGGCTCGCATAGCAGGCCGCCGCCGCAGCCGATGTCGAGCAGGCGAAGGCCGGCAAACGGCCGCGGGCTGTTCGGATCGATACCGTAATGGGCGCAGACCTTTTCCTTGATGTAGGCGAGGCGCGTCGGGTTGAACTTGTGCAGGGGGCGGAACTTGCCCTGCGGATTCCACCATTCGGCCGCCATGCGCGAAAAACGGTCTACTTCGGCGGCATCGATCGTGCTGCGTTGGGCTTCGGTCATGGCAACGTCCTTTTTGCTGCCTCTGGAGTGGCCCCTTCCGGCAAAAAATGTCAAGACGCAAATTCCGCTTCCCGGGCATGTGTGTTATCCATTAGTATCTATTGTTATCAAATGATGCACCAATTATGGTCGCAACAGCGTTGAGGAATGGATGCCATGACAAGCATTGCACTCGGGGACCATTATGAGCGTTTCATCAAGAAACAGCTCGAAACCGGTCGCTATAACAATGCCAGTGAGGTTGTGCGGGCAGGTCTGCGTATGCTGGAAGATTTTGAAGAGGCGCGGGAAAACTGGCTGCGCAAAGAAATTCCCAGTCGGCTGGAGGAACTGCAGAAGGATCCGGCCATGGGTATTCCTGCCGAGAACGTGTTCGCTGCTCTCGAGGCACGGGGCCGTGGCGCGAAAGCCAGGTAGCCATTGATTACAAGGTCGTATTTCATCCACGGGCCGAGCAGGAACTGGTTGAACTTTACGACTATATCCGTGCCAATGCCAATCCGGAGCGTGCGCAAGCGTTTCTGGCCGGTATTCGGGACTGTTGTCTTGGGCTCGCGACGTTTCCCAAACGCGGTAGCATTCGGGACGACATCATGGCGGGCGTGCGCATCATCGGGTACAGGCGCAGCGTCAGCATCGCGTTTGCGGTGAGATCGGACCGTGTGCTGATTTTGGGCGTTTTCTATGGTGGGCGCGACATCACCGCCGATCTCTTGCAGAATCGTGATTGAATTTCACGTTTCTTTTGTCCGAGGACCAAGATTGACCTTCAACGACAGGCTGCGTCCAAAAACCTGACGGGCTTGATCTCGCGTTCTTGCAGTTGCGTCATAATTTCGTTATGGGAAACCGCGCTCCGCTTTCGACAGGGCGGATCGTTTTCGATCCCATTTTCAAGCCTTTCCAGAATGGTATTTCCCATGGCACGCATTGTGATGAAATTCGGCGGCACTTCGGTGGCCGATATCGACCGCATCCGTAATGTGGCCCGGCATGTCAAACGTGAAGTTGATGCAGGGCACGAAGTCGCGGTCGTCGTTTCCGCAATGGCAGGGAAAACCAACGAACTCGTCGCCTGGACCCGCCAGACCTCGCCGATGCACGATGCCCGCGAATACGATGCCATTGTCGCCTCCGGCGAGCAGGTGACGGCGGGATTGCTTGCAGTTGCCCTGCAGCACATGGGCGTGCACGCGCGGTCCTGGCAGGGCTGGCAGATTCCGATCAAGACGGACAATGCGCACGGCGCGGCACGCATCATCGACATTGACGGCTCTTTTCTGATCGAGCGTTTCAAGGAAGGCCAGGTTGCCGTCATCGCCGGTTTCCAGGGCATCGGCCCGGACAACCGCATTTCGACGCTCGGCCGTGGCGGTTCGGATACAAGTGCCGTGGCGATTGCCGCCTCGGTCAAGGCGGATCGTTGCGACATCTACACGGATGTCGATGGCGTCTATACCACCGACCCGCGTGTCGAACCGAAGGCCCGCCGGCTGTCACGCATTTCGTTTGAAGAAATGCTCGAGATGGCGTCCCTTGGGGCGAAAGTTCTGCAGGTGCGGTCCGTCGAGCTTGCGATGGTGCACAAAGTGCGCACATTTGTGCGATCCAGTTTCGAAGACCCCGATGCGCCGGGCATGGGTGATCTGATCAATCCGCCCGGTACACTTATTTGCGACGAGGAAGAAATCGTGGAACAGCAGGTTGTAACAGGAATTGCCTACGCCAAGGACGAAGCTCAGATTTCCTTGCGCCGTGTTGCAGACCGTCCCGGTATTTCCGCCGGCATTTTCGGCCCGCTGGCCGAAGCGCACATCAATGTCGACATGATCGTGCAGAACATCTCCGAGGACGGATCGAAAACCGACATGACCTTTACGGTTCCCTCGGGCGATCTCGACAAGGCGCTGGCTGTTCTGGAAAAGGTCAAGGCAGAGATCGGTTGTGACATCATCCAGTCGGAAGCCGGCATGGTCAAGGTCTCGGTGATCGGCATCGGTATGCGAAGCCACGCGGGCGTTGCGGCGACTGCATTCCGCGCATTGGCGGACAAGGGCATCAACATTCGCGCCATCACCACCTCGGAAATCAAGATTTCCATTCTGATCGACGGTCCCTATGCGGAACTTGCGGTTCGGACTTTGCATTCTGTCTACGGTCTGGATAAGCATTAATTTACCGTCTAAGACAGAGATTCTGTTTGTCGGTGAACGTCTCGACTGACATGATGAATCAAAGAGTTGATTGGCAAGACCATTCCGGTCTTGCCAATAATAATATGGAGCAGATGGGTGCCCACGCGCGAGCAGATATCAGGTCCTCGTGTCATGCTGAAGCGTCTCCGCGAATTGATGGCGGAGGCTCTTGAGCCGCAGGAGAGGCTTGACCGGATCGTTCGCGAAATCGCGCAGAACATGGTCGCGGAAGTGTGCTCGTTTTACGTCCTGCGCTCGGATGGTGTTCTCGAACTCTATGCAACCGAAGGTTTGAATCCGTCCGCAGTTCACTTGGCGCAGTTGCGGCTTGGCCAAGGTCTTGTCGGTACGATCGCCTCGAGCGCCCGGCCACTCAACCTGACGGATGCCCAGACCCACCCGGCCTTCGCCTACCTGCCGGAAACGGGTGAAGAAATCTACAACTCCTTCCTCGGCGTGCCGATCCTGCGGGCCGGGCGGACGCTTGGTGTTCTCGTTGTGCAGAACCGGACCAAGCGCGTCTACCGCGAGGATGAGGTTGAAGCGCTCGAAACCACGGCGATGGTCCTGGCGGAAATGGTCGCCGCGGGCAGCCTGACCCGACTGGCGCGGCCGGGTGTCGAGCTGGATCTCGGCAAGCCCATGAGCTTTTCCGGCAGCGCCTTCAACGATGGCGTCGGTCTTGGCCATGTCGTGCTGCACGAGCCGCGCATCGTCGTCACCAATCTCTTCAACGAAAACATCGATACGGAAATCGACCGGCTTGAAACCTCGCTGGGTTCGCTGCGCATTTCCATCGATGACATGCTGTCGCGTCGCGACGTGGCCTTTGAAGGTGAACACCGCGAGGTCCTGGAAGCCTATCGCATGTTCGCGCATGACACCGGCTGGGTGCGGCGTCTCGAAGAGGCAATCCGCAATGGCCTGACGGCAGAAGCAGCCGTGGAGAAGGTCCAGAGCGACACGCGTGCGCGGATGATGCATCTGACCGACCCCTACATGCGCGAACGGCTCAGTGATTTCGACGATCTTGCCAACCGGTTGTTGCGCCAACTGATGGGCCGTGACGTGAAGACCATGGCCGGCTCGCTGGCCAAGGACGCCATCATCATAGCCCGCTCCATGGGTGCTGCCGAACTTCTTGATTATCCGCGCGAACGCCTGCGCGGACTGGTTCTCGAAGACGGTGCGGCGACCAGCCATGTGGTGATCGTCGCCCGCGCCATGGGTATTCCCGTCGCCGGCCAGGTCAAGGGCGTCGTCTCCATGGCTGAAAACAACGATGCGGTCATTGTCGATGGCGATGACGGCCGGGTGCATCTGCGACCGCAGGCGGATGTCGAGGCGGCCTATTCGGAAAAGGTCAGGTTCCGCGCCAAGCGGCAGGCGCTCTACCGCGAATTGCGCGACAAGCCTTCGGTGACCAAGGACGGCGTGCCGATCGCGCTGCTGATGAATGCCGGGCTGCTCGTGGACTTGCCCCAGCTGACCGAAGCCGGGGCGGCGGGCATTGGCCTGTTCCGCACGGAACTGCAATTCATGGTGGCGTCGACCTTCCCGCGGGCCGAACAGCAGGAGCGGCTCTACCGTTCGGTGCTCGATGCGGCGGGCGACCGGCCGGTGACATTCCGCACGCTCGATATCGGCGGCGACAAGGTGCTTCCCTATTTCCGTAGCAATGTGAACGAGGAAAACCCGGCGATGGGCTGGCGGGCGATCCGCCTGACGCTCGACCGTCCGGGCCTGCTGCGCACACAGGTGCGCGCCCTGCTGAAGGCAGCCGGCGGGCGTGAATTGCGCCTGATGATTCCGATGGTCACGGAAGTGGCTGAGGTGCGCAAGGCGAGTGAACTGATCAACCGCGAAGTGCAGCACCTCTCGCGCTTTGCCCACAACCTGCCGACGCGGGTGAAGATCGGTGCAATGGTCGAGGTGCCGTCGCTGCTCTGGCAGCTCGACGAACTGATGTCGGTGGTGGATTTCGTTTCGGTCGGCTCAAACGATCTGTTCCAATTCGTCATGGCGGTTGATCGCGGCAACTCGATGATCACCGACCGGTTTGACAATCTGTCGGTGCCGTTCCTGCGGGTGCTGCGCCAGATTGCGCAGGCTGGCGTCCGCAACAATACGGACGTGACGCTGTGCGGGGAAATGGCAGGCAAGCCGCTTTCGGCCATGGCCCTGATCGCGCTGGGTTTCCGCTCCATTTCCATGTCGCCGGCCTCCATCGGCCCGATCAAGGCGATGCTGGGTACACTCGATGTCGGTGAATTGCATGCGCAGCTGACCGATGCCATCGACAATCACGGCGACACCGGTTCGCTGCGGCATGTCCTGAACAAATTCGCAGAGCGAACAGGCGTTGCGCTGTGAAATCTGCAGAGGTAATGAACTAAAATGATGTCCATTCCGCAGGATCGTATGGATCAGCTGCTGAAGCGGTTTTCCATGATTGAAACGCAGATGGCGAGCAATCCGGATTCCGACACCTATGTGAAGCTTGCATCGGAATATTCCGAGCTGGAACCGGTGGTTGCCAGGATTCGCGATCTGCTGGCATCGCGCAGCGAAGCCGACGATCTGAAATCCATGCTCAACGATGCGGCGACCGACAAGGATATGCGCGATCTCGCCGAGGCGGAACTGCCTGATATCAATGAACGTATCGAAGCGCTGGAACAGGACATTCAGGTTCTGCTCCTGCCGAAGGATGTCGCCGACGAGCGCAATGCCATTCTGGAAATCCGCGCGGGAACGGGCGGCTCGGAAGCTGCGCTGTTCGGTGGCGACCTTTTCCGCATGTATGAACGCTATGCGTCGGCCAACGGCTGGCGGGTCGAGCTGATTTCGGCCAGCGATGGTGAAGCCGGCGGCTACAAGGAAGTGATCGCCATGGTTTCGGGCAGGGGGGTTTTTGCCAAGCTGAAATTCGAGTCGGGCGTGCACCGGGTGCAGCGCGTGCCGGATACGGAAGCAAGCGGCCGCATCCATACCTCTGCCGCCACTGTTGCCGTACTGCCGGAAGCCGAGGAAATCGATATCGATATTCGCGCCGAAGATATCCGCATCGACACGATGCGTGCGTCGGGTTCGGGCGGCCAGCACGTCAACACAACGGACTCGGCAGTGCGCATCACGCATATCCCCTCGGGCATCGTCGTGGTGCAGGCGGAAAAATCCCAGCACCAGAACCGCGCCCGCGCCATGCAGGTGCTGCGGTCCAGGCTGTTTGACATGCAGCGGCAGAAGGCCGACAGCGAGCGTTCGGAAGCGCGGCGCAGCCAGGTGGGCTCCGGCGACCGTTCGGAGCGCATCCGCACCTATAATTTTCCGCAGGGCCGCGTCACCGACCATCGCATCAACCTGACGCTGTACAAGCTCGACCGCATCATGGAAGGCGATCTGGATGAACTGATCGGGGCGCTGATTTCCGACCATCAGACAGCGCTTCTCGCCCAGATGAATGACGGGTATTGACGGCATGGTTGAAGGTGGTTCGCGCCTTGCTGATGTCCACATTCAGGCCCGTTCTGTCCTCAACAAAGCTGGCATTGAAAATGCGGAGCTTGATGCGCGCCTTCTCGTTGAATGGATCACCGGCTTTGACCGGCTTGAAACGATCCGCAATCCGCACAATGAGGTGGCGGCGGACGTCCTGACCCGGCTCGACACGGTGCTTAACCGGCGAATCAACGGCGAATCAGTGCACCGGATCATTGGCCGGCGCGCCTTTTTCGGGCTGGAATTTTCACTGTCCGCCGATACGCTGGAGCCCCGGCCCGACACGGAAGCGCTGGTCGAACTTGCCCTGCCATTTCTGCAGCAACGCGTGGCGGAGAACGGCGTTGCCGATCTCATCGACCTTGGAACGGGCACAGGCGCCATCGCCATTGCCTTGCTGGGTCAGGTCCCGCATCTTCGGGCGATCGGCGTGGATATTGCGCCGGGCGCTCTTGTAACGGCGCGCGACAATGCCCATCTCAATGGCGTGTCCAATCGGTTCGCCGTGCTGCATTCCAACTGGTTTGCTGAGGTAACTGGCGGATTTGACATGATAATTTCCAATCCGCCCTATATCCGGTCGAAAGACATAGTGGATTTGCAGCCCGAAGTGGCAATGCACGATCCGGTTCTGGCGCTGGATGGCGGCGCGGATGGCCTTAAGCCCTATCGCATCATTGCGGAACAGGCGGACAGGCATCTGCGCGTGAACGGCGCAATTGCCGTGGAAATCGGCTATGATCAGCGGATGGATGTCGAGGCGATTTTTGCAAGATCAGGCTTCGCCTTGAAGGGTCTGCAGACGGATATCGCCGGGCACGAAAGAGCAATGTTGTTCATGAAGCTGTAAAATTATTGAAAAAAGGCTTGGAATTTGTCGCGAAGGCGGCTAGTTTCCAGTCACCGCTCTAAACCGAACAAGTCTGGTTTTGCCTATCAAGAGATTGATACGGAATTTTCCGGGTGTTTGATTTCTCCTCGGAATTGTTCTTGGAGGGATGGTTTTAGCGGAAGCACAAAAGTTTTATGAACTTTGGATGCGATTGAAGCGCGGGGCGCGCTTCAGGTCGGCACTTGAGAAGCGAAGCTTTTTGACTCAAATGGTGAGCAAATGAGCGCCCCTGATTTTCTGAAAAGAGATAAGTATGAGGCCAGTACAGCAGAATAGGCGCATGCGCGGACGCGGTAACAACAACCGCAAAGGTCCCAACCCACTTTCCCGTAACTACGAGAGCAACGGTCCCGACGTTAAAATCCGGGGAAATGCTCAGCACGTCGCCGAAAAGTACACCACTCTGGCGCGTGACGCACAGAGCAGTGGTGATCGCGTGATGGCAGAAAACTATCTCCAGCACGCCGAACATTACAATCGAATCATTCTTGCTGCTCAGGCTCAGGCACCCGTTCAGTATCAGCGCGATGACCGCGATGACCAGGACGATGATGGCGTCTACGATGATGACGGCAACGAACAGCAGCAGGACCGTCCGGTCCAGCACCAGCAGATCAATGGCAGCGGACCGCAGCCGGTGATCGAAGGAACGCCTGCGGAAGTTGCCTATGGCGAAGAGCCGGTCAGCCAGCGGCAGCCGCATCAGCAGCGCAGGCAGTATAACCAGGCTCCGGTTGCCGAAGAGAACGCCTCCAGTGATGAGGGCGAAACGGAAGCGGAATCCGGCGAATCCCAGGAAGCGGCTGAAGCAAAGCCGGCACGCCGGGCACCGCGTGGCCGCAGGCCAGCGCGTCCGCGTGAGCCGCGCGTAACCGAGGAAAATGCAGCGCCTGCTGCTGCTGCTCCAGATACCGCCAATGATCTTTCCCCGGCCAGCATCGTGGCCGAAGTGAAGAAACGCCGGGCAGCTGTCGAATCCGACGTCTGACCCACGTCAAACACCTGATTTTGCAAACGGCGCGGAATAGTTTCCGCGCCGTTTTCTTTTTTCAAATTCCTGCTTTGGGAGTATCTTGCGGGCGCAGGAAAGCATTCCCATATGAGCTCTGACCGTATGGATCTGCCTCTTGCAGGGGATCCGTCACCAGAAGACTCCAGGATGCCGCTTCAGGGTTCTGGGGAAAAGGAGACAAAGAATGAATCTTGAAAAATACACTGAGCGCGTTCGCGGCTTTATCCAGTCTGCACAGACCTTCGCACTTTCTTCCAACAACCAGCAGTTTGCACCGGAGCATTTGCTCAAGGTTCTCGTTGATGACGAGGAAGGCCTTGCCGCATCGCTGATCGAGCGGGCGGGCGGACGTATAGCCGATGTGCGCCTGGGGTTGCAGGCCGCGCTCAATGCGCTGCCGAAAGTCACCGGCGGCAACGAACAGCTGTATCTTGCCCAGCCGCTTGCCAAGGTTTTCGCCACGGCGGAAGAGCTTGCCAAGAAGGCCGGCGACAGTTTTGTCACGGTTGAACGGCTGCTGACGGCGCTTGCCATCGAGAAGTCGGCAAAAACATCGGAAATCCTGAGCCGCGCGGGCGTGACCGCCGCGGGCCTCAATGCGGTTATCAACGATATCCGCAAGGGCCGCACCGCCGATTCGGCTTCCGCTGAAAACACCTATGACGCGTTGAAGAAATATGCGCGCGACCTGACCGCCGATGCGCGGTCGGGCAAGCTCGACCCGGTGATCGGCCGCGACGACGAAATCCGCCGGACGATCCAGGTCCTGTCGCGCCGCACCAAGAACAATCCGGTTCTCATCGGTGAACCCGGCGTCGGCAAAACGGCGATCGCCGAAGGGCTGGCGCTGCGCATCGTCAATGGCGACGTGCCGGAGTCCTTGAAGGACAAGCAGCTGATGGCGCTCGACATGGGTGCGCTGATCGCCGGTGCGAAATATCGCGGCGAGTTTGAAGAGCGCCTGAAGGGTGTGCTTTCCGAAGTGCAGTCGGCCAATGGCAACATCATCCTGTTCATCGACGAGATGCACACGCTGGTCGGCGCCGGCAAGGGCGAAGGGTCGATGGATGCATCGAACCTGCTGAAACCTGCCCTGGCACGCGGCGAACTGCATTGCGTTGGCGCGACGACACTCGACGAGTATCGCAAACACGTGGAAAAGGACCCGGCTCTGGCCCGGCGGTTCCAGCCGGTGTTTGTCGACGAGCCATCGGTCGAGGATACGATTTCGATCCTGCGCGGATTGAAGGAGAAATATGAACAGCACCACAAGGTTCGCATTTCCGATTCGGCCCTGGTTGCCGCCGCAACGCTGTCGAACCGCTATATCACCGACCGCTTCCTGCCGGACAAGGCGATCGACCTGATTGACGAGGGCGCGGCGCGCCTGCGGATGCAGGTGGATTCCAAGCCGGAAGAACTCGACGAAATCGACCGCCGCATCATGCAGCTGAAGATCGAACGCGAGGCTCTGAAGGTCGAGAAGGACGATGCATCAAAAGATCGTCTGGAGCGGTTGGAAAAGGAACTTGTCGAACTTGAGGAACAGTCCACGGCCCTGACCAACACCTGGCAGTCGGAAAAGCAGAAGCTCGGGCATGCGGCTGACCTGAAAGGTCAGCTGGATGAAGCGCGCAATGCCTTGGCAGCCGCGCAGCGCAACGGTGAATTCCAGAAGGCGGGCGAGCTTGCCTATGGCACGATCCCGCAGCTGGAAAAGCAGCTGGCGCAGGCCGAGCAGCAGGATGGATCGACCTCGATGGTCGAGGAAATCGTCACACCTGATCATATCGCGCAGGTTGTGTCCCGCTGGACAGGTATCCCGGTTGACCGGATGCTGGAAGGCGAGCGTGAAAAGCTGTTGCGTATGGAAGACGAACTGGCCAAGCGGGTCATCGGACAGGGTGAAGCGGTTCAGGCCGTTTCCAAAGCCGTGCGCCGTGCCCGTGCCGGTCTGCAGGATCCGAACCGGCCGATTGGCTCGTTTATTTTCCTCGGACCGACCGGTGTCGGCAAGACGGAGCTCACCAAGGCTCTGGCCGCGTTCCTGTTCAGCGACGAAACCGCCATGGTTCGCATCGACATGTCCGAATATATGGAGAAGCATTCGGTCGCGCGTCTGATCGGTGCGCCTCCCGGCTATGTCGGCTATGAGGAAGGCGGAGCGCTGACGGAAGCGGTCCGGCGCAGGCCTTATCAGGTTGTCCTGTTCGACGAGATCGAAAAGGCGCATCCGGATGTGTTCAACGTGCTGTTGCAGGTGCTCGATGACGGGCGTCTGACGGATGGTCAGGGCCGGACGGTGGATTTCCGCAATACGCTGATCATCATGACGTCCAACCTCGGTGCGGAATATTTGACTGCGCTGCGCGAAGACCAGGATGTGGAAAGCGCCCGCGAGGACGTGATGAACGTGGTCAAGGCCTCGTTCAGGCCGGAATTCCTCAACCGCGTGGACGAGATCATCCTGTTCCACCGCCTGAAGCGGAACGAAATGGGGGCGATCGTGGCGATTCAGATGGAGCGTCTGCAGTCCTTGCTGGCGGATCGCAAGATCACCATCAAGATCGACGAGGATGCAACCCACTGGCTGGCGGACAAGGGCTATGATCCTGCCTATGGTGCACGGCCATTGAAGCGCGTGATCCAGAAGCAGGTGCAGGATCCGCTGGCGGAGAAGATTCTGCTCGGTGAGATTCTCGATGGTTCCACCGTCAAGATCACCGCGGGTTCCGATCGGCTCAATTTCAGGTCGGTCAAATCCGCGCCCGATCGGGACAAGAGCGAAGCCGCTTGAGCCCTGTTCCGGCAAAGAAGCGAAGAATCGGAATGGCCGCCGCATGGCGGCCATTTTCATGTCTGCTTCATGCTGTAGATGCGACGATAAAAGCGCCGCATTAACCATAAAGACAGGAAAGTCGGTCATTTATGCTTAAGAGTGCGTTAGCAGAAACCGGAAGTTGAAAATATGGCGTTTCGTCATTTGATTGTGTTTGCATTGCTTTTTGCCGCCATTCCGGCGGTATCGGCGCCCATATCGCCCGTGCAGGCGGCAAGCCTCACGGCAAGCGCCCAGGCGAATCAGGCGCCCTTTGCCGTTGCGCAATTGTTCGAATCGGACCGGCGGCCGCGCCGCGGCGAATACCGCGTTTATTTCGATGAGTATAACCGCCGGGTGACGGTGGATCGCCGTGGCCGGGTGGTTTCGGTCGAAGAGCCGCGCAATGATGCCAATGACGGCCGCGGCATCGACTATTTTCCCGATGCGCCGCAGGATCCCTACGATACCGGATCAATTCCCGAAGATCCCTATGCGAATCGCCCGAACGACCCGTATCGGGGGCAACCATCGCAACCGTCCGAGCGCGACTATCGCACGGTCGAGCGCGCGCCGCTGCCGCCGGCCAACAATCAGCCGGATATTGCGCCGGCGTCTCCCGGTCTGATCGATCCGGAAATGCCGGGCGAAAATCTGGCATCGCCACCATCGCAGGAAGCCATCCCGGCACATCCCAATCCGGCGCCCACCGTGCAACTGCCCAAGGGGCAGGGTGCCAAGAGCAAGATTGCTGCCATCCAGGTGCTCCTCGACCGGGTCGGCGTTTCGCCCGGCGTCATCGACGGCCGCAAGGGCGGCAATGTCGACAAGGCCGTGGCGGCTTTCGAGGAAATGACCGGCCAGAAATTCGACCCGCTCAACGAAGCGGGAATCAATGCCTCGCTCGAACAGACGGGCGGGCCTGCCTTCGTTGCCTATACAATAACATCGGAAGATGCGGCCTATCCCTTCGTTGCTTCGATCCCCGAGGATTACAGCCACAAGGCCCAGCTCGAGCGGATGGCGTTCACCTCTGTTCCCGAGATGCTGGGCGAGCGCTTTCACATGGACGAGGCTTACCTGAAGGAAATCAATCCGGGCGCGGATTTCAATCGCCCCGGCACGGTGATCCAGGTTGCCAATCCCGGCCAGAATGTCGGCGGTTCGGTGACCAAGATCATCGCCGACAAGGGCCGCAAGCAGGTGCGCGGCTATAATGCCGAGGGGAGGCTCATCGTGGCCTATCCCGCGACCATCGGCTCGACCGATACGCCGTCGCCGTCAGGGATCGTGCAAGTGGAGCGCATAGCGATCAACCCCAACTACACCTACAATCCCAAGCTGAACTTCAAGCAGGGCGAAAACAACAAGGTGCTGACCATTCCGCCCGGTCCCAATGGGCCGGTGGGTACGGTCTGGATCGCACTGTCGAAGCCGACCTATGGCATCCACGGTACGCCGGAACCGTCAAAGATCGGCAAGACCAACAGCCATGGCTGCGTCCGCCTGACCAATTGGGATGCGACGGAATTGTCGAAGCTGGTGCAGAAAGGCGTGACCGTGGAGTTTCAGGAGTAAAACCTGGAGCAGCGGTCAGCCGCTGGCGGCAACCTTGGGTGCGTTACCGTTATCGTCCTTCAGCAGTTGATCAATGCGCTCACGCTCGCGCTTGAAGGCGGTGAGATCATCGCCGCCAAGGGCCCGTCCGCCGGGCAGGCGGATGCGCATCGGGTCCACTTTCGACCCGTTGACGATGACTTCATAATGCAGATGCGGACCGGTCGACAGACCGGTCGAGCCGAGATAGCCGATCACCTGGCCCTGCCGGACCTTGGCACCCGGTGTCACACCGGCCGCAATGGCGTTCTGGTGCGAATAGCTGCTTTCATAACCGTTGGAATGCCGCAGGACCGTCTGGTTGCCATAGCCGTTGGTCCAGCCGGCGCGTTCGACCACGCCGTTGCCGGCCGCGATGATCGGCGTGCCGCGCGGCGCGGACCAGTCGACGCCCGTATGCATGCGGGAATAGCCGAGAATGGGGTGGCGGCGCATGCCGAACGGTGAGCGGAACACACCATTGGGCACGGGATTGCGCAGCAGGAACTGTTTTGAGCTGCGGCCGTTCTCGTCATAATAATCGGTCGAGCCGTCGGCCGAATGGAATCGGTAGAATTTGCGCAGGTTGCCGCCGAAATTGGCGGCGACATAGAGTATCTCCGATTCCTCGCCCGCTCTTTCCGAATCGGCCGGCAGCGAGAAGAACGCTTCCAGCTGGTCGGTCGGGGCAAGCTGCGCCTGGAAATCCACATCCGACGCCAGCATGCGGATCAGCTGCTGGATCATCGTGTCGGTCATGCCATAGGCGATGCCCGCACGATAAATGCCGTCATAGACCGTGGGAAGATCGCCGGGCTGGCGCGAGGCGGGCGGGTTGTCGTCAAAGGCAAGCTGCAGTCCCGGTGTCATCTCCGGTTCGTCGGCCGGCACATACTGGTCCTTGTCGTTGAGGGCGATGGTCAGAATGTGCGTGGTGCCGTTGTAGACGCTCGACCGCATGATCCGGTCGACACCGTCGTGCGATTCAATCCCCAGACGCAGGACACTGCCGCCCTTGAGGCGCGGCGAGTTGAGAAGTTTCGCGATCGCTTCGGACATGCCGGTGGCATCCTCGTCCTCGTAGCCCGCTTCATTGAAGGCGCCGAGGATGTCCTTGTCGTTGCGGAACGGGATCAGCTCTTCCGAGTAGCCATGGCTTTCGGCATCTTCGCCCATTCGGGGCGAGACGCTGACATTTTCCTGGATGATCTTGACCGCAAGCGGATTGCGCAGGTTGAAAGGATCCTCGTCGGCGCCGAAGCGCAGGGGATCCACGTAGTGCAGCGAGGCCACCTGAACCGCGCCGTCGGTCAGCAGCGCGCCGGTGTTGCGGACAACGTCTTCCACTTCGTCGGCGCTCAAATCGTCCGACGGATCGAACTGTGCGGTGGCGAGGGGAAAGTCCACGGTGCGCAGGCTGACTTCACTTTCCACCTTGGCGCCGTAGATCATGCCGGTCTTGGGGGTGGGGTCGGTTCCTTCGTTGGCCTCGGCAAACACATCCAGCGGATTGAAGCCGGGATATTTGCGGTTGCTGCTGTGGACAGAGGCAAGCGCGATGCGGACATATTCAAACGGTGTGGAGCGGATGACGTCGCGTTCGCCTTCTTTGAAGACCGTGGAGACATCAAGACGGCGGCGGTCGCGGTTGCGGCGGACCGGCGTGGTCGCGGCAACGCGCGTGCCCTTGGCCACGCTGCTGTTGTCCCTGGCGGTAGGGACGATGGTGCGGGCCATCAGTTCCGGCGGCGTCGCCAGCTGTTCGCGGCCATCAAGCGCGGCAAACAGGGCCACACCCATCAATACACTGGAGGTAATGCCGGTCAGAAAGGTCCCGGCCAGCCATCGTGCCGATATTTCACGGCGATCGGGCGGGCCGCGACGCCCGTCTGTAATCAACGGCGGTTCGTTGCCCGGATCGATGGATGAGTGCCCCTCGTACTCTTTCATGCTTCTCAGTGTCGATCCTGTCGCCGTTATTGATGCAGGCTTATTTGATTTTTCGGCGCGTGCCGACCAGCCATTTACTGGTACGAAGTCAACAAGGCCGCAGTTTTGCCCTCGCAGCTTCCATCTGTCAACGCGCCGATCGTGAAGAGTGCCTATATAGAGAGATACCCGTCATGATCCCCGGAAATGAACCCGCGCATGCGAGCCAGCGCTAGGGTTTGAATCCGGCATGTTTGTGGCCGCGGCCATCACAATACGCTTCGGCGGCTTATTTGCCGGCGTTTCGTCCAGCAAATACGGGGCTGTGGATAAATCGTGTCACATTTTTGATAAAAAACGCAAAAGGCGTGTTGACAGTTTTGGTTGGTGGGGTCTATATACCGACAC
>JANVCC010009742.1:1094225-1163127 GCA_025345505.1 Todiramphus chloris collaris | reverse complement strand
ATAACCTGAAGGTCACAGGTTCAAATCCTGTCCCCGCAACCAACAAATCTCCCACATACATCTCAAAACACCCAGTCTCACGTCAGGCGAAGAACCTGAAGCCTGAGAACGCCCGCCCAAAACCCCGGAAAGCAGCATAAGGGCATGCATCCTGTAAAGGACAGCCATGACATCGGGGTGTCCCTGAAACGCAAAATTCCTGTGCCAGCCGCTTTACCAGCACATGATGCTGTTCTGTATCCGCGGCGCGAGCCACGCGTCTGGTACCAGGCGT
Source organism: Todiramphus chloris collaris (assembly GCA_025345505.1). Lineage (NCBI taxonomy): Eukaryota > Metazoa > Chordata > Aves > Coraciiformes > Alcedinidae > Todiramphus > Todiramphus chloris. Next base: position 1,162,853 of record JANVCC010009742.1, on the reverse strand, counting down.
TGAATGGCGCGTATTGCTGTATTGGCCCGCATATCCCTATGAATAAGTTGGAAGCGCAACGCAAAGCGTAGGTAATGGGTGTCGATCACCAATGCGCGCATCTGCAGTTCACTGAAATTTAGGACGCATGCGCTGATTTTTGGCCCCACGTCAGCGCTTGTTCCACTGCCATACTGCGTAATGATTCCAGATCCAGTGCACCACATTTCCGGATAATGGCCTGAAGAGCTTCGGGAATGTAGGATGCATATGTCCTTGCAAAAGTAATCTCGCGAATACAGCCATAGACATCTTCGGGATCAGCGTAAGCCAGAACTTGGGGCGTTTTAAACTTCCTTTGCAGATTATGATAAGCTCTTAACGATACATGATCACGAGTGCGGCTCCCCAGCATCGCCACAACAAGCATCTCTATGGGCGAAAATCTTAACCCGGCAGCGGGGCTTCCATAATGTGCTTTCAAGCGATTATGGATAATATCAAGCTGGTTCGGAGTTCCAAAATCCAAACTATACTGCATGTTTGAATTATAGAACGAAAAGCGAATAAATAAACTGAAAATCACGAAGCGAAAAGTGATCGACTTTTTAAGCCGTGATATCGACAACCCCGCAGTCGCCGCTCTCGCTGCCGAACACCAGGCGGTGCCCGGTTCTGTCCCAGTCCATGCACGAAACCGCGCCCTTGCCGGGGCGGCGCAGCAGCACTTCCTTCTGATCGCCGAAGCGTCCGACGAGGATCATGCCGTCGGCATAGCCGATGGCGACGATATCCTCGACGGGATGACAGGCCACTGCCGTCACCGCGCTGTCGCCGCGGGTTCCCAGCTCCAGCGGCGCCTTGCCCATCGGGCCGTCCTTGCCGGAAAACGGCCAGACGACCGTTGCCGGCGCCCCCGAAGTCGCCAGCCATTTGCCCTTCGGGCTCCATGACCAGCTTTTGACCTTGTTGGGATAGCCGGTCATGCGCATGTGGCGGTTGTCTTCCAGGCGCCAGCCATGCAGGGCATTTTCCTGCATGGAGGTAACGAGAAAACGGTTGTCGGGTGAGAAGGTCACCGAGACATGAGCGCCCTTCCATTCAAGTTCGGTCGGCGTGCCGTTGGTTGCCGGCCAATGCAGCGTCACGCCATTGTAGCGCGCGACCGCCAGCCGCATGCCCTTGGGCGCAAAGGCTAGCCCTTCGACGCTGCGTTCATGGGTGAATTCACGCACCGATCCGTCGGGTGCGCGCACCCAGGCAGTCTTTCCCGATGCATAAGCCACGGCACCATTCGGTGCCGCCGCCAGCGCCGTCATCCACTTGCGCGGTATCCTGCTGAGTTCGGTGACTTCGCCATTCAGCCCGATCGAGCAGACGCGGCCATCCTCGCCACTTGTAAGCAAAAACTTACCATCGGCGGATGGTACGGCGCAAAGCAGGCCGTCATGGGCTTCCACGGTCTTGTGGCCATTGTCGAGCCGATGCACGCTGCCGTCGGCAAGCGCGAAGAACGGGACATCCTGGATAAAGCGCGCGTCAACGCAATGGCCGGCGAGGTCTAGCGGGGCAATGGTCGGCATCAGGCAAGGCAGCTTTCAAGTCCGGATTTCAGCGCATCATGGTCGAGTTCACGGCCGATGAAGACAAGGCGGCTTTCGCGCTTTTCGTTGTCTTTCCAAGCCCGCTGATGATCGCCCTCGATGATCATATGGACGCCCTGGATGACATAGCGCTCGTGATCGTTCCGGAACGCAAGAATGCCCTTGAGGCGCAGGATATTCGGGCCCTGTTCCTGGGTGATCTTCTGCACCCACGGGAAGAACTTGTCGGGATTGAGCTCGCCGACGCGCAAGGAGACCGAGACGACCGTGGTGTCATGAATCGGCGATGCATGATCATGGTGGTGATGGTGGTCATGCCCGTGATCGTGATGATGATGCGCGTGATCGTGATCGTGATCATGATCGCAATCGGGCCCGCAGGCATGATCAGGGTGATCGTGGTCGAGGAAATGCGGATCGTTTTCCAGTGCGCGCGTCAGGTCGAAAGCGCCGCGATCGAGCACGCGCGTCAGGTCAATGGCGGCGCGCTCGGTCCGGTGGATGACGGCATAGGGGTTGATGGCGCGCACCGTAGCTTCGACGGCGGCGAGTTCCTCCGGCGTGACCAGGTCGGTCTTGTTGAGCAGAACAACGTCGGCAAAGGCAATCTGGTCTTCCGCCTCGCGGCTGTCTTTCAGGCGCAGCGGCAGGTGCTTGGCGTCGACGAGCGCCACGACCGCATCCAGCATGGTCTTGCTGCGTACATCGTCATCCATGAAGAAGGTCTGGGCGACAGGGACGGGATCGGCAAGGCCGGTTGTTTCGACGATGATGGCATCGAAACGGCCGGGACGGCGCATCAGGCCCTCGACCACGCGGATCAGGTCGCCGCGCACGGTGCAGCAGATGCAGCCATTGTTCATTTCGTAGATTTCTTCGTCGGATTCGACGATCAGATCATTGTCGATGCCGATCTCGCCGAACTCATTGACGATGACCGCATAGCGTTTGCCGTGATCTTCACTGAGAATGCGGTTCAGCAGCGTCGTCTTGCCGGAGCCGAGATAGCCGGTCAGCACGGTGACGGGGATCTGGGGGATGCGCGCCGCATCCGGCGCGGCACTGGTGGTCGTTTGAGCTTCACTCATCGTGTGCCTCTTTGAATGGATGAACACAGGATATAGGTGATCGCGGCCGCTTTTGCTACATCAACTGTATTCAATTGCATGAATGGTTTGTTCAACAGGATTGAGCCTGTCAAGGCCGCAAAACCGAAACGTCGAAGCGGTCGACATCCTCGAGCAGTTCAATGATGCCTTGCACACTGCGCGCAATGATCTGTTCGCCCGCTTCTGCGGTGGCGCGGGCGGCGTTGCCGGCAACGCCCAGCCGGTTGAGATCCGACATCTTCCAGCCAAAGGCATGCGGGCCGTAGGCGCGCAGGTGCTTATAATCCCGGATATAGGCGCGTTGGTTTGAATCGAAGTCCTGTGCCTTTGTCATATCAACTGTTTCCGGGTAGAGCGCCAGCATCACCGATGTTTCGATAAAGCCGCCATGAATGTCGAGCGCCTTGTCTTCCGGCGAAATCAAGCCATCCGGCAAACCAAACCGTGTCCAGCTTGTTGCCACGGCAAGCATATTGCAATGCACGCGCAGTTCCGTCGCGACGATGGTCATCAGCGGCGCGTTGCCGCCATGGGCGTTGAGGATCACCAGTTTGGACTGGCCACGGCCGGCTACCTGCCTGCCGATGTCGATCCAGCGGCGGACAGCCGCATCGAAGGCGAGGGTCTTCGTGCCGCCCACATCCATATGCTCGATGGAGTAGCCGACGGGTTCAACCGGCAGGATGTCGACGGCAAGTCTAGGGGGAAGCGCCCGTTTCAGCCGTTCCGTCAACCCTTGCGCGATCAGCGTGTCGGTGTCGAAGGGCAGATGCGGGCCATGCTGCTCGTGGGCACCAAGCGGAAGAAGGGCAATGGTTCTGGCGGAAGAAGCGGGCATGGGACACTCACGCGGTTTGACGGACCCTGTTAGCATAATTGTCGCGATGCCACGAGGATAGGCGCCGGAGGCCGGATTTTTACAGGCTTATTTCAAGCGCAACAGCAATTCGTCGGCAAATTTCATCAGAATGTCATATAAGAATTGTAACGCGGATTCATCGGGGGGATTGGACTTATGGTGCGGAGCTGAATGTTGGGGCGCCAGGATCTGTTTTCCATACAATTGCGGACTGCGCAGCACCGATATTCTTCGCCTGATAATTGCCATTTACCAAAAAGAGCTAGCCGCCTTATCATCAACCGGACAATGGGTTCATAGCGAGCAGGAATTTGAATGGTCAAGGAACGCAAGCCTCTCATCCTTCATCGTCTGCAATCAACCGCTCGCTTGACGCGAACGGCACTGGCCACCCGGCTGCTGGCCCATGGTTTCTACGCCGGGCAGGATGCCGTCATGTTGCAACTGGCCCATGAAGACGGCCTTTCGCCGAGCGTTCTGGCAAAACGCCTGGGTGTCCGGCCGCCGACGATCACCAAAACCATCTCCCGGCTGCAAACGCAGGGTTTCGTCAAGAAGGAAGGGTCGGCGACCGATCAGCGCCAGGCCCATATCTTTTTGACCGATACCGGCAATGAAGCGATCCGGGCGATCGAAAAATCCATCCGCAAGACTGAGAAGGATGCGATGAAGGGCTTCGACAAAAAAGAGCGCAAAGCCCTGATCAAAATGCTGCAGCGGCTGGAGATCAATTTGTCGGCTGCCGAATTGCTGCGCCAGACCGGCTCGGAGGACGATCACGAGGAGGACGAGGGGGAAGAAGAGTAATTTTCTCGTCGCTCGTGGTGATTTACCGTTACAAATGATGTGAAATTGCTAACATGACGGCACGTCCCGCCGTCTGATTGGTTAGCTCCTTGCCTGTACCCGCTCCTTCCTCCCAGGAAGCCGTTCCTGCTGCCGCAATTCTTTATATCTTTGCGGCGGGCATCCTGTTTTCCTGCCTGGATTCGAGCGCCAAATATCTGGTTCTCCAGGGTATTCCGCCCGCATTCATTTCGTGGATGCGGTTTGCCGAGCATACGGTGCTGGTTTTCATCTTCTTTCGCGGCTGGACCAATCCGGCGCTGTTCAGGGTCAAGAGCATCCGCTTTCAGCTGCTGCGGGGCCTGTGCCTGTTCGGTTCCACCTATTTCAATTTCTATGCGCTGCAGACCATGCAGCTGGGCGAGACGATCACGATCACCTTCGCCGCCCCCATGGTCATTGCCGCCCTGGCAGGGCCACTGCTGGGGGAATGGGCCGGCTGGCGCCGCTGGGCGGCGATCATCGTGGCATTCATCGGCGTGCTGATCATTGCGCGGCCCGGCTTCGGCACGCTTAATCCCGGCTTGCCCTATTCGATACTGGCCATGCTCAGCTATTCGCTCTATGTGCTGCTGACCCGCCGCATGGCTGCCACCGAATCACCGGAAAGCCTGATCTTTTTTTCCGCGCTTGCGCCTGCCGTCCTGATTTCGCCCGCCATCACCCAAGCCGTGATGCCGCAGACATGGTTCCAGATTGCGCTTCTGCTCATGCTCGGTTTTTTCGGCGGGGTAGGGCACTATCTGATCATTCTGGCCTACCGGCGCGCAACCACGGCCGCGCTTGCGCCCTATCCGTTTCTGCAGATCGTCTGGATGCTCGCCTTCGGATATGTGTTTTTCGGCCAGTTTCCCGATGTTTACACGCTTGTTGGCGCCGTTATCGTCATCGGCAGCGGGCTTTACGTCGTGCATCGCGAACACCGGTTGCGGCGGCGGTCCTGATCGCAGTCCGCATCCGTACGTCACCGGTTCAATTGCTGCTTTGCGGGCACGGGCGGCGAAAGGGCTTTGATTTATCGGGTTGCAGTGGCATAACGCCAGAGAATGACACTATACTTGTCTGGCTAGACGGCGGGGAGGCGGTTTTTGGCGCAAAAGATCAAACTATCGACAATTGCCGACGCGCTGAAAGTGTCCACTGCAACCGTATCGCTTGCATTGCGCGACAGTCCGCTTGTCGCCGATCAGACCCGCGAAAAGATCAAGGAACACGCGCGCGCCATCGGTTATATCTACAACCGCCGGGCGGCCAGCCTGCGCACGTCACGCTCGGGCATTGTCGGTGTGGTGGTTCACGACATCATGAACCCGTTCTTTGCCGAAATTTTGCGGGCAATCGAAGGAGAACTCGATCGCTCCGGCCAGACCTTCATCCTGTCGAACCATTACGACCAGCTCGACAAGCAGCGCACATTCATCGAGACCGTTCTGCAATTGGGCGGCGACGGTGTCATCATGTCGCCTGCCATCGGCACCCCTGCCGAGGATATCCGCATGGCGGAAGACAATGGTCTGCCGGTCGTCCTGATTGCGCGTACGGTCAAGGATGCCAACGTGCCGGTGTTCCGGGGCGATGATTCCTACGGTATCAGCCTGGCAACGAATCATCTGATTTCACTCGGCCACACGCGGATTGCCATGGTCGGCGGCACCGACCAGACGTCGACGGGCCGTGACCGCTACGAAGGTTATCTCCTGGCGATGCAGAAGGCCGGTCTTGAGGTCAAGCCGGAATGGCGCATTCCCGGGCCGCGCACCAAACAGGCCGGTTTTGATGCCGCGCCGCAGTTCCTGGCGCTGAAGGATCATCCGACGGCGGCCGTCTGCTGGAATGATCTGGCCGCCATCGGCATGATGAACGGCATTGCCCGTGCCGGGCTGGTGCCCGGCGTGGATATTTCCGTGACCGGTTATGACGACCTGGAAGAAGCAGCGATTGCCACGCCGGCGCTGACGACCGTGTGGAACGGCCAGCGCGAGGTCGGCCAGCGTGCCGCGCGCGCCTTGCTCGACCAGCTCAACGGGGCGGATACCCATGCGCGGCAGGAGCTGATCAAGCCGGAACTGCGCATCCGGCAGTCCACATCCAAACCCAAGGAACGGTAGTCCGGTTCAAGGCTGCGTTTTCAACAGGCGGCTTAAAGCTTGATTAAGGCTGTTTGCCTAAGGTCCCTCCAGGCCAGTAATCCCCGGGGAGATCGTCGTGAAGCTGAGTTTGCCTGCCGGGATTGGCCTTGCCGCCTTTTTCGCCGCCGTTGCGGTGCTTGGAGATTTTTTGTCGTCCGCCAGCGCGCCGCCCGTGCAGGTCGATCCGACGACGACCGCTTCCATCGGACTGACAGATTTCGACCGGCCCGCCTTTCTCATCAGCAGCCCGGGAGGCGCGGCAAAGTGCAAAATCTTCCCGCAAGGCAACGGCATTGCAGGGCATGACGCGCTGCGCGTCGCCAAGGGGTGTGCGGCGCTGTATGCGCCCCTGGCCGACGCGACGGAGTGGCGCAACAATCAGGACGGAACCATCGCTCTGGCGGATCAGTCCGGGAAAACCATCGTTGAATTCAGCCCCGGCGATGGACGGGCCTATGTCAGCGTTGCGCCGCGTTCCGTCCTGCTCTCGCTGTCGGCGAGCGGGCTGAATCTGTTCTAGCGGGGATTATTCCGCCGCCTGAAGCCTTTCACGGGTGGCCTTGTGCGCCCGGGCGGCATCACCGAAAGCGGCAAAAATCTTGCGCGACGGACTGTCGCTTTTCACCCAATATTCCGGATGCCATTGCACGCCGACAGCAAAACCGCGGGCGTTTTTGACCGACACGGCCTCGATGGTGCCATCCTCCGCCACCGCTTCGATATCCAGCTGGGCCGCCGGCTTGTCGATGGCCTGCCGGTGCACGGAATTGACCTGAACCGTATCCGCCTGCATGACATTGGCGAGGCACGAGCCCGGCTTGATGCGCACGGGATGGCGGATGGCAAAACGCTCCGCCTGCTGCTCGGATTGCGGCGCCCGGTGATCCATGCGGCCATCCAGTTCCTGTATCTCGGTGGCGAGCGTGCCGCCAAGCGCGACGTTCAGCTCCTGAATGCCGCGGCAAATGGCAAGCAGCGGCACACCGCGCTCGATGGCGCGCCGGATCAGGGGCAATGAGGTCGCATCACGGGCGGGATCGTAGGGCTCGTGTGCTTCGGTGGGTTCGACGCCGTAGAGCGCGGGATGGACATTGGATTTGGAGCCTGTGATCAGAACCCCGTCCACGCCGTCAAGAATGGCATCGATATCGAGGCCTTCGCCGAAAGACGGGACAATCAGGGGGATGACGCCCGCTGCCTCGTAGGCAGCCTTCAGATACTGATCGGGCGCTGCGTGCCACGTGTAATTTTCAAAGGCACGAACGTCTGATGTGATGGCGACGAGTGGCTGCCGCATGGGGATGCTCCATAAACAAATCTTGATAGAATGTAGTGCAGTTCGAGGGTGTTTCCAATGGGTCCGGCCCTGAGAGCCTTTCGGCCGCAAAGACGGCTTTTCTGTGAGGTTTCCCCGGATTTTCGCCGGCTTTGCACCGCGCCCCGTTTGTGTTTTCAGCGACTGGACTTGAAGAGTCGAGTGTGTATGGTGGTCGGCGGACCGGGAGAAATGGACTGTTTGTCCGGGGGGTCTGAACCGAAATACTGGAGGAGAATATATGGATCGTCGTTCATTCATCAGGAATGCCGGATATGCCAGCGCGGGGGTGGCTGCGGCTACCACACTGGCCGCGCCGGCAATTGCGCAGTCGATGCCGAAGATCACGTGGCGCTGTGCGTCGTCATTTCCAAAATCACTCGACACGATCTATGGCGGCGCCGAGGTTCTGTCGAAATACCTGAAAGAAGCCACGGACGGCAATTTCGTCATCCAGCCCTTCGCGGCCGGCGAAGTCGTTCCGGGATTGCAGGCTGCCGATGCGGCCGCAGCGGGTACTGTCGAACTGTGCCACACCGTTGCCTATTATTACTGGGGCAAGGACCCCACCTGGGCTCTGGGTGCAGCCGTACCTTTCGCGCTCAATGCCCGCGGCATGAATGCCTGGCAGTACCAGGGCGGCGGCATTGACCTGATGAACGAGTTCTTCAACAAGCAGGGCCTGCAGGCCTATCCGGGCGGCAATACCGGCGTGCAGATGGGCGGCTGGTTCCGCAAGGAAATCAAGACCGTCGAGGATTTGAAGGGCCTCAAGATGCGCGTCGGCGGTTTTGCCGGCAAGGTGCTGGAAAAGCTGGGTGTCGTGCCGCAGCAGATCGCCGGCGGTGACATCTATCCGTCGCTCGAAAAGGGCACGATCGATGCCGCCGAATGGGTTGGCCCCTATGACGATGAAAAGCTCGGCTTCCAGAAGGTGGCGCCCTATTATTATTATCCCGGCTGGTGGGAAGGCGGTCCGACCGTCAGCTTCATGGTCAACAAGCAGAAGTGGGATTCGCTGCCGCCGAGCTATCAGTCGCTGTTCCGCACGGCGGCCCAGGCAACCGATGCGAACATGCTGCAGAAGTATGACTATGTGAACCCTCCGGCCATCAAGCGGCTGGTTGCCGGCGGTGCGCAGCTGCGTCCGTTCACCCCGGAAATCCTCAATGCCTGTTTCGAGGCGGCCAATACGGTCTATGCCGAAATCGAAGCGACCAATGCGCCGTTCAAGAAGATCTGGGACTCCATCAAGGCTTTCCGCAACGAGCATTTCCTCTACGCTCAGGTGGCCGAATACACTTTCGACACGTTCATGATGGTCCAGCAGCGCAACGGCAAGCTCTGAGCCAGCCGTTTTGAGCAAACAAAAGCCCGGCAGCGATGCCGGGCTTTTTCGTGTCCTGCCGTCACATTTTCGGTGGCTGGCTCAAATCCGGTGCCGCGGGTTGCGCGGGCGCCGCCGGATTGGGCGCGGGACCACCAAGCGGCGGTGCACTGAGGTCGGTGCCCAGTCCGCCGCCAAGGCCGCCACCCAAACCGCCTCCAAGCCCGCCGCCGAGATCGGAATTGGGAATCTGGATGGTCGCCGGATTGATCGTGCTGGCAGGGCCGGTGTAATGCATGACCATTTGCGGGAACATGATCGTCAGGGCCACCATGACGATCTGGATGCCGACGAAGGGCACGGCGCCCCAATAGATCTGCCCGGTGGTGATCGGCTGGATTTTCTTGCCCGTGATCTTGTCCATATAGGGCACCTTGGCCGCCACGGAACGCAGATAGAACAGGGCAAAACCGAACGGCGGATGCATGAAGCTGGTCTGCATGTTGATGCCGAGCAGCACGCCGAACCAGATCAGGTCGATGCCGAGCTTGTCCGCGACGGGCGCAAGCAGCGGCACGATGATGAAGGCCAGCTCGAAGAAATCGAGAAAGAACGCCAGGAAAAACACGAGGATGTTGACGACGATCAGGAACCCGACCTGTCCGCCCGGCAGGGATACCAGCAGGTGCTCGACCCAGACCTGGCCGTTGACGCCGTAGAACGTGAGCGAGAACACACGGGCTCCAAGCAGGATGAAGAGCACGAAGGATGACAGTTTGGTCGTTGACGCCAGCGCCTGATTGATCACGCTGAAACTGAGGCGACCCTTCGAAGCGGCCATGAGCAGCGCACCGACGGCCCCCATGGCGCCGCCTTCCGTCGGCGTGGCGATGCCGAGGAAGATCGTGCCGAGCACGAGGAAGATCAGGGCGAGCGGCGGAATGAGAACGATGATCACCTGCTGCGCCAGCCGTGACATCAGGTTGAGGTTGAATGAGCGGTCCGCCAGCGCGAATGCGTAGACGGCGATGGTGCCGATGGTCGCGCCCCAGATATCCGCGTTGGTTCCCGCCACGGGTCTCAGCCAGACAATCGCGGCGTAGGCAATCGCACCGGCAATGGCCAGGGCGACGATGAGCGATGTGACGCCCGATCCCAATGTGCGCGCCTCGACAGGAAGAGCCGGCATGGATTTCGGTTTGAAGATGGACAGGGTCAGGACATAGGCCATGTAGAGACCGGTCAGCACCAGCCCCGGGATCAGCGCGCCATGATACATGTCGCCGACGGAACGCCCAAGCTGGTCGGCGAGAACGATCAGGACGAGGGATGGCGGAATGATCTGTGCCAGCGTGCCGGATGCGGCGATGACGCCGGATGCGACACGGCGGTCATAGCCGTAGCGCAGCATGATCGGCAGCGAGATCAGGCCCATGGAGATGACCGATGCCGCCACGACGCCGGTGGTGGCCGCGAGCAGGGCGCCGACGAAGATGACGGCATAAGCGAGGCCGCCGCGAATCGGACCGAACAGCTGGCCGATCGTATCGAGCAGGTCCTCGGCCATGCCGGAGCGCTCGAGGATGATGCCCATGAAGGTGAAGAACGGAATGGCAAGCAGGGTGTCATTCGACATCACCCCCCAGAACCGTTCGGGCAGGGCGTAAAGAAAGGGCCAGTCGAGGGTGATCGTGCCGTTGGAATAGGGGGCAAGCTCGACGCCAATGAAGAAAAACAGCAGCCCGTTTGCAGCAAGGGCAAAGGCGACGGGGTAGCCGATCAGCATGAAGACGATCAGCGAAACGAACATGATCGGCGCCATGTTCTGCGCAATAAATTCAATCATTGCGCGCCTCCGCCATGGCGACTTCCTGTTCCGCAATCTCTTCGAGGCTGAGAGGCGGATTGGGATCGGGGATATCGCCGCGCATCACCGCAATCTTCTTGATGATTTCCGAAATGCCCTGAATGGCCAGAAGCAGGAAGCCGACCAGCAGGATCAGCTTGCCGGGCCATTGCACCAGCCCGCCGGCGCTGGGCGAGCCTTCGCCGCTGCGATAGGACAGGCTGACATAGGGGACGAAGTAAAAGCACATCAGCAGGACGAAGGGCATCAGGAAAAACAGATGCCCGAGCAGATCGATCCAGTGCTGCACCCGGCGCGAAAAGGCGCCATAGACGATGTCGATGCGGATGTGCTCGTTCTGCTGCAGCGTATAGGCCGCGGCCAGCATGAACGCGCCGCCAAACAGGAACCACTGCAATTCCAGCCAGGCATTGGATGACTGGTTGAACACCTTGCGCACGATGGCGTTGCCGGCGCTCACCACCACGGCCAGGAAAATCAGCCAGGCGACGTTGCGGCCAATAAATTCGTTGAAACGGTCAATGGCTCTCGATACGGCAAGCAAAGCCGACATGCAGTTCCTCCCCCTCAGTCCGGCAACCCTCCGTTGCCGGGAAAAGCACCCGGACAGCCCTTGGCCGCTCGTCAAAACGGCGGCAATGCCTTCGTTGCGGCTGTCCCTCCCGATATTCCATCTGAACTGTTACCAGCCTCATACCGGTGCAGCAACCCGGGATGTTGCAGCCCGGCCTTTGTTTTCATGACGGCGGCGGTTCGGTGGTTGTCATCGCTGCATGGGCAGTCTAACAGTGGATAAAACAATCCGGGGTTGGTATTTATTGTAATGACAAGTGCCTCTTCTCTTTCCGTTGCAGGAAAGACCATTGCGGTAACAGGCGGGTCCTCAGGTCTGGGGCTCAGGATGGTTCACGTGCTTGCCGCGCATGGCGCGAATGTTGTCTCCATTTCGCGCACACCCGCGCCGGACAATGAGCACAGCCCCAATATTCTCAATATTATTGCCGATGTGACGGTTGCCGACGATATCGAGCGCGCGTTTGACGAGGCCGAGCAGAAGCTTGGAACGGTCACGGTGGTTTTCAACAATGCCGGTGTCGCCACGATGGAACGGGCGCTCACCACGACGCGCGAACAGCTCCGGCATATTTTTGAAGTGAATGTCGAGGGTGCGTTTTTCATTGCGCAGGAAGCGGCCAAACGGATGATTGCCGCCGGTGTCGGCGGATCGATCATCAATTCCTCCAGCATCCTTGCCGATGCGCCGGTCAAGGGGTCGGCGGGCTATGCCATGTCGAAGGCGGCGATCAGCCAGATGACCCGCTCCCTGGCGCTGGAATGGGCGTCCCATGCGATCCGGGTGAACGCCATTGCGCCGGGATGGTTTCCGACGCGCCTCAACGAATCCATCATGAGCGGCCCGGCACACGGATTCCTCAAGGGCAAGAACCCGATGCGCCGCCTCGGCGAGCCTGAGGATATCGATGGCACCGTTCTGCTGCTCGCCTCCGATGCCAGCAGCTACATCACCGGCACCGTCATCACCATCGATGGCGGCCACAGCCTGCAGGGTTAAATTCGCTCCGCTTCATTGTTGTTGGTGCGCACCGCGAGAACAAAGACCAGCAGCGCGAAGACGGCGGCATCGCGCCACAGGACCGGAAAATATCCGCCCCACAGGGATTCGACGACACCGACAGCCGCTGCGCCTAATGCCGCGTGGAGCGGTCTCGACAGGCCTCCGGCGGCGGTGATGAACAGGATCTTCAGGCCGAAGATCATTCCGGTATTGAAGCTGACATTGCCGTAGTACAGCGCTGCAAGAAAGCCGGCGAGGGCGCAGACCGCACAGGCGGCAAGGATTGCCCGCGTCCGCACGCGGCGCGGATCAATCCCGCACATGGACGATGCAAACGGCTCGTCGCTCACCGCACGCCATATCCGCCCTGCGGATGTGCGGTGCATGATCAGTTCACCGGAGGCGATGACGATCAGGGCCACGCCGATGTTGACGAGCTGAATCTGTGTCAGGCTGATGTCGACGGCCGCGCCCAGCACGTGCACCGGCTCGGCCAGCATGGGCGGAAGCCAGTAGTCCCTGGTATCGGCGGCAAGGCGCGACAGTTCCATCAGGAAAATGCTGAGGCCGAGCGTCGCCACCAGAATCGTGTTCCTGTTCCCTGCCTCGAGCGGCGTGTAGATCAGTCTGGCGATGGCATAGCCGCCGAGCCCGACATACACCGCAGCAACGGCCAGCCCGAACCCGAGCGCCAGCGGCAAGGTCATCCACAGGACCGTCCAGCCGAATGCGGTGGCCAGAATGAAGGTCTGGCCTGAAAAGGCAAAGAGGGCGCCGAGCGACAAATCCGTTCGATGGGTCAGCCCGTGGATCAGGACATAGCCGTAGGCCAGCAGCGCATACAGCGCGGCGTTGTGGATGCCATTGATCAGCAATTGAAGGAAATAGGCCATCGGTCACCCGCAGATTTCCTTATATACTAACTTGCAAAAACGATTTTACCAGTTAGAATTTCGCCATGACCTTTGACTGGAATGCGCATCGATTCAGTGGCGGCGTGCTGGCTCTCGACCTGGCCAATACGGTGGTTTTTCGTGACGCGCCCGACCGCGCGCTGGACCGGTTTTCAGACCGTTCGGAACTGCGGGGATTTGCCGAAGCGGCAGCGCAATTCCGGCAGGCGGAGTGGGGCGATGCCCGCTTCCACCCGCCGGTGCAGCCAGCGCAGATCAACCGGCTTATCGATGTGCGTGAAGCCATCAATGCGCTCTTTCGCACGGCCGTGCGAGGTGGAGGGCTCCCGCCTGCGAACATGGCGGCATTTCTGCAGCTTGGCTCGGCGCTGGTGTGCGATGAACCGGGCAGGCAGGATCTGGCGTTGCCGGGCGCGGGCAAGGGCGAACGCGATCTGTCGCTCGGCACCGCCGCTTTCCTGTCCGCCATGCGCCTTCTGGAGCCGGCGCGGCTGGAGCGGATCAAGATCTGCCCGAACTGCCATTGGCTTTATCTCGATGAAAGCCGCAACCGCAGCCGCCGCTGGTGTGACATGACCGTATGCGGAAACCGGGCCAAGGCGCAAAGACACTATCGCCGCAATCGCGAACCATCGGAGTCCGGCCATGGGTAAGAGCATGAATCACTGGCGCCGGCTTGTCCTGTTGCCCGTACTGGCGGGCGCATTGGCCCTGGGGGCCTGCCGCGATTCGGGCGAGGGGGATTACCTCGCCGTTGCCGGAAAGCTGTTTGTCTTCAACTACCGGATTGCCCAGGCAACCTATCATCTGACGCTGACAAAGGTCCGCAAGGTGCCGGGTGATGCCATGCTTGAGACCACCTTTGAAAACCCGGCCGGAGGAGAGCCGTTCATCGTCCGGCAGAATGTCTGGCCCGCAGCCGAAAAGATTTCGGTCGACAGTCCGCCGGTCAAGTGCGTGAAGGCCGATCGCGGCTACAAGGTAACGATCCGTCTCAGGGATGCGGGGGGCAAGCTGCTGCAGACAATCGACCGGACGATGATATCGGACACGGATGAATCGGTGCTGCCCAACAGGCCGCTGGTCATCGGTCCGTTCTACGATCCCAACCCGGACAAGGACAAGCCCGACAGTAATGCTGTCGCCTGTCCGGCGTGATCCTTGCTGCCAAAGGCATCCATACACGGGATGGCGGTTTCATGCCGTTCGCTCAGTCGCTTTAGGAATTGGTAATTGTGTTTCCCATTTGATAAATATCAGTTTGACATGGGGGGCAAATAAATATTCTAAATGCATGCCTCATACATAATCTGAGTATCGTTGGCGTTTGTTCGAAAGTATTCGTTAACGTATCCAATTATGGGTACAGTTATTCACGGACATTTTGATGAAAATTGAACGCAACGAGAGTATTTTTCTCGAAATTTTGTTCCTTCGCACGCTTTATGCGAACAAGAAGGCTGTCTGGTGGACCTCGGTCATCCAGATTCTTGCGACATTGGTTATTTATGTCAAAACCGATCATCCCATTTATGCGGCCTTTGCCCTCGCATTCTTCTTGATTGTCCTTGGGCGTACTGCAAACGCCAGCGCATTCGAACGAAAAGATCTTTCGTCCGCCACCATGGCGGACCTGCGGACATGGGAGTGGCGCTATCTCCTCGGGGCCATCAGCACGTGCATCCTTCTCGGCCTGCTTTGTCTGGTCAGTATCTATGTTCTCGCGGACCCCTCGGCTGCCATCACCAGTGTCGCAATCGTTGTCGCGTCGATGGTGGCGCTGGTGACGCGCAACTACGTTTCGCCGACGGTCGTCATCGGCATGTCCATTGGCATTCTGGCGCCGCTGTTCCTGACATTCGTGCTCCTGGGCGGCATTTACAACTGGCTGCTGGCGCTGCTGATCCTTCCCTATTTCTGGAGCAATATCCGCATCGCATCCAAGCTGCGGCAATCGCTCTGGGATGCACTGCTGGGCAAACAGCAACTCAGCGTCGTTGTCAGCCATTTCGATGCCGCGCTGAACGGCATGCCGCAAGGGTTGCTGATGTTCGACCGCAACCAGACAATCACCGTCGCCAATATGAAGGCGGCGAAAATGATGGGCTTTGACGAGCCGGAGCAGGTTCACGGCCATTCCCTGCAGAGCCTGCTGCGGCTTGCCCGGGTCAAAGCCTATTTTCCCGAGGAGACGCAGGCTTCATTGTCCGGCAAGATGCAGGACCTGCTCAGCGGGCGCAAGGAGCGCGACATGTTCATGTCTCCCGCCAAGCGCCATTATGAATTCACGGCAACGCCGGACCCGCAGCACGGCACGGTACTCATTTTCCAGGATGTGACCCGGCGGGCGGAAGCGGAGGCGCAGATCAGCCGCATGGCGCGCTATGACAGCCTGACGGGCCTGCCCAATCGCAGCCAGTTCGCCGAGATCGCCAGGACCTATACCGATGGCATCGAACCGGGCACGCAGATCGCGCTTATGGTTGTCGATGTCGACGGCCTGAAGCGGACCAATGACACGTTCGGTCATCGCATTGGCGATGAATTGCTGCGCGCCTTTGCCGACCGGCTTGCCTCGATCGACGTGAAGCACCCGGTCATTTCCCGCTTCGGCAGCGATGAATTCGTGCTGCTGTTTTCCGCCGCCACGCGCGATGACGTGCTGCAGAGTGTCGAGCGCATCATGGCGGCCATATCGGGGCAGTACACGATTTCCGGTCATGAAATCCTGACCGGCGCGCATGCCGGGGTGGTGATCGTCTGCGCGGCGGAGTTCGATCTTGCGGTCATGCACATGAATGCCGATCTGGCGCTCGATGTCGCCAAGAAGGACAGCCAGAAACAGTGGGTGGTTTTCGTCGAGACGATGGACCATTCCTTCCGCAGCAAACAGCGGCTCAAGTCGGATTTGCGCAAGGCCATTGGCGAGGGCACCCTGTCGGTCGCCTATCAGCCCATCATCAATGTCCGTACCCTGCGCATGGTCGGGTGCGAAGCGCTTTCGCGCTGGAACCACCCGGAATACGGTCCGATTTCCCCGGCGGAGTTCATTCCCATGGCGGAAGAGATGGGGCTGATCTCCGATTTGACCCAAAACGTTGTGGAACAGGCGATCAAGGATTGCAGCCTTTGGGGGTCGCGGATTGCGGTCTCCATCAACCTGTCGTCGCATGACCTGCAGAACATGGACATGGCCGACATCATCCGTTCTGCCCTGCATCGCCACAATGTGGAGCCGGAACTGATTGAAGTCGAGGTGACGGAAGGCGCGATCATTACGGACCGCGAGGCGACGGGAGGCGTTCTCCAGAGCCTCAAGGCCATGGGGCTGCAGGTTGCCATCGACGACTTCGGCACCGGCTATTCCAGCCTGAGCTATCTGAAGGATCTGCCGGTCACCAAGGTGAAGATCGACCGCTCCTTCATCACCGATATCACCGAGGAAGGCCGTTCCCTGAAGCTTCTGCGCGGCATCGTGCAGATGACGCATGAGTTGGGCCTGTCCGTGACAATCGAAGGTCTTGAGACGCGGGAACAGTTTGCCTTGATCAACCGTTGGATCGGCGCCGAATATGTGCAGGGCTTTCTCTATGGCGCGGCCACCACGGCGGAGAATATCGCCAAGAACTTCGATATCGAGATGGTGCAGTTGCCGGTGAAGCCGCGAAACAGCGAGATCGCGGCAGCCAGCTGACCGGCGGGCAGCGGCAACTGCTGCGCCGTGTTCTGCGTGCTTGTGCTTGACCTGCTCCCGATCTTGTCGAAAACTCCCGCCGCTGACCAAGCCAGACTCAACAGGAAAGTATCGCTGTCATGATTGCACAAATTGCCATTGCGCCGCTCGTCGCGCTGATCGCCGGGATCATCATCCTGATCGCGCCGCGCCTGCTCAATTACGTGGTTGCGCTCTATCTCATCATCATCGGCGTGACCGGACTTTTCCCGCATCTGCTCAGCTGAGTGCAGCGGGGAAGAAAGGCCCGGCTGATAAAATCAGCGCAGTTGCCATTTTTATCGATTGAGAGGCTTTTCAGCGACCATCTGCGCATTGCGCTGCTGCGGGCTTTTCGCTATTGCCAATAGGACTAAGACTTTATGAGGTTTGAAGATGGCTGAACATCACGACACGGCGCCCGCAGAACTGGGTGCACCCATGGACTACAACGAGCATGAAAAGACGTATGATCTGTTCATTGCTCTTTCAAAATGGGGTGCGGTTGTCTGCATCGCTTTGGTAGCTGCGATGGCGTTCGGCTTTTTCGCTGGCGGGTTCTTCTCCGCAACTATTCTGTTTATTCTTATTTGCGTTGCTGCCTGGTTCGTTCTGTAAACACGCTCCATCAGCGTTGTTCATGAGCCGGGCGGATAATCCTGTTGACATCCGCTTGCATGAGCGGGCCCATCACCAGGATTGCCAATCGTCATAGCGGGGCAGGCGCGCTGGTCTTCGGGCCACTGCCTGTATAGTGGCAACATGCTTGGGGGTGAGGGCTTGGCTCAGACACTGTTCATACCGAAAGAGACCGACGTAAATGAACCGCGGGTTGGCGGTTCGGCGGAAACGGTCAAGAAACTGATCGGTCTTGGTTTTTCAGTCATTGTGGAAGGCGGCGCGGGTGTCCTGTCCCGCATTCCGGACCGCGAATTCGAAGCGGCGGGCGCGACCATCGGCAAAACCGCCGACATCCGCAATGCCGATGTCGTTCTGAAAGTCCGGCGTCCATCCACGGCTGAGCTCAAATCCTACAAAAAGGGCGCTGTCGTCATCGCCATGCTCGACCCTTACGGCAATGATGCTGCCGTCAAGGAGCTGGCCGATGCGGGTGTCAGCGCCTTCACCATGGAATTCATGCCGCGCATCACGCGGGCGCAGGTCATGGACGTGTTGTCGAGCCAGGCCAACCTTGCCGGCTATCAGGCGGTGGTCGATGCGGCCGGGGAATATGACCGGGCCCTGCCGATGATGATGACGGCGGCCGGTACCGTTCCTGCGGCCAAGATCTTCATCATGGGCGTCGGCGTAGCCGGTCTGCAGGCGATTGCCACGGCGCGCCGCATGGGCGCCGTCGTCACCGCGACGGACGTGCGCCCCGCCGTGAAGGAACAGGTTGCTTCGCTCGGTGCGAAATTCCTCGCTGTCGAGGACGACGAGTTCAAGGCGGCTGAAACCGCTGGCGGCTACGCCAAGGAAATGTCGAAGGAATATCAGGCAAAGCAGGCGGCGCTGGTTGCCGACCATATTGCCAAGCAGGATATTATCATCACCACCGCGCTCATTCCCGGACGGCCCGCACCGCGGCTCGTCACCCGGGAAATGTATGCGCGCATGCGTCCCGGTTCGGTCATCGTCGATCTCGCTGTCGAGCGCGGCGGCAATGTCGAAGGGGCTGTGGCGGGCAAGACCGTCGATGTCGACGGTGTGAAGATTGTCGGTCATCTCAATGTCGCCGGCCGTATTGCAGCGACCGCCTCGCAGCTCTACGCCAAGAACCTCTTGGCTTTCGTCGAGACGCTGGTCGACAAGGATGCCAAGGCCGTCAAGATCAATTTCGATGACGAGCTGGTCAAGGCAACCGTGCTCACCCATGACGGCAAGGTGGTTCATCCGAACTTTGCCGCAGCGGCTGCAACGGCTGCCGCACCTGCGGCGAAACCCATGGCCAAAAAGGCTGCGGTGAAGGCAGCGCCAGCCGCACCGGCTGAAGCAAAGGCAGAGCCCAAGAAGGCTGCGCCGAAAAAAGCTGCCGCACCCAAGAAAACCGCGCCCAAAACGGCGGCCCCCAAAACGACTGAAGGAGAGGCGTGATGGCTGATACCGCACTTGAAAAAGCGCTTGATAGTCTCAATCAGGCGGCCGAAACGGTTCGCCAGGTGGCTGAGAACATGCCGGAAGCAGCCGGTGCTGCGGCCCATGCGGTGACCGGCGGTGCCGTTGATCCCTTCGTCTTCCGCCTCGCGATCTTCGTGCTGGCGATCTTTGTCGGCTACTACGTCGTCTGGTCGGTAACACCGGCCCTGCACACGCCGCTGATGGCCGTCACCAACGCCATCTCGTCGGTTATCGTCGTCGGCGCACTGCTTGCGGTCGGCCTGTCGGCCAGCGGCTTTGCCACCGGCTTCGGCTTCATCGCCCTGGTGCTTGCCAGCGTCAATATCTTTGGCGGCTTCCTTGTGACCCATCGCATGCTCGCCATGTACAAGAAAAAAGAAAAGTGAGACCTGGGCAATGAGCGTAAATCTCGCAGCTTTTCTTTATCTTGTCTCCGGCGTCCTGTTCATTCTGGCGCTGCGCGGCCTGTCGCATCCCACCACAAGCCGTCAGGGTAATTTCTACGGCATGATCGGTATGGGCATATCGATCCTCACCACACTCACCCTTGCCGAGCCGAGCTTCAGGGGTCTTGGCCTCATCGTCATCGGTCTTGCCATCGGCGGCGGCGTTGGTGCCTATACGGCCAAGCGCATCGCCATGACGGCCATGCCGCAGCTGGTTGCCGCCTTCCACTCGCTGGTCGGTCTGGCCGCCGTCATGGTGGCTGCGGCGGCCATCTACTCGCCCAACTCCTTCGGGATCGGCGAAGTCGGCTCCATTCACGGGCAGGCGCTGGTGGAAATGTCGCTGGGTGTCGCCATCGGCGCGATCACCTTTACCGGCTCCATCATCGCCTTCCTCAAGCTCGACGGCCGCATGTCGGGCAAACCGATCATGCTGCCGGGCCGCCATGTGCTCAATGCGGGCTTGGCAATTGCCATCGTCGTGCTGGTCGTGGCGCTGGTGATGAGCGAAAGCCATTTCGTCTTCTGGCTGATCGTCCTGCTCTCGCTGGTTCTGGGTGTGCTGATCATCGTGCCGATCGGCGGCGCCGACATGCCCGTCGTGGTGTCGATGCTCAACTCCTATTCGGGCTGGGCTGCAGCCGGTATCGGCTTCACCCTCGGCAATCTGGCGCTGATCATCACCGGCGCGCTGGTGGGCTCTTCCGGTGCCATTCTGTCCTACATCATGTGCAAGGGCATGAACCGTTCGTTCATCTCGGTCATTCTTGGCGGCTTCGGCGGCGAGACCGGTGGTGCTGCGGCCGGTGAAGTCGAACAGCGCCCTGTGAAGCAGGGCTCGGCTGACGATGCCGCCTTCATCATGAAGAACGCCTCCAAGGTCATCATCGTGCCGGGTTATGGCATGGCGGTGGCGCAGGCCCAGCACGCCCTGCGTGAAATGGCCGACAAGCTGAAGGCTGAGGGTGTGGAAGTCAAATATGCCATCCATCCGGTCGCGGGCCGTATGCCCGGTCATATGAACGTGCTTCTGGCCGAAGCCAATGTTCCCTATGACGAAGTGTTCGAGCTGGAAGACATCAACTCCGAGTTTGCGCAGGCCGACGTGGCTTTCGTCATCGGTGCCAATGACGTCACCAACCCGGCAGCGAAGACCGATCCGAAATCGCCGATCTTCGGCATGCCGATCCTCGATGTGGACAAGGCCGGTACGGTTCTGTTCATCAAGCGCGGCATGGGTTCCGGCTATGCCGGCGTCGAGAACGAGCTGTTCTTCCGCGACAACACGATGATGCTGTTTGCCGACGCCAAGAAGATGGTCGAAAACATCGTCAAGGCTCTGGATCACTGATCCGGTTGCTGACGGAACAAACGGAAAGCCCGCCAAACCGGCGGGCTTTTTCATTTCAAGGTCTGTTGGATTGTCCGCTGAATCTTTTGCTCAAACGCCGCCAGCCGGGCAGGGGCCAGTTTCTCGCAATTGTAGAGCGACAGCATGGAGAAGCGCGCCTTGGGTGCGCAGGTGCCGATGATGGCCGTGCCGAGGATACGGCGCACCGGACGGAACATGATCAGCCGGTCGATCCACCAGGGCGATCCGAGCGTGGTGATGGCGATGCATGCGGTCATGGCGTTGAGACGGGGGATCATCCGGCCGAAGTCCGGCGCATGATCGTAGGCGGTGCCGGGCACGAAGACCCGGTCGATCCAGCCCTTCAGGATGGCAGGCAGTCCGAACCACCAGGTGGGAAAAACCAGGATGAGCACATCCGCATTCTGCAAGGCGGTGGCGTCGTCCGTGACTTCGGAGGCATCGTATTGCGTGGTGTAGTAGCTCTGCCTTTCCTCGGGCGAAAGCCTGGGATCAAAACCACGCTGATAAAGATCGAACAGCTTGAGTTCATGCGGTGACGCGGCAATCTGTTCCGCCACCAATGCGGTCAGGTGCCCGCACAGGCTTTCTTTCAGGGGGTGAGCGGAAACAACGACGAACCGCTTCATGGGATGGGATCAGGAGCGCGTGCGCGCCAGACCATCAAGGGCAGGCTTGTACTTGGGATCGAGCTGCGCCGCCTTGGCATAGGATTTCGCCGCACGGGCCTTGTCGCCGCGATGCTCGTAGATCAGCGCCTGATTGGCCCAACCCTCGGCAATCGTGCCGTCCAGCTTGATCGCGTTGTTGAAATCGTCAAAGGCGTTGTCGTCATCGCCCATGGCCACATAGGAAATGCCGCGGCCGTTATAGGGCTCGGCGGCATCGGGCTGCAGCGAGATCGCCGTGGAGAAATCTTCGATCGCCTGCTTGTGCTGGCCGCGCGCCTGATAGATCAGGCCGCGATTGTGATAGGCGCGGGGATCGGTCGTGTTGAGCTGGATAGCCTGCTGGAAATCGCTGAAGGCGCGGTCGAGCTGTCCCGACAGACGGTAGAGATTGCCGCGGCCGATATAGGCGGCGTCATATTGCGGATTGATCTGGATGGACTTGCTGTAGTCCGCTGCCGCCTGGGCCGTGTTGCCCATGTTGCGGTAGACCAGCGCGCGGTTCGCATAGGCCTGGTAGAAATTCGGGTTCAACTGCAACGCCGTGTTGAAATCCTTGATCGCATCGCTGTTGCGGCCGGCCCGGCCGAAGGCGGAGCCGCGCACATTGTAGGCTTCGGGATCGCGGGGATTGCTGCGGATGACGCTGTCGAGCGAACTGATGTTCTCGGAAGACCCTTGCGCCTTGTCGATCCCGGTCATGTCGCTGGTCGAGGTTTGACACCCGGCAACAGCCAGGGTGAGAACCGAAGCGATCACCAGTCCGGTGGTGCGCAACGCCTTGAATGCCGATTGCGGGTCGCGATACGAAACCATTTCAAGTGAATGTGTCATACTCTTGGTATCCCGTTCAATCCAAAACGCAAAAAGGGCGGTGTGACGCAAGCCACTCCACCCCGTTATTGTGTCAAGGCGTTAATAAATGCTGATCAACGAGCCGCAGAAGCGCGGACCGGTGCCTTGCGTGCTGGCATTGGCAGAAGACCTTCGCGCTGTGCCTGCTTGCGGGCAAGCTTGCGGGCGCGGCTGATGGCTTCTGCCTTCTGGCGGGCGCGCTTGATCGAGGGCTTCTCGTAATGATCATGCATCTTCATTTCGCGGAACATGCCTTCGCGCTGCATCTTCTTCTTGAGAACGCGGAGAGCCTGATCAACATTGTTTTCGCGTACGAGTACCTGCACGTTTTATCCTGTATCTCTTAGAATTTCGTTGAGCTTGAATCCGAACCCATATCCTTGGTCAGTGGGTCAGCAATCCAAACTTCGCGACGGTCATCCATCGCAAACTGACGAGGCCATTATCAGAATGGCAATGGAATGTCCATGGTGAAGCTGTTTAAAATGGCGGATATTCTTCCCCGCCGCCGGTTTACGCGCCCGTGCAATTTTAGAATAACCGGCACGGAACGCCAATCTCCGTCGCAAAATGGCAAAAGACCTTTGAGCGGATGCGTTACTGATGCATAAAAGTGCGATCCTGCGCTTGAAAATCGATGTCGATTTCAGGACAGGATACTGCTCTCGCAAATCGTGGAACAAAACGCTCTGCCAAGGTCACCGGTACGGCCGAAAGCTCTGCAAAGGATTGAATGATGCGGAAATATTCAGTGTTTGCTTTGGCCCGCGAGGCATTGCGTGCCCACAAGGGGTGGGAACAGCAATGGACGTCGCCCGAACCCAAGTCGGAATATGACGTCATCATTGTTGGCGCTGGCGGACATGGTCTTGCCACTGCCTACTACCTGGCGAAGGAGCATGGCATTACCAATGTCGCTGTTCTGGAAAAGGGCTGGCTGGGCGGCGGCAACACCGGCCGCAACACCACGATCATCCGGTCCAACTATCTCTATGACGAATCGGCCGGCATTTACGAACATGCGGTGAAATTGTGGGAGGGCCTGAGCCAGGACCTCAACTACAACGTCATGTATTCGGCGCGCGGCGTGATGATGCTGGCGCACAACATCCACGACGTCCAGGTATTCAAGCGCCATATCCATGCCAACCGGCTGAACGGCATCGACAATGAATGGCTAACGCCCGAACAGGTCAAGGAATTCTGCCCGCCGATCAACCTGTCCGCCGATGCGCGCTATCCCATCATCGGTGCGGCCCTGCAGCGGCGCGGCGGCACGGCCCGTCATGATGCCGTTGCCTGGGGCTATGCCCGCGCGGCTGCCGATCGCGGCGTGCATATCATCCAGAACTGCGAAGTGACCGGCATTCGCCGCGCTGCCAATGGCGCGGTTGTCGGCGTCGATACCAATCGCGGCCCGATCAATGCCAAGAAGGTCGGTGTGGTGGCCGCCGGTCATACCTCGGTGATCATGAATATGGCCGGCGTGCGCATGCCGCTGGAAAGCTATCCGCTGCAGGCGCTGGTGTCCGAGCCGGTCAAGCCGCTGATCCCCTGTGTGATCATGTCGAACACCGTGCACGCCTATATCTCGCAGTCCGACAAGGGCGAAATGGTCATCGGTGCGGGGACGGACCAGTACACGTCCTATTCCCAGACCGGCGGCCTGCACATCATCAATCACACGCTGGACGCGATCTGCGAAATGTTCCCGGTGCTGACACGGCTGAAAATGCTGCGGTCCTGGGGCGGCATCGTCGACGTGACGCCGGACCGTTCGCCGATCCTCGCCAAGACGCCCGTCCCCGGTCTCTACGTCAATTGCGGCTGGGGAACCGGCGGGTTCAAGGCAACGCCCGGCTCCGGCAATGTGTTCGCCCATACGATCGCCCGGGATGAGCCGCATCGGATCAATGCGCCGTTCACGCTCGAGCGCTTCACCACCGGGCGCCTGATCGACGAAGCCGCCGCCGCCGCCGTGGCGCACTGACAGATTCAAGAAACGAGACGACGACAATGCTTCTCATCAAATGCCCCTATTGCGAAGAAGAGCGCCCGGAGCTGGAATTCCGCAACGCGGGTGAAGCGCATCTCGTGCGCTCCCCGGCCATATCGGAACAATCGGACGAAGACTTTGCCGCCTTCCTGTATTTCCGCCAGAACCCCAAGGGGCTGCAGTTCGAGCGCTGGCGGCATATTCACGGCTGCGGACGTTTCTTCAATGCCGTGCGCGATTCCGTCTCCGACAAGTTCCTGACCGTTTACAAGGCGGGCGAACCGCGCCCGGATGTCGAAACGCTTCTCAATCCGGAAACCGTTTCCGATGCTGAACCTGCAAAGAAACGCGCCCCCCGCGCCAAGAAAGGGGAGCTGTAAGCCATGAGCACTCCATCCCACTCCGGAAGCAACCGTATTGCCGGTGCCGGCCGCCTGGTCCCGGCGAAGACCGTCCGCTTCACCTTTGACGGGCAGAGCCTGACGGGTCTTGAAGGCGACACGCTGGCCTCGGCGCTGCTGGCCAACGGCATTCATCTGGTCGGCCGTTCGTTCAAATATCACCGTCCGCGCGGCATCCTCTCCGCGGGCAGCGAAGAGCCGAATGCGCTTGTTGATATCGAGCGGGACAAATCCCGCAAGCAGCCGAAC
Organism: Todiramphus chloris collaris; assembly: GCA_025345505.1. Classification (NCBI taxonomy): domain Eukaryota; kingdom Metazoa; phylum Chordata; class Aves; order Coraciiformes; family Alcedinidae; genus Todiramphus; species Todiramphus chloris. Next base: position 1,137,511 of record JANVCC010009742.1, on the reverse strand, counting down.
GTGCGGGCGACGGTGCAGGAGATCTATGACGGGCTGCAGGTCAAGTCGCAGAACCGCTGGCCGTCGCTGACCTTCGACGTCGGTGCGATCAATGACGTGTTTTCGCCCATGCTGCCTGCAGGCTTCTACTACAAGACGTTCATGTGGCCGAAGTTCGCATGGAAAACCATCTACGAGCCAAAGATCCGTGCGGCGGCCGGTCTTGGTGTTGTTCCGGGTGAAGCCGACACGGACCGTTATTCCAACCGTTTCGCCCATTGCGATGTGCTGGTGGTCGGCGGCGGCGCTGCCGGTCTTGCCGCTGCGCTCAGCGCCGCGCAAACCGGTGCCAAGGTCATCATCTGCGATGAGCAGGCGGAAGCGGGCGGCGCGCTGCGCTACGAGACCGACGTGACCATCGACGGCAAGCCGGGTTATGACTGGGCGACGGAGACGCTGGCATCCCTGCGCGCCATGGACAACGTCACGGTTCTCACCCGCACCACGGCGTTCGGTTACTACGCCCAGAATTTTGTCGGCCTTGTCGAGCGGATCAGCGACCATCTGAGCAATCCCGGTTCCGACATGCCGAGGGAGCGCCTGTGGCAGGTGCGTGCCAGGAAGGTCATCCTGGCGACCGGTGCCATCGAACGGCACATGGTTTTCGCCAACAATGACCGTCCCGGCATTCTGCTGGCTTCGGCAGCGCGCGCCTATCTCAATCAGTATGGTGTCGCGGTCGGCCGCAAGGTTGGCGTCTATACCGCCAATGATTCCGCCTATGCGGCGGCCATCGATCTGAAGCGCGCCGGCGTCGATATCCCTGTCATCGTCGATACGCGCGACAATCCATCCTCGCCGGTAATCGAGGAAGCCCGTTCGCTTGGCATCGACGTCGTGACCGGTCATGCGGTGTTCAGCGCCGGCGGCAAACGCCGCGTCTCCTCCATCAGTATCCGCCCCAACCGGGGCGGCAGGGAGCGCAAGGTCGTGGTCGATGCGCTGATCATGTCGGCGGGCTGGACGCCCTCCGTGCACCTGTTCTCGCAGTCGCGCGGCAAGGTGGCATGGGATGCCGCCAATGAGCGGTTCCTGCCCGGCACCTATGCGCAGGATTGTGTCTCGGTCGGTGCCTGCAATGGCAGCGACGGGCTGCAGCAGGCGCTGGACGAAGCCGTTGCCGCAGGCGGCAAGCTTGCCGGCGAGACCGGTTTCAAGGGCAAGACCGCAACGCTCAAGGCGACAGGCGGAACCGACTGGGTGCTCGGCATGATCGGCTCGGCGCCGGGTGCCGGTGCCGATACGACAGTCAAGGCTTTCGTCGATTTCCAGAACGACGTGACCGCCAAGGATGTTCGCCTTGCGGTGCGCGAAGGCATGCATTCCATCGAGCATGTCAAGCGTTTCACCACCAACGGCATGGCGACCGATCAGGGCAAGACCTCCAACCTGCACGGGCTGGCCATTGCCGCCGAAGCGCTCAACCGGCCGATCCCGGCCGTGGGTCTGACAACCTTCCGGGCGCCGTTCACACCCGTGACCTTCGGCGCCATCGTCAACCATGCCCGCCATGACCTGTTCGATCCCACCCGCCGCACGCCGATGCATGCGTGGCATGCGGCACAGGGCGCGGCCTTCGAGGATGTCGGACAGTGGAAGCGCGCCTGGTATTACCCGCAGGCGGGTGAAGACATGCATGCGGCGGTGAACCGCGAATGCGTCGCCGTGCGCAACCAGGCCGGCATCTTCGACGCCTCGACACTCGGCAAGATCGAGGTGGTCGGGCCCGATGCGGCAAAATTCCTTGAGCTGCTCTACACCAATCCATGGGAAAAACTCGGTGTCGGCCGCCTGCGCTACGGCATCATGCTGCGCGAAGACGGTTTCATCTATGATGACGGCGTCGTTGGCCGATTGGCCGAGGACCGCTTCCACGTGACGACGACGACCGGCGGTGCGCCGCGCGTCATGAACCACATGGAAGACTATCTGCAGACGGAATTCCCGCACCTCAACGTCTGGTTGACCTCGACGACCGAGCAATGGGCCGTCATTGCAGTGCAGGGTCCGAAAGCCCGCGAGATCATCGCGCCGCTGTTGGAAGGCATCGACCTTTCCAATGAGGCCATGCCGCATATGAGCGTGCGCGAAGGCAGGATCTGCGGTGTGCCGACACGGCTGTTCCGCATGTCCTTCACCGGTGAAGCGGGCTACGAAATCAACGTGCCTGCCGACTATGGCCGGGCCGTCTGGGACGCCATCTACGAGCGCGGCAAGCCGCTGGGCCTGACGCCCTACGGCACCGAGGCCATGCACGTGCTGCGGGCCGAGAAGGGCTATATCATCGTCGGCCAGGATACGGATGGCACGGTGACGCCGCAGGATGCGGGCCTGACCTGGGCCATCGGCAAGAACAAGACGGACTATGTCGGCATTCGCGGCCTGTTGCGCCGCGACCTGGTGGCGGATGGCCGCAAGCAGCTGGTTGGCCTGAAGACCAAAGATGCCCATGTGGTGCTGGAGGAGGGCGCGCAGATCGTCGCCAACCCGAACCAGCCCGTGCCGATGACGATGATCGGCCATGTGACATCCTCCTACTGGTCGCAGAATTGCGGCCGGTCGATTGCCATGGCCCTGGTGATCGACGGAACAAAGCGGCTCGGCGAAACGCTCTATGTGCCGATGCCCGATGGTGTGATCGAAGTGGAAGTGACCGGAACGGTGTTCTTCGACGAAAAGGGAGAACGGTTGAATGGCTGACCTTGCTCAAACAGCGCAGCGTGCGCATCCATTGCAGACCGGCCATGCCGGGGTCGGGTCCGTATCGGTAACCCTTGCTGATAACGCCACCCGCGTTTCGCTGCGGGCGCGGCCCGATGCGGTGGCGGCGCTGTCGAAGGCGCTCGGCCTTTCCCTGCCGCTGAAGCCGAAGACAACCACCAGTCAGGGCAACCGCGCGGCCCTGTGGATCGGTCCGGATGAATGGCTTCTCATCGATGCGGACGGCAGTTCGCTGGTGGCCGATCTTGCCAAGGTGAAGGTGCTGCATTCCGCCGTCGACGTCTCCCATCGCAATGTCGGGATCATTGTCTCCGGCAAGGGCGCCGATGCTGTTGTCAATGGCGGTTGCCCGCAGGACCTGTCGCTCGGCGCCTTTCCGGTCGGCGCGGCCTCACGCACGGTGCTCGGCAAGATCGAGATCGTGCTGTGGCGGACGGCCGAGGACACGTTCCGGGTTGAATGCTGGCGCTCCTTCTCCGGCTATGCCTACAGCTTTCTGCAGGAATCCGCGCGCGACGTTGCAGTCTGACGGTTGGACCGGAAACAACGACGATCTTTTTTGCCGAATGCGCGGGTATTTGACAGCCCCGCGTAATAATAGTGTGCAGATTGATCGCCGGTGAAGTTATCGATCACAATTGCGCCGTGCTTTGCCATAATGAGAATGCCGATGGCTGCCGATTCGCGCGGTCGCGTCGCGAGAGTGGTTTATGGCTGTCAAAAAGCGCCTTGTTATCAATTTTACAGGCTATGAAGGCCTGCATCCCGATGCCGTGCGCGGGCGCTATCTCAATGCCTCGGCCGATTTCAACACGCTCTGGCACACGAAAACCAAAGCGGGGCCCATGCAGCCGGAAGGGCCGAACATCGCCTCAATGCAGCTCGACACGACCGGGGCGAACTGGACGGTCGAAACCGAGTTCTGCCAGTACGGCACGGCCGATATCTTCGATGCCTATTCCGCGCGCAATGTCGTAACGCGTTTTGCCACCGGCCTGATGGCGTTTCTCGATATTCTCATCACCGGCACCTTCTGGCGGTATCTGCGCACAAGCTGGCGGTTCTGCATCTTTTTCATGTGGCCGTTTGCGCTGACCTGTTTCATTTCGCTGGTCGCGCTGCTGATCGGGCTTGGACCATTGTTTGGCGGTTTCAGCGCCTACCACATGTTTTGGACCATTCCCCTTGCGCTCGGCATCGCCCGCCTCCTGATCCGCTGGCCGGGGGAAAAGGTGTTCCTTTCCTACCTCTTGGATGACTGGGCGGCGGCGTCAGACCGGATTTACCGCCGCAGTCCGGCTTTGCTGGAACGGCGCAAGGCTTTTGCCGACCATCTGACCGAGAAGCTGCGGGAGAGCGGCGCGGACGAGGTGGTCATCATCGGGCACAGCCTTGGCACGGTGCCCGCTGTCGAGGCCATTGCCGATGTCTGGCGCAGTGCGCCGCAGCTCATCAGGCAGCAGCCGGTTTCGCTGGTGGCGACCGGCTCGTGCCTGTTGATGATCGCCTTTCATCCGCGTGCAACGGATTTGCGGGAAGATGTGCGGGTTGTTCTGCAGGATACGCCGGTTCTGTGGGCGGAGTATCAGACCATTGCGGATATCGTGCATTTCTACCGGTCGAACCCGGCGGCGGCGCTGGGGATAATCCCGCGCACCGAACCGCTGATCCGGCGTATCCGGTTCAAGCGCATTCACAGTGCCAAACGCTATGCGCGTGCCAAGAAGAATTTTTTCAAGATGCACCTTCTGTTCCTGAAGGGCGCGCAGATCCGCAATGCCTACGATATGGGCATGTTCGTGCAGGGGCCGTTTGCCTTCCAGGATCTGGCCGCGCGTGACAGTGCGCCGCCGCTGGACGATGCCGGGCGGCTTGTCGAGGCGGTCCGCGCCTGATCAGTCCATTTCCGGCGGATGCTCAAGCACGGCAATCGTCAGCCAGTTTGCAACGAGTGCCGGTTTGATCGAGCCTTCGATTTCCAGGGTGACTTCGTAGTTGTTGAGCACGCGGCCGGACGGGCGGATATCCGCATCCACCAGCTTGAAGCGGGCACGCACCTGCTTGCCGGATTTGACCGGCGCCATGAAGCGCACCTTGTCGAAACCGTAATTGATGCCCATCGTCGCGCCTTCGATCATCGGCAATGCCTCATAGGCGAGCGTCGACAGCAGCGAGATGGTCAGGAAGCCATGGGCAATGGTGCCGCCGAACGGCGTTTCCTTGGCCGCGCGCTCCGGATCGGTATGGATGAACTGGTGATCATCGGTCGCATCGGCAAACTTGTCGATCATGTCCTGACTGACCACGCGCCATTCCGAACAGCCGATTTCTGTGCCGACACCGGCCTTCAACTGCTTGAGCGTGATAGCGTTCTTCATGGTTCCAAGGCTTTCCGAAAATTGGATCAGATCATCGATGGGGCTGTCGATAGACTTTTATGCGCCAAATGTCATCCCTTGCGCGCTGCCGTATTATTTCAAAGCCGGAACGCACCGTTATGATCAGCACGTCAGAACGCCCGGGGGGCCTTGCTCCTTCTTGCTTGACGCCAGTTCAATATGGGCAAGCATGCCTCTGATCAGCGTATCGAAGATCAGCCGAAAGCGGTGTGAAGACCGCAGGTTTTCGTGCATGGCGATCCAGGTGGGCAGCATGATCGAAAACGCGCCGGGCAGCAGGCATACGAGGTCAGGATTTGCCTGACCGAGACTGTCCTGGCATATGCCGATGCCAATTCCTGACCGGATAGCGGCGAGTTGGGCCAGATTGTTGTCCGTGCGATAGCTGAACTTGAGCTCATGCGACATCGGAAAACGTTTCTCGATGCTGCGTATGAAGGCGGTCTGCCTGTCGAACCCGATGAGCCGGTGATTTTTCAATTCTGCCAGCGTACGGGGCACGCCGTATCTGGCAAGATAGGCACGGTGTGCGTAGAGCCCGAGCGAAATGCCCCCGACATTGCGCACAAGCAGCGCCTCCTGCGTGGGCTCTGCCATTCTGACAGCAATATCAACCTCGCGGTTCAAGAGATTTTCGACCGTATCGGAGGCGGATAACTCGATGTGCAAGTCGGGATATGTCTCAAGCAGCGGCGCGAGTATCTGTGGGAGAACTTCGGTGCCGATAACCTCGCTCGCGCCAATGCGTACCGTGCCTTCCACAGCGTCACGCTGTGCTGTTGCCAGACGGACCAGTGCCGCGGCATTGGCAGCCATGGCGGCAGCGTAGGGTTGCAGTTCCAGCGCGGCATCGGTTGCAAGCAGGCCGTTCGGCGAGCGGGTGAAGAGCTGGGCGCCAATAAGGTCCTCCAGCGTATCGATATGCCGTCCCACGGTAGGCTGTGTCAAACCGAGCTCGCGCGCCGCTGCGGACAGCGAGCCGTGCCGGATGACATGAAGAAAGGTCCAGTAAAGATCCCAGTTCGGCATCTGTTGCATTATTTATGTATAGCTAGTCAAGGAATTTTGTCAATTTTGTTTATCACATTGCTGGTGCACTCTTGCCTAGACAACGGAGAAAACGCGCATGCAATCAACAGAACAGAAGATGGCGCTTGTATTGGGCGCAACAGGTGGCATCGGCGGTGCGGTAGCACGCAACCTCCTGAAGCGAGGCTGGCATATCAAGGCCCTGACGCGCGACGTCGGCAAGGCCGGGAAAACCGCGGGTGATTTCGAATGGATTGCGGGTGATGCCCTCAATCCGCAGGATGTCAGCAATGCAGCAGAGGGCGTGTCCCTGATCGTCCATGCCGTCAACCCGCCCGGATACCGGGACTGGGAGAAGCTTGTTGTGCCCATGCTCGACAATACCATCGCGGCGGCAAAACGGGTGGGCGCCCGCCTGCTTCTGCCCGGCACTGTCTATAATTTCGGACCCGATGCCTTTCCGGTTCTGGGTGAGGACAGTCCGCAACATCCCGTCACGCGAAAAGGCAGGCTGCGTGTCATGATGGAGCAGCGTCTGAAGGATGCTTCCGCATCCGGTCTCGACGTGCTGATCGTGCGCGCTGGTGATTTCTTTGGCCCGAAGGCCGCAAACAACTGGTTCTCGCAAGGGCTTGTCACGCCGGGAAAGCCGGTATCGCTCGTCAGCAACCCTTCAAGGCGCGGCATCGGACACCAATGGGCGTTTCTTCCCGATGTCGCCGAAACAATGGCTCAACTGGTCGACCGGGCCGAAACCCTTCCCCGTTTCGCGGTCTATCACATGGAAGGCTTCTGGGATGCGGACGGCATCCAGATGGCAGCGGCCATCAGGCGTGTGGTTGGCCGCCCGGTGAAGGTCAGATCGTTTCCATGGTGGATCGTGCCGATCATGGCACCCTTCAATGCATTCATGCATGAGTTGAAGGAGATGCGGTATCTGTGGAAGCAACCGCTGCGCATGACGAACACGCGGCTGGTTGGCATACTCGCGGCCGAGCCAAGGACACCGATCGATGAGGCAGTACGGCAGACACTGGCTGACCTCGGCTGTCTCTGACAGCCCGGGTTGCCTTTGGCGGGTGCCGCCTTCACGCGGCAAAGCTGCCACGAACCGCAGATGCAAGACAGAATATGGTTCAGGGAAGTTCGGATGGTGGGCGTGACAGGGATTGAACCTGTGACCCCTACGATGTCAACGTAGTGCTCTCCCGCTGAGCTACACGCCCATCCGACAGGGGCGCATACACCATATTGATTCCGGTCCGTCAATAGGGTTGGAAGAAGTTATCAGGCTTTCTTCACCGGAGCAGGCAGATAGGGCCTTTGATCAGGCCGCTACCAGCATTTTTTCAATCTCATTGACGAGATCGCGCAGGTGGAAAGGCTTGGAAAGCACTTTCGCATCCTTCGGCGCTTTCGAATCGGAATTCAGCGCCACGGCGGCAAAGCCGGTGATGAACATGATTTTCAGGTCCGGGTCGATTTCCGACGCACGGCGTGCCAGCTCGATGCCGTCCATCTCCGGCATGACAATGTCGGTGAGCAGCAGTGAAAACGGCTCTTCGCGCAATCGGTCGTAGGCGCTGGCGCCATTGTCGAAAGGCGTGACGTGATATCCTGCCTTCTCCAGCGCCTTCACCAGGAAGCGCCGCATGTCATTGTCATCTTCTGCTAGCAGGATTCTCTTCATCAGTCCGTCCGAATTGTCTGTCGCCTGATCATCCCCAGACAGGCGCCCCATCATGCTTAACAAGACGCTTTTTTGGTAAAGATCGCGTGAATGATTTGCTGAAAATAAGGGGGAACCCCGGAAAAGTCGAGCAAGATCGCAGCCGGGCGGCTGAAGAATGCGCCTGGTCCGGTCAGCCTGGAAAAGTTCCGCTGCCTTTGGCGGCTGATCAATTCCCTCCGGGGCGAAGTTGCTCTAAAGTAACGGCATATTCAAGCAAACCGTCGAAGTGAATGATGACCCTCGAGCGCGATTTCCCTGACAAGCTGCCCTATGAACTGCGCCGGCCGGCTGACCAGCGTATTCCGTTTGTGTTCAATTCGCCGCACAGCGGTCAGGTTTATCCGCCGGCCTTCCTGCAGCAGTCGCAGCTCGATGCGCAAACGATTCGCCGCTCGGAAGACTGTTTTGTCGATCAGCTCTTTGCCGCCAGCGTCATGCTCGGTGCGCCGATGCTGGTGGCGCATTTCCCCCGCGCCTATCTCGACGTCAACCGCGAGCCCTATGAACTCGACGCGAAGATGTTCAGCGATTCGCTTCCCTCTTTTGCCAATGCAAATTCGGCCCGGGTTGCCGGCGGTCTTGGCACCGTTCCGCGCCTTGTCGGCGAAGGGCAGGAAATCTACGCGCAGAAACTGCCTGTCGAGGAAGCGCTCGGCCGCATCACCACGATCTACAAGCCCTATCATGCGCTGCTTGCCGGGATGCTGGTGGAAACGCGCAGCCGCTTTGGCTATGGCGTTCTCGTCGATTGCCATTCCATGCCCACCGGTATCCGGTTTCCGGAAAGCGGCCTGCGCCCGGACTTCATCATCGGCGACCGGTTCGGCACCAGCTGTTCGCCGGAATTGACGCACACCGCCATCCACCTCCTGCGCGAGATGGGCTATGCGGTGGCGCACAACAAGCCCTATGCGGGCGGGTACATCACCGAGCATTACGGGCGTCCGCTCAAGCGTTTCCATGCATTGCAGATCGAGGTCAATCGCGGCCTTTATCTCAATGAGCACAATTACGAGCGCAAATCGGGCTTCGGGCAGCTGCAGCGCGATATCAGCCAGTTCCTGGCCGATCTCGTTTCGCTGCCGGACTTCCACTTCCTCGATGTGCCGCTCGCGGCGGAATAAGGTCTTGTTGCTGTTGCCCGTCCGCAAACAAAAAAAGACCGCGCAAGTGCGCGGTCCAAGTCTAGGGAGGAAACGCCCAAGGAGGGCATAGACAGGTCACCCCGTCTGTTAACCAATCTATGCTGCATCGCACAAATGTCAAGTGATTTGTGCGTTTTTTTAAGCAACATCATTATGTGCCTAAAAAAAATGCAATAATTTAGCCGACAATGCAGGTAAATGAGAAAATTTTGATCGCGAGGAACCATTTTGGCCATTGAACTTTCGTTTTTGCGGCGGATTGCCGAGGTTGCGGCAGCGCAGACATTGCCCCGCTTTCGCACCGTTTCGTCCATCGACAACAAATATCAGGTGGGATTCGACCCGGTCACCGAGGCCGACAGGGAAGCCGAACGGGCGATTCGCGCGCTGATCAACAGCACCTTTCCCGCTCACGGCATCATGGGCGAGGAGTTTGGTTCGGAAAATCTCGACGCTTCGCATGTCTGGGTGATCGATCCCATCGACGGCACGCGCGCCTTCATTTCAGGCCTGCCGGTGTGGGGCACGCTTGCGGGCTTGACCATTGATGGCGATGCGGTGGCCGGCGTCATGGCGCAGCCCTTCACCGGTGAGCTGTTCATGTGCGACGGCACGGCATCTTATTACGAGGGGCCGGGTGGCGCGCGCCAGCTGAAAACCCGGCAGAACCCGGATATCGCCCAGGCCACGCTGTTCACCACGACACCCGCCCTATTCAAGGACAAGAAGCGCGAGGCCTATGACCGTGTGGAGCGCAGCGTGCGCATGCCGCGTTACGGCGCCGACTGCTATGGCTATGCCATGATTGCCGCCGGTTTCGTCGATCTGGTGGTGGAGACCGCCTTGCATCCCTACGATATCGTTGCGCTGGTGCCGATCATCGAAAAGGCGGGCGGTGTCATCACCAATTGGGATGGCGGCCCGGCGGAAAAGGCCGGCGATATCGTGGCGGCGGGCTCAAAGGAACTGCACGCGCAGGCGCTGGAGCTTCTCAACCGCTGAAAGCTCACATCTGCGTGGCCTGTTCGTTCTCTATACCAGCCATGTCGCCGCCGGTTCCGGGAATGAAGGCATCGAATGCCGCGAAAAACTGTTCGCGGTAAAAATCCTTTTCCTGCAGGATTTCATGCTTGGCGCCGTCGATGGTGACCAGTGTCGCATTGCGCAATTGCAGGGCGAACCGTTCGATTGCCGGAGTGGACACAACGCTGTCCGCCCCGGCGGCGACGACAAGGCTGGGGATGCGGATCGCCTCGATATAATCGGGATTCGTCACGCGTTTGATCGCCTTGGCCGCCGACGCTATCCACCCGGCGGTCGGGCCGCCAATGGCGAGCTCCGGCGCGGTTTTCACTATTTCGCTGTTGCGCAGGTAGCGCGCGGCGTCCGATGTGACCTCGTTGAGGGCGAAGGGCTTGATCACCGGCTTGCCGCCGCGGATGTACATCCCGCCGAGACCGGTCAGCCGCAGGCTATTGGCGACGGCGCTGAGCAGGATCTTGCCGAGCCGGCTGCCGTTGACGTCGAGTAGCGGCACCATCAGCACCATGCGGCGGATGCGGTTTGCCAGGGCAGGCGCAGCGAGAAGCGCCGCCAGCGCGCCGGTGGAATGGGCCAGCACGTAAAACGGTCCGCGGCAGTCGGGCAGGAGCACGCTTTCGAACAGCAGCTCCAGGTCGGCCGCATAATGGTCGAAACTGCGGACATGGCCGCGCAGAGGGTCCTTCAGCAGGCGGCTCGAACCACCCTGGCCGCGCCAGTCGAAGGTGGCCACGGCAAAACCCCGCTTGGCAATGTCACGGATGGTCTCGAAGTATTTTTCAATGCATTCGTTGCGGCCCTGCAGGATGATCACGGTGCCCTGGACGGGATGGGTGGTGGCGGGGAAAATCGCGTAACGCAGCTGCCTGCCGCCCTTGAGCGGCAATGCGGCAACGCGGGCATCCTGCGGTGTCGGGTTGGCGGCTGTTTCGACAAGCGGATGGGTCATGAATACCGGTCAGTCCTCGTCCCGCCCATGGGGGGATCACACGGGTGCATTTGCATCTTTTGATAAAATGCATGGCAATAAAGGTCAAACCGGGTTCTCGTAAAAACAAAAAAATGACCGGAAACCCTTGGGAGGGCTTCCGGTCAGTACATTCCAGGCGGAAGGGACGTTACACCTGGAACGATCTCAGGAAATCAGTAACCGTTCGCCGGGCGGATCTCGATGCTGAACCCGTTGTCACTGCGGCGGTCGCGGTAGCCGCGCCGATCGCCCATCACGCGGGTATCGAGGATGTCGCCATCGCGGGATACGGTGACCAGAACCGGCGCGCCGCGGCGCCATGCCTGGACAAAATAACGGCCGCGTTCGAAGTTCACATCGCGGACACGGTAGCCGCGGCGCTCCAGCATGCGGGTTACTTCGCGCGGACCGATCTGGTCGCGGAAGCGCTCATCGCGGCGCCATTCTCCGCGCCGATCACCATAGAAACGGCGGTCCTGAACGAGCAGGCCATCCATGTCACCGCCGCCATCCATGTAGATTGCCCGGTCACCGCGATAGGTGAAGTCGTCGGCCATGGCCGAGGCAGAAAAGCCTGTGACCAGCAGGGCGGCGGCGGTCAGTGCCAGAACAGTCTTTTTCATCATCTTGTCCTCGTCTCTTGCCGGTCAAATCCCGGCGTTGGATGTGTTTATAGGGGAGGGCGTGTGAACGTATCCCGAAGGGCGCGTTCATCTGGCGTTCATCGCTGCGGGATGCGTTCGGAGGTGTAAAAACCGGAACATCCGGCAGCAAAAGGGGGCTTGAAATGGCTCTGGCCGTTTCCCAAATACCTGATGTGACCGCCATAACGGGGTCACTGGTTCAGCGGGACTTGCCGATTGAGGGAGTCTCTTGACGAGCCAGAACACGCAACATTGTCGCTCTAAAGGAGGGCTTACTATGCGTCACGTGGATTTTTCCCCACTCTATCGTTCGACTGTCGGTTTTGACCGGCTTTTCACCATCCTCGACTCGCTGGCTCAGCCAGACGGTGCTCAGTCCTATCCGCCCTACAATATCGAGCGGACCGGCGAGAGCACCTACCGCATCACCATGGCCGTTGCCGGCTTCTCGGAAGACGAAATCCAGATCGAAGCCCATCGCAACCAGCTCAAGGTAACGGGCGAGAAGGCTGCCGAAACATCGGACGATAATGCCGAAACCCTGTATCGCGGCATTGCTTCCCGCGCGTTCGAGCGCCGCTTCCACCTTGCCGATTTCGTTGAAGTCAGTGGTGCCAGCCTGAAAAACGGCTTGCTGCACATTGATCTCAAGCGCGAAATCCCCGAGGAAATGAAGCCGCGCAAGATCGCTGTCACTGCCCTGTCGGAAAAGACAGCCAAGCAGATCGAAGCCAAGACCACGAACTGAGCTTTTATGGCTTGAGTGAAAGAAGCGGCGCGTTTGCGCCGCTTTTTTTATGTGATCAGGTCGCCGAAGCGGCGGATGTCTTCGGAGGTCGTGGCGAAGCTCGTGACAAAACGGGTGATCGTCTCGTCTTCGGCAACGTGGCCCTTTTCGGCTTGGGGCGTGTGCCAGTCATAGAAAACGGCGCCCGCCGCCTGCAGTTTTGCCGATGTCTGCTTTTTCATGATCGCGAACACTTCATTGGCGCGTGGCTGCCAGGCGAGACGCAGATCGTTCGAATTGCTGATCAGCTTTGCCAGTTCCGCCGCCATGGCATTGGCATGCGTTGCCGTTTCCAGCCACAGCCCGTCGGCAAAATAAGCCTCGAACTGGGCCGCGATGAAGCGGGATTTTGAAAAATTCTGTGCCGACCGCATGCGGATATAGGGCATCTGCCTTGCCTGTTCGGGGTTCATGAAAACCAGCGCTTCCGCACACCAGCAGCCATTCTTGGTGCCGCCGAATGACAGGATGTCGACGCCCTGTTTCCAGGTCATTTCCGCGGGGGAACAGCCAAGCGAGACAAGCGCATTGGCAAAACGCGCGCCATCCATGTGCAGCGGCAGGCCGTTTTCCCGGCACAACGCTGAGATGGCGGCGATCTCGGCCAATTCATACAGTGTACCGCTTTCAGTCGACTGCGTAATGGAAACGCTCATCGGCTGGCCCGCATGGACGTGGCCTTCGGGGAAGCCGTTCAGGGCGGCTTGCAGATTATCGATGGCAATGCGGCCGGTTGGCCCGTCGATGGCCTGCACCCGTGCGCCGCTCGCGAAAAATCCGGGGGCACCTGCCTCATCGGCAATCATGTGCGCTTCGCGGTGGGCAAAGGTGATGCCGCCCGGACGGACGATGCTGGCCTGTGCCAGGGAATTGGCCGCTGTTCCGGTCCCGACAAAGAAGACGACGACGTCGCGCTCGAAAATTGCGCTGAATGTCTGCTGGACGGCGCGGTCGAGATCGCCCGTGCCATAGGCCGCGGCGAAACCGCTGGCATGTCTGGTCAGATTTTCGGCAATTTTCGGATGGGCTCCGGCCCAATTATCGGATGCGAAAAGCATGAAATAACCTCGGATGTGAAACTGACGCCGCCACGCTTACGCTTTTCCCCGCGGGCTGGAAAGCAGAAGATGATGTCTTTCCCGCAAGGGGTTTTCGAGGTGTGTGGCGGAACCATCTGTTTTTCCTTGCCTATTTAGGGGAAAACGCCTGCCTCGAAATGAAATGCATAAATCACCCGATGTTTGCGCAATGATATTTCGTCCAATGCTGTTATTTTTTGCTTTTCCATCTTGTTTGTTTGGAATTATTCTGGCATACGAGGATATGACAGCAATGCTGTCCTAATTTGCACGATCCAAACGCGGGATGGCAAGCAAGGGTGCTTCCGTCCTCAAAATGGTGACCGCAGTTTGCAACCGGAAGATATGCCGCACCAGAAGGGGCAGGAATATATGCTATTCCGTCCCGCGAGGAATTGACCGCCCCAAGGGGCCCATTTGGAGGGAATGACGATGTCGGATTTGACGCCATCTGTAACGACTGAACTTGCTCAGGCCGTACAGAACCGTGCGGTCAAAACCAATAAATCGTCCGGCATTCCCACCCGACAAGGCTTGTACGACCCGCGCAATGAACATGACGCCTGCGGCGTCGGCTTCGTCGCGCATATGAAGGGCGTCAAGTCGCACAAGATCATTGAAGACGGGCTGTTCATGCTCGAAAACCTGACGCATCGCGGTGCCGTCGGCGCCGACCCGCTGATGGGCGATGGCGCAGGCATGCTCGTGCAGATTCCCGATGCGTTTTTCCGCGCGGAATGGGCCGAAAAGGGTGTCGAGCTGCCGCCGGTCAATCATTACGCGGTCGGTTATCTCTTCATGCCGCAGGATGCCGAAGAGCGCGCCCATATCGAAACCGTCATCACGGATGTGATCGCCTCGGAAGGTCAGACGCTGATCGGCTTCCGTGATGTTCCCGTCGACAATTCGTCCCTGTCCAAGGCGCCGCATATCGCGGCGACGGAACCGTTCCACCGCCAGGTGTTCATCGGGCGCAACCCCAACATCGAATCCAATGAGGATTTCGAAGGCCGGTTGTTTATCCTGCGCAAGGTGATTTCCAACCGCATCTATCAGGAGAACGGCGGCAAGGAGAGCGACTTCTACGTCGTGTCCATGTCGGCGCGCACCATCGTCTACAAGGGCATGTTCCTCGCCTATCAGGTCGGCGCCTATTACAAGGATCTGAAGGATCCGCGTTTCGTCAGCGCGGTGGCGCTGGTGCATCAGCGGTTCTCGACCAACACTTTCCCGTCGTGGAAGCTGGCGCATCCCTACCGCATGGTTGCGCACAATGGTGAAATCAACACCCTGCGCGGCAACGTCAACTGGATGGCGGCGCGTCAGGCCTCGGTCGACAGCGAATTCTTCGGCAACGACATCTCGAAGCTCTGGCCGATTTCCTATGAAGGCCAGTCCGATACGGCCTGTTTCGACAACGCGCTGGAATTCCTGTTCCAGGGCGGCTACTCGCTCGCCCATTCGATGATGATGCTCATTCCCGAGGCATGGTCGGGCAACAAGCTGATGTCGGACGACCGCAAGGCGTTCTACGAATATCATGCCGCCCTGATGGAACCATGGGACGGCCCGGCAGCGGTTGCCTTCACCGATGGCCGCCAGATCGGCGCGACGCTCGACCGCAACGGCCTGCGTCCGGCCCGCTATATCGTCACCGACGATGATTTCGTCATCATGGCGTCGGAAGCCGGCGTGCTGCCGGTGCCGGAAGAAAAGATCGTCAAGAAGTGGCGGCTTCAGCCGGGCCGCATGCTGCTGATCGACATGGAAAAGGGCGAAATCGTCTCCGACGACACGATCAAGTCCGAGATCGCCAACCGGCATCCCTACAAGACATGGCTGAAGAACACCCAGCTCATCCTTGAAGAGCTGAGCCCAGTCGAGCCGCGCGCGCTGCGCAAGGATGTCAGCCTGCTCGACCGCCAGCAGTCCTTTGGCTATACGCAGGAAGACACCAAGCTGCTGATGTCGCCGATGGCGACGACGGGGCAGGAAGCCATCGGCTCGATGGGTACGGACACGCCGATCTCGGCCATGTCCGACAAGTCGAAGATGCTCTACACCTATTTCAAGCAGAACTTTGCGCAGGTCACCAACCCGCCGATCGATCCGATCCGCGAGGAACTGGTGATGAGCCTTGTTTCGTTCATCGGTCCGCGTCCGAACATTTTTGACCTGGTCGGCACGTCCCGCCGCAAGCGTCTGGAAGTGCGCCAGCCAATCCTGACCAATGGCGATCTGGAAAAGATCCGCTCCATCGGCCACACGGAAGACCGCTTCGATACGAAGACGCTGGATATCGCCTATAATGTCGAGGAAGGCGCGGCTGGCATGGCCGGTGCGCTGGAGCGTCTGTGCGAACGCGCCGAGGCGGCCGTGCATGGCGGCTACAACATCATCATCCTGTCCGACCGTCAGGTCGGGCCGGACCGCATTCCGATCCCGGCACTGCTGGCGACGGCTGCCGTCCACCACCACCTTATCCGCAAGGGCCAGCGCACCTCCGTCGGTCTGGTCGTGGAATCGGGCGAGCCGCGCGAAGTGCACCATTTCTGCTGCCTCGCCGGCTATGGCGCGGAAGCGATCAACCCCTATCTTGCCTTCGATACGCTGCTCGACATGCACAAGCGCGGCGAGTTCCCGCCGGAAGTGGACTCCAAGGAAGTCGTATCGCGTTACATCAAGTCCATCGGCAAGGGCATCCTCAAGGTCATGTCCAAGATGGGCATCTCCACCTACCAGTCCTATTGCGGCGCGCAGATTTTCGATGCGGTCGGCCTCAAGTCGGAATTCGTCGAGCGCTTCTTCTTCGGAACGGCGACGACGATCGAAGGTGTCGGCCTGGAGGAAGTGGCTGAGGAGACGGTGCGCCGCCACCGCGATGCATTCGGCAATGACCCGGTCCTGCTCAGCACGCTGGATGTCGGCGGTGAATATGCCTACCGCATGCGCGGCGAGGCACATCTCTGGTCGCCGGATGCGGTAGCCAAGCTGCAGCACGCGGTGCGCACGGAGTCGGCCACCACGTTCAGGGAATACTCCGATCTGGTGAACAGCGAGTCCGCCCGCGCGCAGACCATACGCGGCCTGTTCAAGATCAGGATGGCTGGAGATGCCGGGCGCAAGCCTGTCTCCATCGACGATGTCGAACCGGCCAAGGATATCGTCAAGCGGTTCTCGACCGGCGCCATGTCGTTCGGTTCGATCAGCCGCGAGGCGCACACGACCCTTGCCGTCGCCATGAACCGGATCGGCGGCAAGTCGAACACGGGTGAGGGCGGGGAGGAGCCTGACCGCTTCTATCCGCTGCCGGACGGCAAGCCGAACCCGGAGCGCTCGGCCATCAAGCAGGTCGCATCGGGACGCTTTGGCGTGACGACCGAATATCTCGTCAACTCCGACATGATGCAGATCAAGGTGGCGCAGGGTGCCAAGCCCGGCGAGGGCGGCCAGCTGCCCGGCCACAAGGTCGACGCGACGGTTGCCAAGACCCGCCACTCCACGCCGGGTGTCGGCCTGATTTCGCCGCCGCCGCACCATGACATCTATTCCATCGAAGATCTGGCGCAGCTCATCTACGATCTGAAGAACGTCAACCCTGAAGCCGATGTTTCGGTCAAGCTGGTGTCGGAAGTCGGCGTCGGCACGGTTGCGGCCGGCGTTGCCAAGGCGCGCGCCGACCACATCACCATATCGGGCTATGACGGCGGCACGGGTGCATCGCCGCTCACTTCGCTCAAGCATGCCGGTTCCCCGTGGGAAATGGGCCTTGCCGAGACCCAGCAGACGCTGGTGCTCAACGGCCTGCGCTCGCGCATTGCCCTGCAGGTCGACGGCGGTCTGCGCACCGGCCGCGACGTGATCATCGGTGCCCTGCTGGGCGCCGACGAATTCGGCTTCTCCACGGCGCCGCTGATTTCCGCCGGCTGCATCATGATGCGCAAGTGCCATCTCAACACCTGCCCGGTCGGCGTGGCAACGCAGGATCCGGTCCTGCGCAAGCGCTTCAAGGGCACGCCGGAACACGTCATCAACTTCTTCTTCTTCATGGCGGAAGAGGTGCGGCAGTTCCTGGCCGACATGGGTTATACAAGGCTGGAAGAGATCGTCGGCAAGGCCGAACTGCTCGAAAAGCGCGAGTTGATCGATCACTGGAAAGCCAAGGGTCTCGATTTCACCCGCATCTTCCACAAGCCGGAGGCGGCGGAGGAAAAGACGCGCTGGACCGAGCGGCAGAACCATCCGATCACCGATATCCTGGATCGCAAGCTGATCGAGCAGGCCATGCCCGCGCTGGAGAACAAGATTCCGGTCAAGATCGAAATGCCGATCAAGAATGTTGACCGATCGGCGGGTGCCATGCTGTCGGGTGAGGTGGCCAAGCGCTACCGGCACAAGGGTCTGAAGGAAGACACGATCTCGGTCACGTTCACCGGGACGGCCGGCCAGTCCTTTGCGGCATTCCTCGCACGCGGTATCTCGTTCGAGCTGATCGGCGACGGCAATGATTATGTCGGCAAGGGCCTGTGCGGCGGACGTATCGTTATTCGCCCGCCGGACAACACGAAAATCGTGCCTGAGAATTCCATCATCGTCGGCAATACCGTGCTGTACGGGGCCATCGAAGGCGAAGCCTATTTCCGCGGCGTCGCGGGCGAACGCTTTGCCGTGCGCAACTCCGGCGCCATCGCGGTGGTTGAAGGCACGGGCGATCATGGCTGCGAATACATGACCGGCGGTGTCGTCGTGGTCATCGGCCAGACCGGACGCAACTTCGCGGCCGGCATGTCCGGCGGTGTGGCTTACGTCCTCGATGAAGCCGGCGATTTTGCCCAGCGCTGCAACATGGCGATGGTCGAGCTGGAGCCGGTGCCGGAAGAGGATGATATTCTCGAAAAACTGCACCATCACGGCGGCGATCTGGCCCATAAGGGCCGCGTCGATGTCTCGGCCAATATGACCAGGCATGACGAGGAACGCCTCGTGCAGCTCATCTCGAACCACATGCATTACACGGGTTCGGGCCGGGCGAAGGAAATTCTCGACAATTGGGAAGCCTTCCGGCCGAAATTCGTGAAAGTCATGCCGGTCGAATACCGCCGGGCGCTCGAAGATATGGAGCGCATGCGGATGGGTGTCGCAGCGGAATAAAATCAACGCACTCCTGCTTCGAGCGTCATCACAATGATGCTCGGCATGGGGTCCAATGCTGCCCAGACCCAACACGGGAACGGGTGGTCCTCCAAGGGTGAGGGGAGCAGTTTTATGGGTAAGGTTACAGGTTTTCTCGAGATCGACCGGCAGGTCGGAAAGTATCAGCCCGCGTCTGACCGCATTCGCCATTTCCGGGAATTCACCATTCCCATGACCGATGGCGAAGTGAAGAAGCAGGCCGCCCGCTGCATGGATTGCGGCATCCCGTTCTGCCACGGGCCGACCGGCTGCCCGATCCACAACCAGATTCCGGATTGGAACGATCTCGTCTACAACGACAATTGGGACGAGGCGATCCGCAACCTGCATTCCACCAACAATTTCCCGGAATTCACCGGCCGCATCTGCCCGGCCCCGTGCGAGGAAGCCTGCACACTGAACCTGGAAGACGTGCCGGTGTCCATCAAGACGGTGGAACAGGCGATTGCCGACAAGGCCTATGAAAAGGGCTTTATCATCCCGCAGCCTGCGGCATCGAAGACCGGCAGGAAAGTGGCCGTCATCGGCTCCGGCCCGGCCGGCCTGGCCGCGGCGCAGCAGCTTGCCCGCGTCGGCCATGAAGTGCATGTCTATGAGCGCGAAAGCCGCGCTGGCGGCCTGCTGCGTTACGGTATTCCCGATTTCAAGATGGAGAAGCATTTCATCGACCGCCGCGTGGCGCAGATGGAAGGCGAAGGCGTCACCTTCTTCTACGGCGTCAATGTCGGCATCGACAAGCCGGTGCAGGAACTGCTCGATACCTATGATGCGGTGCTCTATTGCGGCGGCGCCGAAACGCCACGTCCTGCGGGCATTCCGGGTGCCGATCTCGACGGCGTCCACGATGCCATGAACTATCTCGTGCAGCAGAACCGCCGCGTCGGCCGCGAGAACATCGAATCCGTGGCCTGGCCGAGCGATCCGATTGTGGCGTCAGGCCGCCATGTGGTTGTCGTCGGCGGCGGCGATACCGCCTCCGACTGTGTCGGCACCGCATTCCGCCAGGGCGCGGTGAAGGTCACCCAGCTCGATATCCGCCCGCAGCCGCCGGAAAAGGAAGACAAGCTCAGCGTCTGGCCCTATTGGGCGACGAAGATGCGCACGTCCTCCTCGCAGGCGGAAGGCGCGGACCGCGAGTTCCAGGTGGCAACGCTTGAATTCATCGGTGAAAACGGTGCATTGACCCATGTCAAATGCTGTGAAGTCGACGAGGCGCGCAAGCCGGTTCCCGGCACGGAATTCTACATCAAGGCGGATCTCGCCTTCATCGCCATCGGCTTTTCCGGTCCGTTCGAAACCAGTGTTGTCAAGGAACTCGGCGATGCGCTGGAGATGCGGGCGGATCGCCGCGGCAACCATTCGATTGCCGCCGATGACAAGGATTACCGCACCAGCGTCGACAAGCTGTTTACCGCCGGTGATATCCGCCGCGGCCAGTCGCTGGTCGTCTGGGCGATCCGTGAGGGCCGCCAGGCGGCACAGGCCATCGATGTCGCGCTGATGGGATCGTCGGTTCTGCCGCGATAGTCAGGCCGTTATCTCGGTGCCGCGTCGGACTTTGCCGGCCATGCATAGTCGTTCATGCGGCCCGGCTGGGCGTCCGGCGCCTTGCCTTCGAGAAGCAGCTTGTCCTGCGCCGACTTGTCGGCGGCCGCGGCTTTCGGTGCGGCGCCGAGGAGATCGGTGCCGCCATCCAGTTCCGGGTCGCTCAGGCTGATCGGTGCGATGCGGTCGACCTTGACCGGTGCCTGCGGCGTTTCCGGCAGTGCCTGCACGGGCGAGCCCGGCTTGACGGCGGCGATGGCCGGTGACGTGGCGTTGCCCAGCATCTGGCGCAATGGTTTTTCCGCATAGAAGGCCAGTTTGCGCTTGCCTGCAGTGGTCAGGCCGACGCCGTCATTGTTGCGCAGGCGGGCTGTCTGGCCGGAGATGTCAAAGCCCGACAGCGTAAAGCTGCCGCCCTGGTCGACAAAGCCTTCCCAGACATCGACGAATTTGCCGTCGGCCTTCTCCGTCGCATTGCGGTAGAGCTCATTGAACGCCAGCAGGTCGGTGCTCATGTTCTTGAACTTGAACGAGGGCTGGCCGACCCACACCACGGGGTGCCCGGTCTTCTTGACCGCTTCGAGGAAGGCGTTGATGCGGCCCTGGTATTCCTTTGTCCAGGCTTCGCTCTGCGGCGCGGGGCCGTTGGCGAATTGCTGGCGGTCATTGGCACCGATCATCACGACGACAACGGCCGGTTTTTCCGCGTCGATCAGACTGCCGATGGTGGCGGGCCAGTTGCGGTGGTCGCTGCGCACGAAACCGGATGAGCCGTCGCTCTTGTCGACCACGCGCACGCCGGGCGAATCCATGAAGGCCGCGTTGAGGCCTTCGGCAAGGCCGCTGGCCATGAAGTCACCGACAACCAGGATGGTTTTGGCATCGGCCAGTTTCGACGGAATGACCGGTTCGTCCGCCGGCGCGGAGGGTTGGCTGGCGGGGGCTGCCGGTTGCGGCCGCGGCCGCTCGGCCCGCTTGGTCGTGCGGTTCTTGGAGGGGCGGACGGGCCGGTTGTTCTCATCGAAAATCATCCGGTCGGTATTTTCGCGGTAGACTTCGCGGCGCGAGCCGAAGAGCATGTCGAGCAGCGTGCGCTGCTGGGCGGCGGCGATGTCGGTAAAGACAAGGCCGCCGGCCGCACCGAGGGATACGGACACAACGATGCAACGGATGAGGCGAGCCGGCCGTTTCATTGTATCCATCGTATTCCAAACCTTATCGCTTGCGGATAATGGTCAGCACTTCCTTGCTGGGATGACCATCGGGATCGAGCCCCATTTTCTTCTGGAACGCCTGGATGGCATCCCGTGAGCCGGAGCCGATTTTCCCGTCCACTTCGCCGTCATAATAACCCAATGCGCGCAGATGTGTCTGCAATTCTTCACGCTCCTTCATGGAGATGGGCGTGAATGGGCGATTCCAGTCGCGGCGCAGCGGCGGCGCACCGCCGATCTGATCCGCAAGAAGACCAACGCCAAGGGCATATTTGTCGGCATTGTTGTAGTTCTTCAAAACGGAGAAATTCCGGGTCATCAGGAAGGCGGGCCCCTCGCGCCCGTCGAGCACTTTCAGCTGGGCCTTTTCATTGCCGCGCGGGAATGGCTTGCCGTTGGCGCGCACCACGCCGAGGCTCTGCCATTCCGCCATGGTCTTTGAGCCAGCGGGAAATTTGCGCCCGGCCGGAAGGGTCACTTCGTAACCCCAGGTCCGGCCCGATTCCCAGCCATTCTTGGCCAGGAGATTGGCGGCTGTCGCCAGCGCATCGGGTACGGATGTCCAGATATCGCGCTTGCCGTTGCCGTCCATGTCGACGGCATAGGCGAGATAGCTCGTGGGAATGAACTGTGTATGGCCAAGGGCGCCCGCCCAGGAACCGGTGAGGTGGCTGCGGTCGATATCGCCGGTCTGCAGGATCTTCATCGCCGCAATCAGCTGGGTGCGGGCATATTTTGCCCGGCGCTGGTCGGCATAGGCGAGGGTTGCGAGCGAACGCACGGCGTCGCGCATGATGTCGGGCCGCTGCATGGCTTCGCCGTAATTGGTTTCCATCGACCAGATCGCCAAAAGGATATTGCGGTCGACACCGAATGATTTTTCGATGGCGGCGAGCCAGCGGCTGTATTTGCGCGCCATTTCCCGCCCGGTGGTGATGGAATGCTCATTGACGCGGTTATCGATGTAATCCCAGACCGGTGCCGTGAATTCCGGCTGATAGGCGGCTTTCTGCAGCACTTCGGGATCGATATCCTTGACGCCGGCAAAGGCGCGCTGGAACGTCGAGGCAGAAATTCCGCTCTGCAGCGCCGTGGTGCGGAAATTGGCAATCCACGTCTGGAACTTTGCATCGGCGGAGGCACTCGTCGCCGTGACTGCAAAAGCCAGGCTCGCGGTTGCGGCCAAAATCATGATTCGCTTTGCAAAACTCGACGGGCTCTTGAACATGTTGTCTCCTTGAACTGGGTTTCCACCTATTCCGGCAAACAATAAATTATGCACATCAAAGTTAGGAATTGGTTTACCATGCATATTTGACGGGCGGTTCCTGCGGGAACATTACCGGTCGAAAAAAATGTTTATTATGCAGCTCAAACTATTTTCATTCTTTGCAGGGCAAATGTCCATTACCAATGTTAACTGAGTTTTTGTGTGAGATGGGGAATATATTGTGACGACAGCGAAGAGAATCCGCAAAGCCGTTTTTCCAGTCGCAGGTTTTGGCACCCGCGTTCTTCCGGCAACCAAGTCTATCCCGAAGGAAATGCTGACCGTTGTCGACAAGCCGGTCATCCAATACGTGGTGGACGAAGCCCGCGAAGCCGGTATCGAGCACTTTATTTTCGTGACCGGCCGCAACAAGGCGGTCATCGAAGATTATTTCGACGCCCAGTACGAGCTCTATTCAACCCTGGCCGAGCGCGGCAAGACGGCGCTGCTCGACGAGTTGCAGAGCATCCAGCCGGGACCCGGCACGACCAGTTTCACCCGCCAGCAGGTGCCGATGGGGCTGGGCCACGCCGTGTGGTGTGCCCGCGATATCGTCGGCGATGAGCCTTTCGCGCTGCTGCTGCCCGACATGATCATGCAGCCGGAGAAAAACGGCTGCCTTGCCGACATGGTCGAGCTGTATAATCAGGCGGGCGGCGGCAACATCGTTGCCGTGCAGGAATGCGATCCGGAAGAAGCCCACAAATACGGCATCGTCGGCAAGGGCAAGGATGTCGGCAACGGTTTCGAGCTCACCGAAATGGTCGAGAAGCCGGCCAAGGGGACCGCGCCGTCCAATCTCTACATCAACGGCCGCTATATCCTGCAGCCGGAGATTTTCGACATTCTCGAGCATCAGGAGCGCGGTGCCGGCAATGAAATCCAGCTGACCGACGGCATGCTGAAACTGGCCAAGGAGCAGGATTTCTTCGGCTATCACTTCCAGGGCCGCACCTATGATACGGGCTCGAAGGAAGGCTTTGTCGAAGCCAATGTGGCGTTTGCCCTGTGGCGCAACGATATCCGCAACGGTGTCATCGACAATATCGGCAACATGCTGAAGACCATCCAGCCGCGCAAGGGTTGAGATGCGTTGAGGGGGGGATATCACCCCCCTCTGTCCTACCGCTGCAGCGTCAGGCCCATATAGACGCTGCTTTCGCTGGTCTGGCGGGTATCGACCTCGCTGCGTGTGACGCGGTGCCGGGCGCTGACATCCAGCCCGAGGAAGCGGTTGAACCAGTAGGTGGCGCCGACTTCCGCACCAAAGCCCTTGTCGAGGCCGCTGCCATCCTTGTTGTCGCGCAGCGACGCGCTCAACTCGGCATTGACGCTGAGGTTTGAGCGGATCTGGCGCTTTACGCCAAGCCGTCCCTCATAAAAGATCGAACCGCTGTCATTGGGCGTTGTCCCGCCTTCGACACGGGTGAGCAAACCAAGATTGACATCGGTGCCGCGCTGCGGCGACCATTTGATGGCCCCGTCGACGCTCAGACCATCGATATTGGACAGCCGCTCATCGTCGATACTCTGGCGCAGATAGCCCAGCGCCAGCTCGCCCGAGAGCTTCTCGCCGAAATCGGCCTCGATACCGCCGCGCAGCGCGGTGCGCATACCGGAGCGGCGAAAGCCGTTGGAATCTTCGGTTTCATCATAGATCAGCTTGCCGATCTCCACTTCGGCGAAGGGTTTGATCGCCGGGGACATTTCGAAGCCGCCGCGCAGGGCGATGCTGGCAAAGGTGTTGTTGCGATCCTTCTGGCTGAGCGTTGTCCCGTCGGGGAACTGGGCCTGACCATAGGTTGTCCGGTCGACCTTGCCCTTCACCTGGCCAAAGAACCGGCCAAATTCGTGCCTTATGCCCAATGTGCCATCCAGTTCCTGCACGCCGGGCCTGTTGGATGCGCCGACAACCGCCGTCGGCGCGCTGGCATCCTCCTGCCGGTAGCGGTAGCCGCCTTCGCCGGTCACGGTCGTGCGGTCGCCGAGATCAAGCTTGAAACCACCGCGCAGCCCGACATTGGGCGCGGAATACTCCTGGCCAGACAGCGTCTTGTCGTAGAGACCGTCGAAATCGAGAAAGGCCGAATGGCGCGACCAGTCCGTCGTCGCCCGCAGGCGTAGCCGTGTTTCCGAGAGAATCGCGCTCTTGCCGGTTGAACTGCCGTCGGCGTTGGTCGTGGCGCGCAGGCCCTGCGAAATGGATGGCCGCAGCGTGACCGTACCGGCCCTGATGCCGAAGGGTGCAAACGGGTCCGGATCCGGCCGCACGGTCCGCCGCTCGATGGCCGGTTCAGACACGCTGTCCCTGCTTTCGCGCTGCACGCGCGGATTGCCGTCCGTATCGTCGGCAATGCTGCCGGTGGTTGGTGTGGCCGGCGTCTGTCCGTTGCGTTGGGCGCGTGGAAGAGGACGTGTTCGCTGCGTTGCTGCCGTCGTGCGGTCGGCCGGAAGCGGAACGGTGCCTGGCGTGGCAGTGGGACGCGGATTGAGCGTGCGGCTGTTGTTCACCGGTCCGGATGACAGCGAGGTGTCATTCGCCGTCCCGGTCGCCGTCGGCGGAGCGCCCACATCGTCATTGGGCAGGGCGCCCGGACTGACGGGTTCATAGGGGTCCGACGGAATACCGCCCGCGGTGGCGGGTGATGGCGCCGGCGCTGCGGCAACCACAGGCGCGCGCCGCACCGGGGCGCGCGGCGCATTCTGCTGGGTTTGCAGGACATTCTCGTCCACCGCGCCGCGCAGGGGCACGGCCTGCTGGGCCATGGCCGTTCCACTGGCGGAAAACGCAACACTGCTCATCAACCCCGTCCACAGACACAGGTTGATCGCAGAGGTGAAGCTGCCGCGATAGGCCGGTGCTCCGATGCGGGATTGCCGATGATACATAAATAGCATTGCCAATGAGTTCGAACGTTTATGGAGCGTAAACTGTCATGGTTAATGACTGGTTTCCGCTTCGGCTGCCGGACAGGTTTGAAAGGGGCGGCGCAACAAAAAATGGACAGCGGCGCGGCAAAGCGCTAACGGTTCTCGCCATGCAGGCAATAAACGATAGCGAACTGGACAAGACCGCAGCGGTGGACTCCGCCAAGCGGACGATTTCAACCGAAAGAGACGGGCTGAGCGCGCTGCGCGATGCGCTGGATGGCAGCCTTGCGGATGCCTTCGGCAAGGCCATCGAACGCATTGCGGCAGTCCGGGGCAGAATCATCGTCACCGGGGTCGGCAAGAGCGGTCATATCGCTTCCAAGATCGCCGCGACCTTTGCCTCAACCGGGACGCCGGCCTTTTTCGTGCATCCGGCCGAAGCCAATCACGGCGATCTCGGCATGATCGGCAGCGACGATGCGATTCTGGCCCTGTCATGGTCGGGCGAAACGGCGGAGCTGAAGGGGATTGTCAGCTATTCCAGGCGGTTCCGCATTCCGCTCATCGCGGTTACATCAGGGGAAAACTCGGCACTGGCCCTCGCCGCCGATGTCGTCCTGCTGCTGCCCAGGGTCACCGAGGCCTGCCCGCACGGGCTGGCGCCGACCACCTCGCCGCTGCTGCAGCTGGCCATGGGCGATGCGATCGCCATTGCCCTCCTGGAAGCGCGGGGCTTTACCGCCGTTGACTTCAAGACATTCCACCCCGGCGGATCGCTCGGCGCGAGCCTGACCCATGTGCGCGAGATCATGCATCGCGGTGACGAGATTCCGCTGGTTCCGCTGGGGACGCTCATTCCCGATGCGATGAAAGTGCTGTCCGGAAAGCGTTTTGGCTGTGTTGCGGTTCACAATGAGGACGGCTCGCTGGCCGGGATCATCACGGATGGCGACCTGTCGCGCAACCTTCACCGCAATCTGGTGACGGTGCGGGTCGAGGAAATCATGACCCGCAATCCCAAAACCGTGCCGACGAGCATGCTGGCGAGCGCCGCGCTCGCCCTGCTCAATGAGCACAATATCGGGGCGCTGATCGTGACGGAAGACCGCTTCCCCGTCGGTATCGTGCACTTCCACGACCTCTTGCGGATCGGCGCCGCCTGATTTCAGTGTCTGCAGGCTCGTGGTGCGTGGTTCGACAAGCTCACCATGAGGGATGGAGTGGGCTGTAGAGCGCTGTATTCTGCAACGTTTATGATTAGCGTTGCACCAAACCACTTCCCTCATGGTGAGCTTGTCGAACCACGCACCGCACATTAACGTCCCTGAATCAAGCCACTTCGACCGTCAGCGTTCCCTGATCGGTGCCGGTGATCCTGACCCGGCTGCCGGCGGGCAGATCGGGGCCTTTGACACGCCACAGGCTGTCGCCGATGCGGGCGCGCCCGTGCCCGTTCACCGTTGCCTCCTCCAGCACGACGATCTGGCCGATCATCTGTTCGTTGCGCCGGTTGAGCAGTGGCTCATCGGTCGGCACGTCAGCCGCGCCCATCAGCCTGCGGCCGATGAAGACGGTGATGACAGACAGAATCAGAAACAGGATGATCTGCATCTGCCAGCCGAGGGCGAGCATCGGTCCAAGCACGAGGATCGTCAGGAAGCCGACGATGATGGCGGCAATACCGAACCACAGCAGGAAGATGCCGGGCACCGCCACTTCGAAAATCAGGAGGATGAAACCGAGCACCACCCAGTTCCACGGGCCGAGTTCATAGAAGAGATGTTCCAACATCAGTGCAACTCCTCCATCGATGCGTCAGGTCGCCGAGCCGGTCCCGCCGCCCGTGCCGGGAACGGTGCGCCCGCGCCCCGGCTGTGCCGGGGGCGATGTCCGTTCCGTCTGCGCCGCATCGCCGAATACTTCCCTGGCGATTGCGCCGATGCCGCCGAGCGTGCCCACCAGTGACGAGGCCTCCATCGGCATCAGGATCAGCTTCTGGTTGTTGCTGGTCGCAAACTTGCCAAAAGCCTCGGTGTATTTCTGCGCGACGAAGTAGTTGATGGCCTGCACGCTGCCCGCGTTGATCGCGGCGGACACGAGTTCGGTCGCCTTGGCTTCGGCCTGCGCGAGGCGTTCGCGGCCTTCGGCCTCGCGGTAGGCGGCTTCACGCTTGCCCTCCGCTTCGAGAATCTGCGCCTGCTTCAGGCCTTCGGCGCGCAGGATCTGCGCGGCGCGGTTGCCTTCGGCCTCCAGGACCAGCGCGCGCTTGTCGCGTTCCGCCTTCATCTGGCGCGCCATGGAATCGATCAGGTCCTTTGGCGGATTGATGTCCTTGATTTCAACACGGGTCATCTTGATGCCCCAGGAATGGGCGGCCTCATCCACCACCCGCAGCAGGCGGTCGTTGATCGCGTCGCGATTGGACAGGAGCTCGTCGAGATCCATCGAGCCCATGACCGTGCGGATATTGGTCATGGTGAGGTTGAGAATGGCGTTCTTCAACCCGCTGACCTGGTAGGCGGCCTGCGGTGCATTCAGGATCTGGTAGAAGGCGATGCCGTCGACGGCAATATTGGCGTTGTCCTTGGTGATGACCTCCTGCGTCGGCACGTCAAGCACCTGTTCCATCATGTTCAGCTTGGCGCCGATACGGTCGAAGAACGGAACGATGAGATTAAGGCCGGGTGCGAGGGTACGGGTATACTTGCCAAAACGCTCGATGGTGTAATTGTAGCCCTGCGGCACGGTCTTGACGCCCGCAAACAGCACCACCAGAACCAGAAGAACCAGCACCGGAATGGTAAAATCGAAACCGCTGAACGGCATTGTACTCCCCCTTGCCTGACATCAGGATCAATGTCATCTCGCATCATCATCCTCTATATGGATGAGGCCAAGATAGACCAAAGTCTTGATCTCAGAAAGGCTTAAGCCGGGAATTATACAGGCGTTCCGTCGGCTCAGATCCAGCCCTGCAATTCGCGCCGCACCAGCTCTTCGATTACCCGCATGCCTTCCTCGGAATCATTCAGGCAGGGGATATGGGTGAAGTTGATGCCGCCATGCTCGCGGAAGGTGTTGCCGGCTTCAACGGCGATTTCCTCCAGCGTTTCCAGGCAGTCCGCGACGAAACCCGGATTGAACACGGCAACGGATTTTACGCCGTCCGCAGCGAGCTTTTCCATCGTCTTGTCCGTATAGGGCTGCATCCACTCTTCCGGGCCGAAGCGGGACTGGAAACAGGTGATCAGCTTCTTCTCGTCCCAGCCAAGCCGCTCGCGCAGCAGGCGCGTGGTCTTCCAGCAATGGCAGGGGTAGGGGTCACCGCGCTTGAAATAGCTTTGCGGGATGCCGTGATAGGAGGCAACCACCACCTCCGGCTCAAAATCCAATGTCGCAAAATGCTTCTCGATGGAGACAGCAAGCGCTTCGATATAGACAGCCTCGTCCTGATAGGAGGGGACGGTGCGGGTGGCGGGCATGAAGCGCATCTTGGTAAGCGCCTCGAAGAATTTATCGTTGACCGTCGCCGTGGTCGTTGCCGAATATTGCGGATAGAGCGGGAACATGACGATGCGCTTGCAGCCCTGCCTGTCGAGCCGTTCCAGCGCCTCTTCGATGGAGGGCTGTCCGTAGCGCATGCCCCAGTCGACGATCACATCGGGATGGGCGGCGAGGCTTGCAGCCAGCTTTTCGCTTTGCGCGCGGGTATAGGTGCGCAGCGGCGATTCATTGCGCTCGCGGTTCCAGATCTTGTCATAGAGCGCGCCGGATTTTTTCGGGCGGGTGTTGAGCACGATGCCATACAGCACCGGCAGCCAGATGGCGCGCGGCCATTCGATCACGCGCTTGTCCGACAGGAATTCCTTGAGGTAGCGCCGCATGGAGGTGACATCCGTGCCGTCAGGCGTGCCCAGATTGACCAGAAGCACGCCGACTTTCGAGGTTTCGATGCGCGGATGGTCGCCGGGCTTGCTCATTGCCACACCAACCTCACCAGACATCACCATCTCTTTCAACTCCTGCTTTGCGGTTGGAACCTAGTGGCGGGAACCGGGATTGCAAGGGCGCGAAAAGACGCAGCAAAATGGGGTAAATCGCAATCCGGCGGGGAAAACCCTGGCTGCTATGAAAGAACCCGGTACAACATTCAAGTTGCACCGGGTCGAAATAACAGACCTGGGACCGTTTGTCCTAGGGGATTACTTCGGCGGGATTGTCATGGCGCCGCCGATGGGCAGTTTGCCGGCAATCATCCGCGGATTGGCTGCCGCCAGCTTTTTCCAGTCCGAACCCTTGCCGTAGACCTGCTTGGCAATATTCCAGAAATTGTCACCGCGCTTGATCGTATAGGTCGATGGGGCGGCAGCGGCAGCGGGTGCCGGTGCTGCTGTTTGCGCCGCAGGCTTGGCGGGCGGTGCCGGGTCCGCTGCGGCTGGTGTGGCCGCTGCGGCCAGAACGGTTATGCGCCCGTCCGTATAGGGCTTGTAGGGCGTGTTCTTGGCGAGATAATCCGATACCACGGCTTCAAGGCCGGGGCCGTAATCATAGGCGTTCTGGGCATTGCTGGCGAAAATCTTGTAGCCGTCGCCGCCCGCGCGCATGTAATTGTTGGAGACGACGCCGTAGGTGGCGGCCGTGTCAATCGGTTTCCAGCCGCTGCCGTCGCGCACCTCCACGGCGGAAACGCGCTGGCCGACGGGTTTCGACACATCGAATGCGTATTTGAGGCCGGAAACCTGCGCGAAGCGGCCCGCACCCTGATCGATCTGGCTGACGCCGTTTTCCAGCGCGGCCACGACGTCGGCCCCCTTGAGCTGGAAGGTCGACAGCGTGTTCTGGAATGGCAGCACCGTCAGGACTTCGCCCATGGTCACATCCCCGGCATCGATGGATGCGCGCAGACCGCCGCCATTGATGATGGCGATGGTCATGCCCTGATCCTTGACCCGGTCGAGCATGGCGTCGGCGACGAGATTGCCCATGGAGCATTCGACCACCCGGCAAACTTCGCGGGCCGCTTCGATGACACCGGTGGATTCGGCCACCTTTTGGGCTTTCAAGGCTTCGATCGGCTTGGCCAGTTCCTTGACCCGCGCGAGATAGGCGGGATCAGGCACCACGGAGGAATCGAGCAGGATCGGCGCGCCCTCGCTCCTGATGACATTGCCGTCATCGTCGAAGGTCACCTTCAGCTCGCCCAGATATTTGGAATAGGATTTCGCCTGGACGATTGGCACATCGCGGCCGGATGGCCCCTTGACGAGGGTCGGGTAGGGTCCAAGTGCCTGCGGATCGGTGTTCGACAGCAGGGTATGGCTGTGCCCGCCGACAATCACGCTGATCCCGGCAACACTGGCGGCGATCTGCTTGTCCTTGACATAGCCGTCATGGTTGAGCGCGATGATCTTGTTGACGCCCTCGGCCTTCAGCGCCTCGACCTGCTTTTTCAGGGTCTCGATCTCATCAGCGAACTTGACCGTCGGTCCGGGCGTTGAAATATCCGCCGTGTCGGTGGTGATGGCCGACACGATGCCGATCTTCTGGCCGCCGATGTCCTTGATGACATAGGGCTTGTACTTGCCGGCGATGGGCGAGCCGTCAGCGGCGATGGTGTTGGCCGAGATGACAGGGAATTTCACCTTGCCGAGGAATTTTGCCAGCGTGTCGACGCCATCATCGAATTCATGGTTGCCGAGGGCCATGACATCATAACCGATGCCGTTCATGAATTCGGCGGTGTCGTCGCCCTTATAGGTCGTATAGAACAGCGAGCCTTGGAATTCGTCGCCTGCATTGAGCACGATGACATTGCCGCCATCCTTGGAGAGGGCGGCGCGGCGCTCGTCAATCTTGGCTTTTACGCGGGCAATGCCGCCAAAGCACTCGTTCTTGCTCTCCTCTTCGGCGGAGCAGGTCGAATCATATTTGTTGATCGATTCCTGGCGCGAGTGAAAATCGTTGATGTGCAGAATGGTGAGCGTGTAGTCGGCCATGGCCGCACCGGCGGTCATGACGAGGGCCGAGGTGCCGAGCAGAATTCTGGCGAGGATTTTTGACATGAACTGTTCCCCTGTTGCGATCGCCTGATGCTGTCACCGGTCGTTGGCATCCGTGTGACAGATGCGCCGATGCTTTCATTCCTTGGCGTGGCATGCAAGGGAAGAGCGGCGGTTTTTGCCGCTCAGGGTAAAGGCAGAACCGGCCGGCGCAGCTGCCTGCGCGGGCCGGCGATGGTGTCAGCCTGTCTGGCCGCCGCGGCGTGTCAGCGAGAACTGCTGGCCGCTGGAGGAGGTGCAGTTCAACTGGCCGGGATTGACGAGGGCGCAATTGACCTTGGACTGCGTGCCGCGGGCAAGCGAACGCAGGTTGATCTCGATGAGGCTGGCGGAGGCAAAGCGGTAGCTGCCTTCAGCCAGTTTTTCCTTGGTGTCATTGGCGCGGGTCTCGAAAACGCCGCCGTTGAAATTCGAGAAGGCAACGCCCGATGTATCAAACCATTGGCCCTGCACGGCGTCGGTCGGGCGGGAAGCCTGCACCGGTCCGCTGTCGTGAATGGGGCCGCTGGTCTGGCAAGCAGCAAGTGCCACTGCCATGGTCGCTGCGCTGAAGGCCAGTGAAATACGTTTCATCCGATCAATCTCCTGATGGGTTGCCCTTTTAAATGCCGTGAAAACCAAGCAAAAACAAGACATAAGTTTAATAAGCCGCAGAGTTTCGCCGCGTGTGGCTTCCGCAAAACTGCCATGTTGTCCGTTGGCGGGCGCTCATGTCAGATCGGTGTTCACCCCCTCTGGCCTGAAACTTATCCAACACTTCCCATCCGCGCTTATTCTTCTCGTGTCCTTTCCGGCGGGAATGCTTCCGGAAACTTTCGAAAGTCGGGAAAGGATCGGCGCTTCGGCCTGTGGGAGAACCCCTGGGCGGGGGAGGTTCAGTCCAATCGTGCGATATTGGGCAAGACCGATTGCCGGGGCGGGTGGTCCAAGGGATCGCAACAACCGCAACACCAACCAAAGACCTCAGCGCTCCCGATGGACCGCCCGTCTTTCCCACCTTCTCAACAGCCAGACGCGAAAGCGGGCGTGGCAAGGGAGAAGAGCGTTGCAGAACAACCATGCGTGGTTCGACAAGCTCACCATGAGGGAAGTGGAGGATTGCAGGGGGTATACTCTGCAACTTTTGCGATTAGCAATACAGCGCCAACCTCCCTCATGGTGAGCTTGTCGAACCACGCACCGCAGCCACGCAGCGGATATGAAAACGGCAACCCTTGGGTTGCCGTTTTTGATCAATGCACGAGAATGTTGCGGAACTGCCAGGGGTCGCTGGTGTCGATGTCTTCCTTGAAGAAGCCAGGACGGTTTTCCAGCGGCGTCCAGTCGGTATAGTGCCCCTTGAGCGGCCCGAGATAGGGCTTCTGGATTTCAAGGCAGCGGCGGAAGTCGATCTCGTCGGTTTCGACAATCCCGGCTTCCGGATTTTCCAGCGCCCAGACCATGCCCGAGAGAACAGCCGAACTGACCTGAAGACCGGTGGCGTTCTGGTAAGGCGCCAGTTTGCGGGCTTCCTCGATGGTCAGCTGCGAGCCGTACCAGTAGGCGTTCTTGTCGTGGCCATAGAGC
Organism: Todiramphus chloris collaris; assembly: GCA_025345505.1. Taxonomy (NCBI): domain Eukaryota; kingdom Metazoa; phylum Chordata; class Aves; order Coraciiformes; family Alcedinidae; genus Todiramphus; species Todiramphus chloris. Next base: position 1,104,207 of record JANVCC010009742.1, on the reverse strand, counting down.
AGGACACCGAGCTCATCCGCACCATCGACGATCTCGGATTCCTCCAGAACGTGGTGGATTGCCTGCGGCTGGCCGGCAGCGCCGAACATTTCGTCAAGCGACAGCGTTGCCACGTTGGACGGATGATAGGCGTAATGGCAGGTCGGCCGGTAGGCAGCCTTGCCCTTCTTGTCGAACACGGTGAAGAAGTCGGCAATCGAGATCGCCTCATTGTGCGTCACCAGCAGGCCGAACTGCGGTCCTTCGGTCGGACACCAGGTGCGGATACGGGTATCGGCGCCGGGCTGTTCGAGGAAAATCGCGGCCTTGTTGCCCTTCTTCTGCTTGCGGGCGTTCTTGGGCAGCCATTTTTCATGCGTGCCCCAGCCCAGTTCCGCCGGCTGCAGGCCTTCGGAAATGAAGCCGTCCACCGACCAGGTGTTCCAGAACACGCCGAACGGCTTCGGTTCGCCCGCGCGCTGGGTGTCGCGTTCGGCAATGTGAATGCCCTTGATGCCGGTCTGGCGCATCAGGCGCGCCCAACCGTCGCGGTCATTGCGCGCCGGTTCGGTGTGCTCGATACCCAGATCCTTGGCGAGATTGACAACCGCCTGTTTTACGAACCACGACACCATGCCGGGATTGGCACCGCTGCAGGAGACGGCCGTGGTGCCGCCGGGCTTGCGGCGCTTTTCCGCCAGCAGCGTTTCGCGCAGCGCATAATTGGTGCGTTTCGCGTTGTCGCCGCCCGCATTGTAAAATCCGGCCCATGGCTCGATGACCGTGTCGATGTAGAGCGAGCCGAGCTTGCGGCACAGGCGCATGATATCGACCGACGATGTATCGACGGACAGATTGACGCAAAAACCCTGGCCATCGCCTGCAGTCAGCAACGGCTTCAACAGCGTCTTGTAATTTTCCTTGGTAACGGCTTCCTGAATGAAGCGGATGCCACGCTCGTCGAGCAGTTTCTTGTTGGCATCACTCGGGTCGATGACGACCAGGCGGGACTTATCGAATTTGAAGTGGCGCTCTATGAGGGGCAGGGTACCCCGTCCGATGGACCCGAAACCGATCATCACGATCGGACCAGTAATTTCTCCATGTACAGGCCAATTCGCCTTCGTCATTTTTTTGCTACTCCTAATTTTTTAATCTCCATCAATGAGGGCAGCGGTTATTTCACCGCTTCAAAGAAACCATAGAGCATAGTGATGACAAAGAGCAAACAACCGTTCACCCAAAAGGGGTGAAAACCGCAACTACTGTTAATTGAAATGCTTCAAAGCGACTTTAAAGCCGCGACAAGCCTGTCACGGACAGCCATGATGCCTTTGTAATGCGCCTGCGCCTCGCTCAGCGACTGGAGCTGATGGGCAAAGGCTTCGGCCACGCCGCGGCATTGCGGGTGTTTTTTCAAGGCACTCACCGGATCGAGATGAATGCGGATGGTGAAGAGAATGTCGCCGGATGCCGGCAGTTTGCGCAGGGTCTGGCGTTCGACGCGGACAAAGCTCTGGGCAACGATGTCCGCGTCCGTATAGCGTGCGCCCTTCTGCTGGCTCGACAATGGGTGGTAGAGGTCGCCGTCCGGCTGCAACGACCAGTTCATGCGATAGACCGAACGGTCCGGCCGCAGATTGTCGAACATGCGGCTGATCAAGCCCGCATTGCGGGTGCCCGCGCCGAAATCCGGCACCGGCGCATGGATGTCCTCCATGGAGCGACCGAACTTTTCCAGAAGGGTCCAGGAGGAGGGGAAGGACAGCGATGCCGCCGCCAGATGCCAGCCGCGCCGTTCGTCCTTGCGCATCAGGACGAGGTCTTCCTGCACGAGATTGGCGGCGCGATGCAGAAAGGGCGAACCGGCATCGCCGAGCGGAACCTGTTCGTCCCAGCCGGTAACCGCGATGGTCCCGCCGTTCCGGCGGTAAAGCGCGGGATAGTGCTCGGCGAGATGCGCGCTCAAGAGGTCGAGTACTTCCCTTTGCGCGTCGCCGGTTCCCGGCTCCTCGACGAAAATCTTCGCCGCATGCAGCCCGAACAGCCGTCGCTTTTCCCTGAGGTAGGGAACGAGATTGCCGTCAATCTCGATCCAGTCCTTCAGGTCCAGCTGGTGCAGCCCGATGGTGAAGGGCTGCGCCGAACCGTCATAGGGCGTGTGGGCGGGGGACGTGTGGGTAGGCGCACTCATTCGGCGTTGTCCATCGCCTCCAGCTCGTCGATGATGCCTTCGATGACGAAAAGGCCCTTCTGCCAGAATGCCGGGTCGGTGGCATCGAGGCCGAACGGCGCCAGCAGCTCCGAATGGTGTTTTGTGCCGCCGGCCTTCAGCATGTCGAAATATTTTTGCTGAAAACCCGCATCGGCATTCTGGTAGACCGCATACAGCGAATTCACCAGGCAATCGCCGAAGGCATAGGCGTAGACGTAGAACGGCGAATGGATGAAATGCGGAATATAGGTCCAGAATGTTTCGTAGCCGGGGCCGAAGCGGATCGCCGGTCCGAGGCTTTCCTTCTGCACATCCAGCCAGATCTCGCCGATGCGGTCGGAGGTCAGTTCGCCATTGGCGCGCTCGGTGTGCACCCGGCGTTCGAACAGGTAGAAGGCGATCTGGCGCACGACCGTGTTGATCATGTCCTCGGCCTTCTGCGCCAGCATGGCCTTGCGTTCGCGCTTGTCTCTGGTTTTTTCCAGCAGCGAGCGGAAGGTCAGCATTTCACCGAAGACGGAAGCGGTTTCGGCGAGCGTCAGCGGTGTTGAGGCCATCAGCGCACCCTGATCGCCGGCCAGAACCTGATGCACGCCATGGCCGAGTTCGTGGGCAAGGGTCATCACGTCACGCGGCTTGCCCATGTAGTTGAGCAGCACGTAGGGATGGACCGAAGGCACGGTCGGATGGGCGAAGGCGCCCGGCGACTTGCCGGGGCGCGTGGGCGCATCGATCCAGTTCCTGTCGAAGAAGGCGCGGGCGATATCGGCCATTTCCGGGGCAAAGCCGTTATAGGCAGACAGCACGGTATCCCTGGCCTCGGTCCACGGGATCACTGCCTGCGGCGTCTCCGGCAAGGGTGCGTTGCGGTCCCAGTTGTTGAGGTAATCAAGGCCGAGCCACTTGGCCTTCAGCGCGTAATAGCGGTGCGAAAGGCGCGGATAGGCCGCCTGTACAGCCTCGGCCAGCGCATCCACCACCTCCCGCTCGACGCGGTTGGCCAGATGGCGGCTGTCGGCAATATCCTGGAAACCGCGCCAGCGATCGGAGATTTCCTTGTCCTTGGCCAGGGTATTGGTGATCAGCGTGAAGGTGCGCAGATTGTCCTTGAATGTCTTCGCCAGGGCGTCGGATGCCTTCTTGCGCACGGCTCCGTCGGCATGCTGCAGCATGTTGAGCGTCGGTTCGAGTGCAAGGTCCTCGCCGTCGACATCAAACCGCAGTGCCGTCATGGTTTCGTCGAACAGGCGGTTCCAGGCGCCGCGCCCGGTGATTGATTTCTCGTGGAACAGCTGTTCGATCTTGTCATCGAGCTGGTAGGGCTTGTCCTTGCGCAGGTCGACCAGCCAGGGCCGGTAATGGCCGATGGCGGGATTGCCGTCCATCGCCTTCTCGATCACCGCATCGTCGATGCGGTTGAGTTCGAGACTGAAGAAGATCAGGTGTGCGCTGGCATTGGTCATCTTTTCCTGGATGTCGCCATAGAGCTTGGCGCGCTTCGGATCGGAAGTATCGCCCGCATAGACCAGCCCGGCATAGGAGACGATCTTGCCGATCAGTTCTTCCAGCGCTTCGAATTCGCGGATCGCTTCGGCAAAGGTGCCGCCCATTGGCTTGGCGGCTTCTGCGGCCAGATTGCCCTTCCAGCGACTGGCGAAGAGCACGGCAAGTTCATCGGCCTTTTGCAGGTCCGTCTTGAGTTCGGTGCTGTCCGCCGAGGGATAGAGATCGGCAAGGTTCCACTCGGGCAGGACGCCGAGAGCGGTCTGTTCCGCCTTGGCGGCGGCAGCGCCAGACTTTCCGGAAGGCATGTGGTTCGTGATTTCGAATTTCATTTTGGCACCGTTTTTTGGCAATCAAGCGCTTGTTCAAACGCGAATCATGAGGGATAGTTTCGGCGAGCGAAAGCTTAAAAGTCCATTGGCGATTGTTCCAGTTGCGTATTCCGCGTTTACAAAACGTGCGTGTGTAAGACCTAAGAAGGGTGGATTCTCACGCCAAAAGGTCTTAATGGTGCTGTTAACCACCCGTTGACCATGTCTTGAATCAGCTTTTCGCGTCTGGGTTTTTGCCATGCTCTCAACGTATTTGTTCTTCAATAAGTGACCATTAACCATTAAATCGGATAATCCAGATATTCGGGGACTGGAAAAAACGGTCAAGGTTGGGACGACATTGTCAAACATGATTCATGCACAGAACGGCAAATCGACGGCAGGTTCTTTTGTACGCGCCAGCTGGTTTGTGTTCCTCATGGTCTTCGGCTCGATGCTGTTTGCATCGGCACAGGCTTCCGCTGAGACACGCACGCTCAAGCTCTATTTCATCCATACGAAGGAACGTGCGGAAATCACGTTCAAGAAGAATGGACGCTATCAGCAGGACGGCCTGAACAAGCTCAACCGCTTCCTGCGCGACTGGCGCCGCAACGAACCGACGAACATGGATCCCCGCCTGTTCGATCTGGTCTGGCAGGTTTATCAGGCTGTCGGCGGCTCCGATTATATCCACGTGGTTTCCGCCTACCGCTCTCCGGCTACCAATTCGATGTTGCGCTCGCGCAGCCGCGGCGTCGCCCAGAAAAGCCAGCACATGCTGGGGAAGGCGATGGACTGGTATCTTCCCGGCGTGAAACTCTCGACCCTGCGCGTGACCGCGCTGAAGTTCCAGGCTGGCGGCGTCGGCTATTACCCGACATCCGGCTCGCCTTTCGTCCACACGGACGTGGGCAATGTCCGCATGTGGCCGCGCATGAGCCGCCGCGAACTGCTGGCCGTGTTCCCCGATGGCAAGACGATGCACATCCCCGCGGATGGCAAGCCGCTGCCCGGCTATGAACAGGCCGTTGCCGCCTACGAATCGCGCAAGCGCAGCGGCGGTTCCGTTCAGGTTGCCAGCAATTCCTCCAGCTCCGGCCGTCGCGGCAAGACCCTGTTCGGCATGCTCTTTGGCGGCGGCGGTGCCGACGACGAGGAGGATTCCAGCGAAGGCAGCGTCGCCGTGGCCTCCGCGCCGACCCCGTCGCGCGGCGTAGCCCGTGTCGCACGGCCGGCTGCATCGGATGATGACGAGGGCGGCGGTGCAACATCGTTGCCGGGCGTGGCGGTCGGACAGTCCGCCCCTGCAGCAGCGCCGGCGGCGGCCGCTGCACCGGCTCTGCCGACCCGCAATGCGCCTGCGCCTTTGACAGCGCCGCGGCCTGAAACGCCGGTCGAAGCCTCGCCGGAAGACAATGCCGCGCTCGCCTTTGCCGTTCCCGTGCCGCTGCGCCGTCCGGATTATGCGCCGACGCCTGAAGCGGGCGCCCCGGCCACACTGAACGCGCTCGCCGAGGATCAGTCGACCGTTGTCGCAGCCCTGCCGACGCCGCGTCCGACCGACAGCGCCGGTGCGATCCGTGACATGATCGCCGCCAATGTGAACACCCCGGCCAATGAGCCCGCACCGGCCCAGCCGGAAATGGTCAACGCGCTGGTTCCCGTTCCCTTCGACAAGCCGCAGTCCGGTCCCAAGCGCACCGACATGATGGTGGCATCGGTCGTGCCGAACCCGCGCCCGGCCATGCCGCCTGCGCAGGCACAGGTCGCCGCTGCGTCGGAACATGATGTCATTCCGGTTCCGAACGAAGATCTGGAAACGATCATCAAGCAGTCCGATGCCGTCCATGCCAAGGCACCGGCCGTTGCCGTGGCCCAGCCGGCCCAGGCCATTCCGACAGTGCCGGCAACCACGGGCGGCCGCGTCGTGCGCAACAAGCCTGCGCCGACACAGAACACGCAGCTGGCATCCGCTGAGCCTCAGCCGTCGCTGCGCCGCACCATGCTGGATGCGGGCGGTTCGGCCGATCCGGTTGCCATGCTCGACAGCGGTGTGATCACCACGGGCAAGACCTCGAAGCCGCGCCGCCAGACGGCCAAGAACCAGGGCGCCAAGGCCATTCAGGTTGCCTCGGAAGTGCCGGACCGGGCGCTGTCCAGCCAGCAGGTCGCCGAGACATCGCCGAACGTCGAACCGGCTGTCCTGCGCAACGAAGCCATGCGCACTGCGCCGACGACGGTGTATACGGCAGGCTTCCAGCAGGCGCTGCCGGTGGCCGACACCAACAAGTTCACGGGCAAGGCTGTGACCTTCCTGTCGATCGCGAAGTTCACCGCAACCAACTGATCGCCTGTTCGCGGGTCAAACAAAAGGGCGGCCCGTTGCGGAGCCGCCCTTTTTCATGAATTCCACTATCTGTTGCATCCTGCCAGTGCGTGGTTCGACAAGCTCACCATGAGGGAGGTGGTTTGGTTTACATGCCAATCGCGATGGTTACAGAATATACCCCTTGCAATCCTCACCCTCCCTCATGGTGAGCTTGTCGAACCACGCACCAAGCGGCATGCTGCTTGAAAATAGCGCTTTATGCTTTTGCCAGTTTGGCGGCCTCGGCGGCGAGCTTGGTGATGTCGTCCCACTTCCCGGCCTGAACCAGATTTTCCGGGGCAACCCAGGAACCGCCGACGCAGACGACGTTCGGCAGATCGAGATAGGTCTTCGCGTTGCCAGCACCGATGCCGCCGGTCGGGCAGAACTGGATACCGGCAAAGGGTGACGACAGAGATTTGAGGAAGGACGCCCCACCTGCCTGCTCGGCCGGGAAGAATTTCAGCATGGTATAGCCTTCTTCGCGCAGGGCCATGATCTCAGCCGGTGTGATCGCACCGGGAAGCAGAGGCACCTTGCCGGCGCTGGCAGCCTTCAGCAGCTGCGGCGTGGCGCCGGGGCTGACGATGAAACGCGATCCCGCGGCGCTGGCCTCTTCATACTGGCGCGCATTGAGAATGGTGCCGGCGCCGACGATGGCCTCGGGCACCTCATTGGCGACGGCGCGGATGGCGTCGAGCGCGGCGGGCGTGCGCAGGGTGATCTCGATCGCCGGAAGGCCACCGGCGGCCAGCGCCCGGGCCAGAGGCGCCGCATGGGCGACATCGTGGACGAGAATGACCGGGATAACCGGCTGGCCCTTCAGAACGGGTAATAGCAAATCGGTCTTCTGGGCCATGTCAAACTCTCCGCGGTTGATGGGTTCAATCGATTTAGTCATACCGGGCCGCTTTGTCCACCGGTTGCTGTGGTGCCGCGAGATTCCGCCGCGGCAAAACGGCGCCAGGCGAGGGCCAGTTTGGCATCATAGCGGTTCTGTGTGAACTTTGGACCATTATAGGCGCGGGCAAACCTCTTCCAGTCGTGCTGTGCCAGGGCGGGCATGAGGTTGTTGTGCCCGATGAAGCGGATCATCAGACGAAGCTGCCCCTTGAGGCAAGCGCGCGCCTCGGCGGCGAGCGCCTCGACGCTGTCATGGCCAAGGCATTTCCAGTGGGCACCCATGACCTGGCCTATCCCCCAGGATACGGATTCAAGCGCCGCCTGCCGGTCTATGGCGATGGCTGCCTCCAGCAGCTGCCAGCGCGCCGCCTGCGATGCGGGATTGCGGACCGCACCGGCGGCAGGGTTGGCAAGACCCCTGCTGCGGGCGACCTGCCGCTGCGCGTTAGAGAGACGCTGGTCGAAATAGTGCCCCTCGAAGCGGATGGGCGGTTCGCTGCGCCCATTAATCCGGTAAAGGCAGACGCCGCCGCTTTCCACCTCGGCGACGGCCAGCAGCACCGCCGGTTCGATCCCGGCCTGCTGCGCCTCGTCACGGATGTCGTGTATATCCTGTTGTGAAAACATATTCTCAGTCCCTCGGGAATTGTACCTGTTCACCAGGGATTATCCGGGGCCTTGGGCCGCGATGGATAAGTAAACGCTGCAAATCTCTTGAAATCATCGCTTAGGAGCAGTAGTTGCAGGGGATCATGACCGATCACACCGCAAACTTGCCCTTCAAAGTGGCAGCACTCTACCGTTTTGCCCGGCTGGAACATTACCAGTCGTTGCAGGAGCCGCTGGCGCAGCTATGCTGCGGGTCGGGCATCAAGGGCACGCTGCTGCTGGCCGCCGAAGGCATCAACGGCACCGTGGCCGGCACGCCCGAAGCCATTGACAGGCTGGTCGCGTTCCTCGAAGCGGAGCCGGCCATTGCCGGCATGGAACTGAAATTTTCCCACGCGAGCGAAATGCCGTTCAAGCGCATGAAGGTGCGGCTGAAAAAGGAAATCGTCACCATGGGCGTCGAGGATATCGACCCGCTCCAGAGCGTCGGCACCTATGTCCCCGCGCAGGAGTGGAACGCGCTGATTTCCGATCCCGGCACGATCGTCATCGATACGCGCAATGATTATGAGACGGCAATCGGCACCTTTGCCAATGCGGTCGATCCGCAGACAAAGACGTTCCGTGAGTTCCCGCAATGGGTGGAAAACCACCGGGGCGAACTGGAAGGCAAGAAGATCGCCATGTTCTGCACCGGCGGCATCCGCTGCGAGAAGGCGACGGCCTTCGTCAAGGGGCTGGGCTTCGACGATGTGTTCCACCTGAAGGGCGGCATCCTCAAATATCTCGAGGACGTGCCCGCCGCCGAAAGCCGCTGGGAAGGCGAATGTTTCGTCTTCGACGAGCGCGTCTCGGTCGGTCATGGCCTGGTGGAAGGGGCGGCGGAGCTGTGCCACGCCTGCCGCAATCCGATTGCGCCGGAGGACAAATTGTCCCCGCTGTTCGCGGAAGGCATTTCCTGCCCGAAATGCTATCACGAGCGGACGGACGCTGACCGCGCCCGCTTTGCCGAACGGCAAAAACAGGTGAAACTCGCCAAATTGCGCGGCGAAAAGCACCATATCGGCTCCTGATCACAAAAAATCCATCTGTCATTGCAATGACGCCATGCCGACCCTAACTAGGTCGGGACGCATCCGTGCAGCCATGAGGAGATTTGCATGTTCGACCCGAAGAAGATTCTTGATGATTTTCTGGGAAGCAGTATTCCCGGAACTGGAACCTCCGTTCGAGATACGGCCGGCAAGGCAACACAGATGGCCAAGGACAATCCGCTGGCTGCCGGCGCTCTGGCCGCTGTGCTGCTGGGCACCGGCACGGGCCGCGACATCGCCGGCGGTGCGCTGAAGCTCGGGGGCCTCGCCGCCGTGGCCGGGCTCGCCTACAAGGCCTATCAGAATTACCAGTCGGGCAATGCACCGGCCGAAATGGCAAAGGCCGGGGAGCCGGACCTGCTGCCGCCGCCCGACGATTCAAGCTTCCATCCGGCAACGGCGCCGCAGGGCGAGCATGAGTTTGCGCTTGTGCTGGTGCGCGCCATGATTGCCGCTGCCCGCGCCGATGGCCATGTGGATGAGGCGGAACGGGCACGCATCGTCGAAAAGCTCTCGCTTTCCGGCATGAACAGCGACACGCAGGAATTCCTGGCGACAGAGCTGAACGCCCCCGTCAACGTCGACGCGCTGGTTGCCGCCGCCGCCACCGATGCACAGAAAGTCGAACTCTACACGGCATCGCGCCTGGCCATCGAGGCCAAGACCCGCGCGGAACGCGGCTATCTCGATCTCCTGGCCGGACGGCTGAAACTGCCTGACAATCTCATCGATCATATCGAGGCCACCGTGGCCAATGTGAAAACGCCCGCGCCGCAGGCGTAACGGCGAGCGCACCGGTCTGGAAGACACCCGCCCCCACAGGCGGGTGTTTTGCTCTCGACAAGACAAACGACTCCAGTCTAGTTTGACGCGTTCTGACTCGGGGCCGAGGGTTCGTCAGGACATAAGGGCAGTGTCGATGGCTGCCATTGCGTCAAGGGTTTTGAGAGCGTCCGGGTCGCGCGCGCTTTGTTCGGACCCACCATCATGTCTCTAT
>JANVCC010009742.1:890574-1094125 GCA_025345505.1 Todiramphus chloris collaris | reverse complement strand
CCCACCATCATGTCTCTATGTATGCAACTGGATGCATGGCCGGTGTGAGACCGCCATGGATTCGTGGACAGGGGTGGACCTCATGAAAAAAATTCTCATTCTGGGCTTTATGGTTCTGGCGGCGATGGCGGGTGTCAACGGTGCCTCTGCCGCCGAGAAGGTAACGGTGTTTGCGGCTGCAAGCATGAAGGAAGTGGTCGAAACGGCGGCTGCGAAGTTCGAAGCAAAGACCGGCACGAAAGTGACCTCCTCCTTTGCCGCATCGTCGGTGCTGGCCAAGCAGATCGAGCAGGGCGCGCCTGCGAACATCTTCATTTCCGCCGATCTCGACTGGATGGACTATCTCGAACAGCGCAATCTCATCGACAAGCCATCGCGCAGGGTCGTTGCGGGCAATGCATTGGTGATCCTGACCAAAGCCGACAAGGGCGATGCAGCGGCCATCCTGAAGGCCGGGCGCTTTGCCATGGGCGATCCCAGCAACGTGCCGGCCGGCAAATATGGCAAGAGCGCACTGGAAACATTGAAAGTCTGGGACGACGTCGCCAAGAACGCCGTTTTCACCGAGAACGTGCGCGCGGCGCTGGAATTCGTGCGCCGCGGCGAGGCGAATTCCGCCATCGTCTACGCCTCGGACCATACGGCCGCGCCCGAACTGATCGAAGCCTATCGTTTCGCCGGTTCGACCCATAAGCCCATCCTCTATCCGGCCGCGCTGGTCGGCAAGGAGCCTTCGGTTGAAGGCAAGGCATTCCTCGATTTCCTCGCCAGCGATGAAGGCCAGGACATCATCAAGTCGAAAGGCTTTGTCGGCGCATCTGACAAGGCAGGCTGACAGTGCTGGGTGAGACAGAATGGGCCATCGTTCTTCTGTCGCTGAGGGTCGCGCTGGTCGCGATCCTCGTCGCTCTGCCCTTTGCCTTCGTTTTCGCCTGGATTCTGGCGCGCTTTTCCTTCTGGGGCAAAAGCCTGCTGCAGGCGCTGATCACCATGCCGCTGGTCATTCCGCCAGTGGTCACGGGCTATCTCCTGCTGGTGTGGTTCGGCGCGCGCGGCATGCTGGGCGGTTTCTTCAATGACGTGTTCGGGCTGACGTTTTCCTTCCGCTGGACCGGTGCGGCGCTGGCGGCGGGCGTCATGGCCTTTCCCCTCCTGGTGCGGCCGATGCGCCTTTCCATTGAAAGCCTTGATCGCGGCCTTGAGGAGGCGGCGCGCTCCCTCGGTGCCGGCCGCGTCGTGGTGTTCCTGACAGTGACGCTGCCGCTCCTGCTGCCGGGTATTCTCGCCGGTGCGGTGCTGGGCTTTGCCAAGGCGCTGGGCGAATTCGGCGCGACGATCACTTTTGTGTCCAATATTCCGGGTGAAACGCAGACCCTGTCGCTTGCCATCTATTCGCTGCTGCAGAGCCCGAATGGCGATGTGGCCGCGCTGCGCCTGATCCTCGTTTCCGTGGTGATCTCGATCGTTGCGGTTGTGGCATCCGAATGGCTGCAGCGGCGCCTCAGCGGAGGCCGGGCATGAGCGAGACGCTGATTGTTTCCGTTGAAGGGCAGGTCGGGACATTCCCCGTCGCTGCCGCGTTTACGGCAGGCGGCGGCGTCACCGCGCTGTTCGGCGAATCCGGTGCCGGCAAGACGACGCTGCTGAAAATGATCGCCGGGGTGACGCGCCCGGCCAAGGGCCGGATCGCCATCCGGGATCACGTGCTGTTCGACAGCGCCAGGGGTATCCATCTTGCGCCGGAACAGCGCCGGATCGGCTATGTCTTCCAGGATGCGCGGCTGTTTCCGCATCTTTCGGTCAAGAACAACCTGACCTATGCGCGCTGGGCGGGGCGGCGCAGCGCGGGCCTGTCCTATGACCGGGTGGTGGCGCTTCTCGGCCTTGAACATCTGCAGCAGCGCGCACCGGCACTGCTGTCCGGCGGCGAGCGCCAGCGCGTGGCGATCGGGCGGGCGCTTCTGTCCAATCCGGCACTGCTTCTGATGGACGAGCCGCTGTCATCTCTCGATCATGCCCGCCGTCAGGAAATCCTGCCTTTCCTCGAAACCCTGCGTGACGAAACCGGGTTGCCGATCCTTTATGTCAGCCACGAGATCGACGAGGTGGCGCGGCTGGCCGACGAGATCGTGCTGCTGCAAGGCGGCCGGGTCACGGCGAGCGGACCGGCCGAGGCGATCTTTTTGCGACTCGGTAGCCATGACGATGCCGGAGCTCTGGTGACGGGCGTGGTCACGGCAAGCGACGAGGCGTTCAGACTGACATCGCTCGACATCGGCGGCCAGCCGTTCCAGATCGCCAGGCTCGGCTTTGCCGCCGGAACAAAGCTGCGGCTGCGGATAAGGGCGCGGGATGTGTCGATTGCGCGGGCATTGCCCGATGCCATCAGCGTGCGTAATATCCTGCCCGCGCGGATTACCGGCATGGAGACCAATGACGGTCCGGACTGCGACCTGACCCTCGACATTGGCGGACAGACCATCGTTGCGCGGCTGACGCGCAAGTCGGCGAGCGAGCTTGCGCTGAAACAGGGCGAGGCGGTGTTCGCCCTGGTTAAAGCCGCATCGGTGGATCGCGGCGTGCTGCGCGGCTGAAACCTATCTGGCGAGGAATCGTTCGATGCGTTCGATGGCACGTAGGATGTTTTCCTCCGAATTGGCGTAGGAGAGGCGGATATAGCCCTCGCCGAGAATGCCGAAATCGGGGCCGCCGATCAGCGCCACACCGGCTTCATCCAGCAAGGCCGCAGCCAGCTGCTTGGCCGGCCATCCCGTCTGCTTGATATTGGGGAAGGCATAGAACGCGCCCTTCGGCGTGGCGCAACTGATGCCGGGCAGGCTGTTGAGGCCGTCGACCACGATCCTGCGGCGGCTGTCGAAAGCGCGGCACATCTTTTCGACATCGTCCTGCGGACCGTCGATGGCGGCGATGCCGGCATATTGGCTGGGAGCGTTGACACAGGACCAGCAATTGACCGCGAGCTTGCGCACCTTGTCATAAAGGCTGTCCGGCCAGATCGACCAGCCCATGCGCCAGCCGGTCATTGCCCATGTCTTGGACCAGCCATTGAGCACGATCAGCCGGTCGCGGATCGACGGGAAGGTCAGGAGCGAGCAGTGTTCCTCGCCGTCATAGGTCATCACGTCGTAGATCTCATCGGACATGATGGCGACGTGCGGATGCGCTTCCAGCCCCTTGACCAGCTTTTCAATCTCGGCCTTCGGGGTAACGCCGCCTGTCGGATTGGCCGGTGAATTGAGGATCAGCAGCCGCGTCTTGGGTGTGATCAGGGCAAGCGTCTCCTCAGCGGAGAAGGCAAAGCCGTTCTCCTCGCGGATCGGCACGGGAACCGGGGTGGCACCGGTGAATTCGATCATCGAGCGATAGATCGGGAAGCCGGGATCGGGGTAGAGGATTTCCGCGCCGGGTTCACCGAAAATCAGGATGGCGGCAAACATCGTGACCTTGCCGCCGGGAACGATGATGACGTTCTCCGGCGAGACTTCCACGCCCGTGGTGGTCAGCGTGCGGCGTACCACGGCCTCGCGCGCAGCGAGCAGTCCGGTTGCTGGCGTATAGCCGTGATGGCCGTCCCTGAGCGCCTTGATGGCCGCCTCGACGATATGGCCGGGTGTTTTGAAATCCGGCTGGCCGATGCCGAGATTGATGATGTCTTTGCCCTGTGCGGCGAGGGCTGTGGCGCGGGCGAGAACAGCGAAGGCATTTTCTTCACCGATACGGTCGAAACCGGAGATGGTACGCAGCATTATCTTGTCTCACATACAATTTATGTCTTCTGCTTTGTGCGGTTCCGATTGTATGGAGTCAAATACTCATATGCAAAACAGGTCCGCTAGTATGACTGATCTCAAAGACTGGACACCGCGCCCTCTGCCCGCCCGCGAAGCCATCGAGGGGCGATACGTCACTCTGGAGCCGCTGGATGCCGCTAGGCATGGCGACGGGCTTTACGAGGCATCGAGCGTTGCGGATGCGGCCGACCGTTTCCGCTATCTGTTCGAAACGCCGGCGGGCGACCGCCCGGCATTCGACGCGTGGTTGGAAAAGGTTTCGGCCAGCAAGGACCCGCTGTTCTTTGCCGTCATCGACAAGGCCTCCGGTGCGGTGGCCGGTCGGCAGACCCTGATGCGGATCGACCCGACATTCGGCGTCATCGAGATCGGCAACATCTACTGGGGACCGCTGATCTCGCGCAAACCGGCGGCCACCGAGGCGCAGTATCTCTTCGCTTCCTATATCTTCGATACGCTCGGCTATCGCCGCTACGAATGGAAATGCAACAATGCCAATGAGCCGTCCAAGCGGGCGGCCGAGCGTTTCGGCTTCACCTTCGAGGGCGTTTTCCGCCAGCACATGGTGCAGAAGGGTGAGAATCGCGACACCGCATGGTATTCGATCATCGACAGCGAATGGCCGGCGCTGAAAGCCGCCTATCAGGCATGGCTGTCGCCGGATAATTTCGATGCACAAGGCATGCAGATCAGCCGGCTTGAGGATTTGCGCGCGGGTTAGAGCTTGCGTTCGGGCGCAACGGGGCTAAAAAGGCTGCGACAGTTGTGCCCCAGGAAAGACAATGACCGTGAGTGATCCCAAAAGCCGCAATGCTGCCATCGCCGCAGCCTGTATCATGCTTGGTTTCGGGTTTGCCGCGTTCTACATGCCCAACATGATGATCGCGCTGGGTGCCCGCTCGCCGGTGCTGGCGGGCGTTTTCGCCGCTGTCTTTGTGGTCGGTTTTTTTCTGGTGTTCTGGTTGCGCGGCAGGAGCCAGCGCCGCAAGGACTAGAGCCTTTCCGTTAAAAACGCAGCGCCGCCGTCAGCAGCAGCACGCCGACCAGCACGATGAACAGCGCACCGCCGACTTCGATGGTGTTCTGAACCCGGGTTGAAAGCGCGCCGCCGCCGGAAATCCTTAAGGCGACATTCTTGGCCGTGACCGCCAGCGTCGCCAGCACCGCCACGGTGATGAAGGTGCCGAAGGCCATGGCGAAGACCGAGAGCACGCCGCCGAGCATCAGCCCGTTCAGCAGCGAGAATGTCAGCACGATCAGCGCGCCGGAACAGGGGCGCAGGCCCACCGCAACAATGGCCGACCATGCGGTCTTCCAGTTGAACTCGCCGCCGAGCATCGCCGGATCGGGCGCATGGGAATGTCCGCAGGTGGCGCAGACCTCGCCCGCCGCATGATGGTGATCGTGATGATCATGCGTGTGGTGGGCGTGCGCATGCGCCGCGTGGCTGTGATCGTGGTGGCCATGATCGTGATGGTCATGCCCGCAACCACGATCATCGTCATGGCTGTGATGATGATCGTGGTGGTGGTCGGTCAGGACGGAACCGTGATCGTGCTTTTCCGGCATGAGATGGGCGACGCGCGGGCCGAACAGGAGCGGCAGCTTGCGCCAGAGCAGCGACAGGCCAAAGGCGATGATCAGGACGAAACTGGCGATCTCCATATAGCGCGCCGCGTCGTTCATCGACACGGTGGTGCCGCGCAAGACGAGCCAGGCCAGGCCGACGATGAACAGCGCGGTGATGGCCTGCAGCATGGACGAGGCGAAGGACAACAGGATGCCGCGCTTCAGCGTGGTCTCGTTGGCGAGCATGTAGGAGGAAATCACCGCCTTGCCGTGTCCGGGGCCGACCGCATGCAGGATGCCGTAGAGGAAGGAAAGGCCAACGAGGACAGAGGCCTGCCAGGGGTCCTCGCGCATGGCTTTGAGTGCATGGGTCATGGCGAGGTAGAAATTGCGCTGCTGGATGTTGATCCAGAGGATGATTTCAGCGAAAGGCCCGGTCGGCTGCATCGCCACCTCGTTCGAGCCGATACCGAGCGACGAGGTTTGCGCCCATGCGTGGCCGCCAAACAGCGCTGCGAGAATCAAGGCACAAACGAGGGTTGTTTTCCGCATCATCTTATCCTTTTGCCGGGCAGTCGATTTCCAGCTTGGTCGCGAAGATTTTCGACATGTTGGTCCCGGATGGGTCGTTGAAGAAAGAATCGGTTAGCGTTGCCTGATTGGCGGCAAGCGCCTCGTCCGGATTGGGCCGCACCACTTTGGATTTGCAGTTGGCGGGCAGGCCGGTGACATGAATATCACTGTCATTGACGTAGTCGATCGCGGTGTAGAACGTCGGATCATAGACGCCGAAACTCGTGACCTTGCCGAGCTTCAGCGGCTGCTTCGGCTTGCTCTCGAAGATGATCAGCAGCTGGTTGTTCTGGAAATCAGCGATCAGATGCTCCGGCGGCGCCATGACGACCTTCTTGTTGTCGAGCGTTACGGTCTGGAAATAGTCGAATTCGGAAATCGACGCGTTGATCGTGTTTGCAAGGTCGGTCAGTTCCTTCTCGTCCAGCTTCAGGTCGCCGTTCTTGTCGAATTCGACGAGGACGGTGCTGGAAAAGAGATCGTCGAAACGCCAGACATGGCCGAGTTTCTGCACGGTTCCGTCGGGATTGATGGTGACGTCGAGGCGCGCTTCGGCGAAGACATGCGGGTGCACATACGCCGGTGAGGCGATCATCATGCCTGCTGCGAGGGTTGCGATGAAAATCGCGAATCTTTGGTGCATTATTCCGCCTGTAACATGAGCGCAAAGGACATTCCGAACGTGTCGAAATTGGGACGATATAACATATTCACGCCCTGCGGTTGTCCTTGAACCATTTTGCCAGATAGTCAACAAGCACGCGCACTTTGGCCGGAAGATAGCGGCGATGCGGGTAAACCGCATAAATTCCGCCATCGCGCAGCGAAAAGTCCTCGAGCACACTGACCAGCCTGCCGCTTTCGATATCCGGCCTGGCGATGAAATCCGGCATGGAGCCGAACCCCAGCCCGGCCAGCACGGCGCGGCGGGTGGAAAGCGGGCTGTTGATTTCCATCTGGCCGGATACCTGAACTGAAATCGTCGGGCCGCTGTCGTTGAGAAACTGCCAGTTGTTGCGCGAGCGGTTGTTGGTATCGATGATGCAGGGCAGGGACGCCAGCTGTTCGGGGCGGGTCGGACGCCCGACCCGCTCGATCAGATCGGGAGAGGCGCACAGCAGCGTGCCGAAGGGGGCGATGCGCTTGGCGATGAGCGAGGAATCCTGCAGCCGGGTGATGCGGATGGCAAGATCGAAACCCTCCTCGACCAGGTCGACGAACCGATCATCCAGGCGCACGTCGAGAATGATATCCGGCTGCGCGATGCAGAAGTCGATCAGGCATTGGCCGATATCCGCATCGGCGAAGGTGCGCGGCGCCGATATCTTGATGCGGCCTTTGATGTCGCTGCTCGATTCGCGCACCGTTTCCTGCAGGCTTTCCACCTCGCGCAGGATTTCGCTGGCGCGCTGGTAATAGGTGTGCCCGGCTTCGGTCAACGAGAACTGCCGGGTGGTGCGGTTGAGCAGCAGCGCGCCGAGCTCGTCCTCCAGCTCCCGCACATACTTGGACAACAGCGCCTTGGAGCGGCCGATCTTCCGGGCTGCGGCGGAAAACCCTTCCGCCTCCACCACATCGATATAGGCCCGCATCCGGGTGAGTGTGTCCATGTCAGTGGGTTCCTTCCGCGGCGGACAGGATGGCGCTGCCAAGCCGGATGAGGGCGCTGTCGCTGCCCTTGGGGCCAAGCAAGGAAATGCCGAAGGGTGCGCCGTGCACCGCGCCGAGCGGCAAGGTGATCTGCGGAAAGCCCGAAAGGACGGACAGGCAGAGCAGGTGCAGGGCGCGTTCCCGGTAGGTCTGCAGTTCGTCGAAGGGCGAGCTGACCATGGGCGCGGCACCCGGAACGGTCGGCAGGACCATGACGCCGTCATCCCCAAGCACATCGGCAAGTTCGCGGCGGAAGAGATCGCGCCGCCGGGTCTGTGCCTCATAGGTCTGCGTATCGATGGCCGAACCATAGTCGAAGCGATCCTTGACGCCGGGGCCAAGCTGGCGATCTCCTGCCGATATCCAGGCGCCATGGCTGGCCCAGGCCTCGAAGCCCTGGATCTGCCGGAAGCACAGATAGAGATCGTCCATGGAAGCCGTCGACTGGCGGGCGGATTTGGCGTGGCCGAGATGGGCGGCGACGTGCCGGTACATGGCGCGGAAGGCGGCGTCTTCGGCCTCGCCGAGCAGATAATGCTCAAGCAGCGGGATGAACAGCGGGCGGTTGAGCTTGAAATCCTCTGCATCCGGTCCAAGCAGGACCGCGCCGACCTTTTCGTAGAGGTCCCTGTCGCGGGCGAACCAGCCGAACGTGTCGAGCGAGGGGGCAAGCGGCATTGTGCCGGCAAGCGATATGCGGCCGTGGGTGGTGCGCAGGCCGATCAGTCCGCAGAAGCTCGCCGGCGCGCGGATCGAGCCGCCGGTGTCCGATCCGGTGGCGATGTCGGCCAGCCCGCCGGCCACGGCCGAGGCGGAACCGGACGACGATCCGCCGGTTACCCGGTCCGGTGCCCTCGGGTTGACCGGAAAGGGGTAGTGGCTGTTCTGCCCCATCAGCGAAAACGCCAGTTCGTCCGTCTGCGTCTTGCCGATGAAACGGGCGCCGGAATCCAGCAGTTTCTGCACCGACGGCGCGGTAATACTTGCGGCTGATTCGTGATTTTTCGCCGGATTGCCGCATTGCGTCGGCAAACCGGCCACGTCGAAGATATCCTTGACGGCGAGCGTATAGCCGCTCAGCGGGCCCTCCACGGATGGAAAGGCCTGAAAAGGCAGATTCAGCAGGGCATTCAGGGGCGAAATCGTGCTCATCGTTCAATGATTCTATGTGATTTGACCCCCTTTGTTCAATGAATAAAAAAAATTCGCAGATGCGAGATTTGTCATTGATTGGACACAAGTTTGGACTTATATCGCCCTTGCCCAAAGTCGCACGTGCCCCATGGGTGTCCGCCGATCTTCATTATGGTGAAGAAACGGTATGGTACCTGGAACTAACCCCTCCAGTCAGTTTGACGGCCTACTGCCAGACTGAGGACATCTTGAAGCAACGACGGTGCGGGCCTTTCTGGTGTCTTTCGGCTGTCCACAAGCCGGAATTACTGAAGAGGCACACCTTCATTGCCGGTAGTGCGGATGGTATCATCCAAACCAAGGCAGACAAAGCGGATCAACGCTGGCTTAGCGTAGATCCATCGCCGCATGAACTTGTCCGTGTTTCCAGCATCTCCAAAGGCTGGCTTCGCGCGAGATGGATTCACGCACTTTGTCCTGGCGGTCATACGGGGGAGAAACCCCTGCGATCGCGACTTGTTGAGGCGGCCGGAAGTGCCGTCACGATTGGAGACCCAAGATGGCTACACAGCGCATTCTCGATTTCATCAATACCCGACGCCCGAATGGCCCTTGCATGGTGCTCGACCTCGAAGTCGTGCGCGAAAATTTCCACAATTTCGAGATGGCCTTGCCGGACTCAAAGATTTTCTATGCCGTGAAGGCCAACCCTGCGCCGGAAATCCTGCGCCTCTTGGCTTCGCTTGGCTCGAACTTCGACACCGCGTCGGTTGCGGAAGTCGAAATGGCGCTGGATGCCGGTGCATCGGCTGACCGCATTTCTTTCGGCAACACCATCAAGAAGGAGCGGGACATTGCCCGCGCCTTCGAACTCGGCATTCGCCTGTTCGCCGTCGATTGCGTCGAAGAGGTCGAAAAGGTTGCCCGTGCCGCTCCCGGCGCCCGCGTGTTCTGCCGTGTCCTGACCGATGGTGCCGGCGCCGAATGGCCGCTGTCGCGCAAGTTCGGCTGCGTGCCGGCCATGGCTGTCGACGTTTTGCGCGCGGCGCAGAAGCTCGGCCTCGAATCCTACGGTGTGTCGTTCCATGTCGGTTCGCAGCAGACGGACCTGGCTGCCTGGGACCGTGCCCTGGGCGATGCCAAGCAGGTTTTCGACGCGCTGGCCAAGGAAGGCATCACGCTGAAGATGGTCAATATGGGCGGCGGTTTCCCGACCCGTTACCTGAAGGACGTGCCGACCGCACAGGCCTATGGCCAGGCGATCTTCCAGTCGCTGAGCAAGCATTTCGGCAACCGCCTGCCTGAGACCATCATCGAGCCCGGCCGTGGCATGGTCGGCAATGCCGGTGTCATCAAGGCGGAAGTCGTGCTGGTGTCGAAGAAGGCCGACAACGACAATGTCCGCTGGGTCTATCTCGACATCGGCAAGTTCGGCGGCCTGGCAGAGACCATGGACGAAGCCATTCGCTACCAGATTACCACCCCGCGGGATGGCGATCGCAGCGAACCCTGCGTGCTGGCCGGTCCGACCTGCGACTCCGCTGACGTGATGTACGAAAAGAACCCCTATCCGCTCCCCATTTCGCTGACCATCGGCGATGAGGTGCTGATCGAGGGAACAGGTGCCTACACCACGACCTATTCCGCTGTGGCCTTCAACGGCTTCGAACCACTCCGATCATACGTCATCTAAACCGGCTTCAAACCCGGTTGAAACGTTCTGCCCGGCAACGCGCCGGGCAGCGGTGACACGCACATGACACGATTGGTCGAGACAATGGACGCAGCAGAAAACATCGAACAGAACCTGGTACCCGACGGCCTGTATTTCGCCGGCGCGGGTGCCTATGCCATCGTCAACGAACTGCCGCAGGACGAGAAGGCGCGCGAAGATTTGCTCGACCGCGCCATGGGCGAGGGCCGCCGCCGCAAGTCGTCGGAAAAGCTGCGCCGTGGCCGTCTGCCGTCGGAAGGTCTTGCTTTCTCGGCACGCGGCGCGGGCGGTGCGCTGCTCGGCACGGTCCGGCTCTGGGACATCCAGGCCGGCCATGACGCGGCGGGCAAGGGCGTGCGCGCGCTGCTGCTCGGACCGCTTGCCGTCGATCCCGCGTCGAAGGATCTCGGCATCGGTTCGGCGCTGATGCGCCATGCGATCAAGGAAGCCGCCCGGCTCGGCCACGGCGCCGTCATCCTGGTCGGCGACCCTGAATATTACGAACGCTTCGGCTTTACCGGCGCGAAGACGGCAGGGCTTGCCATGCCGGGTCCGGTCGAACGCCGGCGCTTCCTCGCGCTTGAATTGAAGCCGGGGCATCTGGATGGCGCCAAGGGCCTGCTGACGTCGAAAGGCCGCCGCTCGTCGCGGGCGATGCGGATCATTCCGGTGTCGCTGCGGTTCTCCGCCTGAATGAAAAAGCCGGCCCTTTGGCCGGCTTTTTGTTTAGCGGGCGAGGAATTCCTGGATCGCTCCGATCTCGCTCTGCTGGATTTCATGTCCGCCGGGATGCCAGGCAATTTTCACGTCGGTGCCCTGTGCCGCAAGATAATCCGCCAGCGCCTGCGTGCGGTCGGGCGGGCAGATCGGATCACGCTGCCCGGCGGTGATCAGTATCCGCTTTCCCGCCAGTTTCGGCTGCGGCGCCGGTGTCCAAGGAATCAGCGGATGCATCAGGACGGACGCGTCAAACAGCTCCGGTTGGTCCAGCATGACCGAGGCAAGAATGTTGGCGCCGTTGGAATAGCCAAGACCGACAACGTCGGATGGATTGGCAGCGTCCTTGTGCGCTTTGACAAAATCCGCCATGGCCCGTGTCCGCACGGCGAGATCGTCCATGTCGTAGACGCCCTCGGCGGTGCGGCGGAAAAAGCGCGCGGCACCATGTTCCGAGACATCGCCGCGCGGCGAGACGATACCCGCTGACGGGATCAGGCGGCGGGCGAAATCGAAGAACTGGTTCTCGTCGCCGCCCGTTCCGTGAAAGACGAAGAACAGGGGGCTGTTCGGGGTTTGCGCCGCATGGATGCGGTGCTGATAGGAATGCGTCGACATATCCGTCCCTTCCGCCCGGTGCTTTTGCACCTGGGCCATGGATTGCACTGTGTTGCCTCACATATGGAATGCCTGATGCCATCGCGGAAGCTGCCCGCCGCTTGATGGATTGTCTCCGTGGCGGAGACAGTGAGCGTGCATGGTTCCGAAATCTTTGACAACGCTTGCAATGGAGTTGGTGCGTGGTTCGACAAGCTCACCATGAGGGAGGTGAGTTGGCCGCAAGGCCAATTCTGCAATGTTGCAGAATACGGCTCCCTGCAATCCTCCACTTCCCTCATGGTGAGCTTGTCGAACCACGCACCAGATGGAAGTGCAAAGGAATGCGATTGATGTCCTTTTTTGTCCGCTTCTCGTCCGCTGCATGCGTATCTGCCGATTGCATCGCATTGTACTGTTGGGATATCAACACACAGGAGATGCCAGAAATGTCCGCAGATACCGCTCTTATCGTCATCGACGTGCAGGAATCCTTCCGCCAGCGCGCCTACTGGAACGAAGCCGAAGCACAGGCTTTCATTGCCAATATCCAGCGGTTGATCGATGGCGCCAAGGCTGCCGGCCTTCCGGTCATCCAGATTTTCCATGTCGACGGCGATGGCCCGTTTGCACTGGACTCCGGCTTCATCAAGCCGCTGGCGCCGGTTTCTCTCGAAGCCGATGTCGTGTTCCACAAGGCCCGGCACAGCGCGCTTGTCGGCAGCGGGCTCGATGTCTGGCTGACCGAGAACGGTATCCGCAAGCTGCTGGTGTCGGGCATCCGCACCGAACAGTGCTGCGAAACCACCACGCGCCATGCCTCGGATCTCGGCTATACCGTCGATTACGTCTCCGAGGCGACGCTGACCTTCGCCATGACCAATGCCGCAGGGCGCACCTTCAGCGCCGACGAGATCCGTGCCCGCACCGAGCTGGTGCTGGCCGGGCGCTTTGCCCGGATCGTCACGGTCGATGAGGCGTTGAACGGGGCGGGGCAGGCGCTGGCCGCATGAAAACGGACGGCACCCGGCATATCGATGTTCTGGTGGTGGTGCCCGCAAGGGCGCTGCTGCTGGATATTGCCGGACCGGTGGAGGTGCTGCGCAAGGCCAATCTGGAACAGGACACGGTGCATTTCGACGTGCGCTATGTCGGCCCGCTCGCCAGTGTCACCACGTCCATCGGCTTGACCATCAGCGGCATCGAGCCGTTGCCCGACCATGTGCCGGATGATGCGATGATCATGCTGGCGGGCGATACCACGACGCTGCTGGACACGGCGGCGAGCCGCGAGGCGGAGGCGCATGGACACCGCGATGCGGACATCGTCGCCTGGCTGAAAGCGCATCTGGGGGAAACCCAGACGCTGGTGACCATCTGTTCCGGCGCCTTGCTGGCGGCGCGTGCCGGCCTGTTCGATGACCGCATTTGTACCACGCACTTTGCTTCGGTTGACGAGCTGCGCGCGCTGGTGCCGACGGCGCGGGTGCTGGACAACCGGCTCTATGTCGAGGACGGCAACCGTTACTCAAGTGCTGGGATCACGGCGGGTATCGACCTGATGCTGCATCTGGTCAGCGAGATGGCCGGTCCGGCCTGTGCCGTATCCGTTGCCCGCTATCTGGTGGTCTATCTCCGGCGCAGCGGCACCGATCCGCAATGGTCGCCATGGCTGGACGGACGCAATCACATCCACCCGGCGATCCACCGGGTGCAGGACCGGCTTGCCGCCGACCCGGCGCAACACTGGACGCTGGAAAGCCTGGCGGATATCGCCGCAACCAGCCCGCGGCACCTGTCGCGCCTGTTCAACGAACATGCCGGAATGAGCATTCCCGATTATCTCAACCGCCTGCGGGTGGCGCTGGCGCAGGAAATCCTCAGCCATACGCGGCTGGATATGGAGGGTGTGGCGGAGCGCACGGGTTTTGCCTCGGCGCGGCAGCTGCGCCGGGCGTGGGGCCGCATCCACGCCACCCCGCCGAGCGGAGCGCGGGGAACGTAGGTAGTCAGTTGGCAGTAGTGGTGCATGGCATCTCGGTCGTGCGTGGTTCGACACGCTCACCATGAGGGAGAGTGAGGGTTGCAAGGAGCACTATTCTGCAACAGATCAATTTGGCTTGCAGCCCGCACCATCCCTCATGGTGAGCTTGTCGAACCACCAACCATGCCCCATGCAATCAGCCCAAAAAGAAACCGCCCCGTTGGCGGAGGCGGTTTCAGGCAATCATTTTAGCACGTGATATTGTCAGCCGACATCCGACCACGGGCCGTGGAAATCGCCTTCCTTGTCCACGCGCTTGAAGCCGTGCGCGCCGAAGAAATCCCGCTGCGCCTGGATGAGATTGGCCGTGCCGCGCGCCTGCCGGTAGCCATCGAAATAGCCGAGAGCTGCAGCCAGCGCCGGGGTCGGCAGACCGGCCACGGCCGCCTTGGCAACCACGTCGCGCAACGCCGTCGATGCTGTCTTCATGCGTTCGACGAAGGAGGGCGCCAGCAGCAGATTGTCCTGGCCGCCACCGGCGAAAGCCGAGGCGATCTCGTCGAGGAACTGCGAACGGATGATGCAGCCGGCGCGCCAGATTTTCGCCGTGGTGTCGAGCGGGATGTTCCAGCCGTGCTCGGCCGAAGCACCTGACATGACGGCAAAGCCTTGCGCATAGGCGGCAATCTTGCCAGCCAGCAGGCCCTGTTCGAGTGCGTCGATGAACGACTGGTCGGTGCCCGCAAGCTTGGGCGTGCCGAGCGAGGCATAGGCCTTGGCCGCCTTGGCGCGTTCGCCGCGCAGCGCGGAAATGGAGCGCGCGGCAACCGCCGCTTCAATGCCGGTTGCGGGGATGCCGAGCATCTGCGCCTCGATGGCGGCCCAGCGGCCGGTGCCCTTCTGGCCAGCACTGTCGACGATGATCTCGACGGCCGGCTTGCCGGTTTCCGTGTCGGTGGCGGCGAGCACCTTGGCGGTGATTTCGATCAGGTAGGAATTGAGCGGGCCCTTGTTCCATGTGTCGAAAATCTTGCCGATCTCAACCGGCGACAGCCCGAGACCATCGCGCAGGATGCCGTAGATTTCGGCGATCATCTGCATGTCGGCATATTCAATGCCGTTGTGGATCGTCTTGACGAAGTGACCGGCGCCATCGGGGCCGAGCAGCGCGGAACAGGATTCGCCCTCATACTTCGCCGAAATGGCTGTCAGGACCGGCTCGATCCGCGCATAGGATTCGGGCGTGCCGCCGACCATGATCGATGGACCATGCCGTGCGCCTTCCTCGCCGCCGGAAACGCCCATGCCGACGAAGGTCGGATCGTTGGCGCCGAGTTCCTTCAGGCGGCGGACCGTGTCGTGGAAGTTGGCATTGCCCGCATCGATGATGATGTCTTCCTTGGCAAGGAAGGGCTTCAGCGCTGCAATCTGCTCATCGACGGCCTCGCCGGCCTTCACCATCAGGATGATCGGGCGGGGGGCGCGGATGTTTTTGGCCAGGTCTTCCAGCGTTTCGCAGGGAATGATCTTGTCTTTGAGGGAGCCCGCTTCCTGATGGAAGGCGTGGGTCTTTTCCACCGTCCTGTTGTATACCGCGACGCGATAACCGTTTTCGGCAATATTGAGCGCGAGATTGGCACCCATGACGCCAAGGCCGATCAATCCAATGTCAGCTTGCTGCATGATTATGTCCTTGCTTTATTCGATTCGAACGCAGGCCCAGAGCCCGGGTGAGCATTTGTATATCAATGTGCCTGCCGGGCAATGACAATCTCAGCCGTCACGCAACTGTTCCATGTCGCGGATGCGTTCGGCGCTGCTGTTCTGCAGCTTGTGCGTCACCCCGGCGATCAGGGTTTCCGCCATCAGGAAAAGCGTGGTGGAGGAGTCCCAAGGCGAGGGGACGGCCGTGCGCCCGGCGATGACATGGCGGGCGAAGCGGGCGATGGGGGACAGCCACTGGTCGGTGATCAGCACGATCTCGACACCGCGCGCCTGGGCCTTCTCGGCGAAGCGGATGAGGCTGTCCTGATAACGGCGGATATCGAAGATGACGAGGACATCCTTCCTGCCCATGTCGATCAGCTGGTCGCGCCAGTTGCTTTCCTGGCCGGTGAGATGGGTGACGCCGGAACGGATGATCTTCAGATGTGCCGCCATATAGATGGCGATCGGATCGGTGAAGCGACCGCCGAGCAGATAGACGTGGGTGCGGGTGCGGCTGAGCGCCTCCGTCGCATCGTCCAGCTGCTGCGTCGAAAGATGGTGAAATGTTTCACGGATGTTCTCGATGGCCGCTTCCATGAGGGGGTAAGCGGCGCTGCCCTTGGATGACTGAATGATCGTCGCGCGGTTGAGCGGCGACTGGATCTGGGCTGCCAGCTCCTGCTGCAGGGCCTGCTGAAATTCCGGATAGCCCTGAAAGCCGAGACGCGAGACGAAACGCAGGATCGTCGGCGAACTGACCCCCGCCTGCGCCGAAAACTCCGCCACCGTGCGCAGGCCGATCAGCGGGTAGTTGGCGATGAGGGTCTGCGCGGCCTTGCGTTCCGACGTCGACATGGCATCGATTTTTTCGCTGATCAGTTCGGAAATGCTTGTTCCCATCAAACTTCTTTCGGTCAAAGTCAAGAAACGCAATTTTCGCATTTGACAATTTTGTGACTTGTGTATCAAATCATACGTGAGTGGAAATAAAAATACAAAATGTAATACAAAGTACAAATTGCCGAAGAGGGCAAAATGGGATTATCGCAGGCCACGCACAGTGTCTGGGAGCCGGTCCGGGTATCCAACCCCGATGGTGGCTCGCCGTTTGTCATTCTCTGCGATCACGCTTCCAACCACATTCCCGCGCCCTATGGCCGTCTCGGGCTCGAGCCGGACGATCTGCAAAAGCATATCGCCTGGGACCCCGGCGCGCTGGGGGTCAGCCAGGGGATGGCTGCGCTGCTGGATGCGCCGCTGGTTGAATCCTGCGTCTCGCGGCTGATCATCGATTGCAACCGGCCGCTCGAGGCGCCCGATCTCATCCCGGCCACGAGCGAATTGACCACGGTGCCCGCCAATACGGGGCTCGATGCTGCGGAAAGGCAGCGGCGCATCGCGCTGTCGCATCAGCCCTATCATGCGGCCATCGAAGAACTGGCACGGGAGCGTGCGCGCAAGGGTTTTCCGGCGCCGGTCTATGTGGCGGTGCATTCGTTCACGCCGGTCTATCGCGGGGTCGAGCGGCCCTGGCACATCGGCATCATCCATGACGATTACGATCAGGTTGCGGCACCCCTCATTGCGGGCCTGCGGGCGCTCGATCAATACTGCGTCGGCATCAATGAGCCCTATTCGCCCGCCGACCGGGTCTATTACACGCTTGACCGCCATGCGTCGGCGCAAGGGCTTGCCGCGGTGATGATCGAGATCCGCAACGATCTCATCACCACACCCAAAGAAGAAAAAGCATGGGCCGGGACACTCTCGGCCATTTTGAAGGAAATTGCCCAAGGGCCGCTTTCCACAACCAGGAAGGCTGCAAACAGGATCGCATAAGGATTGGTATCTGACGTTAGAAATTTCTCAAGAATAACGGGGAACGTGAGTACGATGACACACCAAGATTATACCGACGTGGATAAATCGGAGGACATCAAAGTTCTCCACGGCATGGGCTATGCCCAGGAACTGGAACGGCGCATGAGCCGTTTCTCCAACTTCGCCATCTCGTTTTCGATCATCTGCATTCTGTCCGGCGGCATCAATTCGCTGGGGCAGGCGACGGCGGGTGCCGGCGGTGCCGCCATCGGCATCGGCTGGCCGCTCGGCTGCCTGGTCTCGGCGGTCTTCGCCATCGCCATGGCGCAGATCAGCTCGGCTTACCCGACCGCAGGCGGCCTCTATCACTGGGGTTCGATCCTCGGCAATCGCGGCACCGGCTGGCTGACAGCCTGGTTCAACCTGCTCGGCCTGATCACCGTGCTCGGCGCGATCAATGTCGGCACCTATTATTTCTTCATCGGCGCCTTCGGCACCTATCTCGGGATCACGGATTCCATCACGGTGCAGATCATCTTCCTGATCATCCTGACCGGCATTCAGGCCCTGGTCAACCATATGGGCATCGGCCTCACCGCCAAGCTGACCGACTTTTCCGGCTATCTGATTTTCGCCACGGCGATTGCCCTGTCGCTGGTCTGCCTCGCTTCGGCCAAGTCGTTCGAATTCAGCCGCCTGTTCACATTCGCCAACTATTCCGGCATGCCGACGCCGGCAGCGGACGGATCGATGACCGGCAGCCCCGTCTGGCCCACGAGCTCGAGCCTGTGGGTATTCCTGCTCGGCCTGCTGCTGCCGATCTACACGATCACCGGTTATGACGCATCCGCCCATACCTCGGAAGAAACCGTCAAAGCCGCGCATTCCGTGCCGCGCGGCATGGTTTCGTCGGTGCTCTGGTCGGCCGTCTTCGGCTATATCATGCTGTGCTCGTTCGTGCTGATGCTGCCAAGCATGGATGCGGCGGCGGCACAGGGCTGGAACGTGTTCTTCTGGGCGATGGGCGAACAGGTCAATCCTGTCGTCAAGAACATTCTCTACTTCCTGATCTTCATCAGCCAGTTCCTCTGCGGTCTGGCGACGGTAACCTCTGTCTCGCGCATGATTTTCGCCTTCGCCCGCGACAAGGGCCTGCCGGGATCGAGCCTGTTGTCGAAGGTCAGCCCGCAATACCGCACGCCTGTCGCCGCCATCTGGACCGGCGCCACCCTGGCGGTGCTGTTTGTCTGGGGGTCGAACATGGTGTCCATCGGTGACACGCCGGTCTATTCGGTGGTCGTTTCCTGCACGGTCATCTTCCTGTTCTTCTCCTTCGCCATTCCGATCGCGCTGGGCTTTTTCGCCTGGGGTACGCCGAAATGGAACAAGATGGGACCATGGAACCTGGGTGAAGGCATGTTCAAGCTGTTCGCCATCCTGTCGATCCTTGCCATGGCGCTGATCTTCGTCATCGGCATCCAGCCGCCGAATGAATGGGCTCTCTACATCACCGTCGGCTTCCTGGTGGTAACGGCTGCTGTCTGGTTCGGCTTCGAACGCCGCCGTTTCCAGGGCCCGCCCATCGGCGATGCCGTGGCCAAGCGTGCCGCCGAGATCGCTGCCGCTGAAAAGGCCGTCGGCGAACGCGGCTGATTGCAAAACGGGGGCGGCGGGCTCGGCCGGTCGCCCTGTCTTTTGACCCAATCCAAATTCTGTTTGAGGATAGACAAGAAATGCCCGGACATTGGAGTTTCGACGAATTAAAGCGCCATGTAACCAATGGCGAAATTGACACGGTGCTGGCCTGCTTCGTCGACATGCAGGGCCGCCTGATCGGCAAGCGCTTTCATGCCAGCTTCTTCGTCGACTCCGCCCATGACGAGACGCACGGCTGCAACTATCTCTTGGCCAACGACATCGACATGGAGCCGGTGCCCGGCTACAAGGCGGCCAGCTGGAAACAGGGCTATGGTGATTTCGTCATCAAGCCCGACCTTTCCACCATCCGCCATATTCCGTGGCTGGAAAAATGCGCGCTGGTCCTGTGCGATATTCTCGACCATCACCATCACGAGGATCTCGCCCATTCGCCGCGCGCTATCCTGAAACGCCAGTTGGCGCGGCTGAAGGAGCGGGGCTATCTCGCCTACTTCGCCTCGGAGCTGGAATTCTACCTGTTCGACGAGACCTATGAGAGTGCGCGTGCCAAGCACTGGAAGGGCATGACCACCGCATCGCCCTATATCCAGGATTACGTGATCCAGATGACCACCAAGGAAGACGCCGTCATGCGCGCCATCCGCAACGGTCTGTTCGATGCGGGCATTCCCGTCGAAAACTCCAAGGGCGAATGGGGCCCGGGCCAGGAAGAAATCAATGTGCGCTATGCCGAAGCGCTTGAAATGGCCGACCGGCATGTGATCATGAAGAACGGCTGCAAGGAAATCGCCACCCAGATGGGCAAGGCGATCACCTTCATGGCGAAATATGATTATGCGCTGGCGGGCAGTTCCAGCCACGTGCACAACTCGCTGTGGAGCGCCGATGGCAAGACGCCGCTGTTCTATGACAAGAACGCCGAACACACCATGTCGCCGCTGATGCGGCAGTGGGTGGCCGGGCAGCTGAAATATGCCGACGACTTCACCTTCTTCCTCGCGCCCTACATCAACTCCTACAAGCGTTTCCAGGCGGGCACCTTTGCGCCGACGAAGAACGTCTGGAGCCTCGACAACCGGACGGCGGGCTTCCGCCTATGCGGCGAAGGCACCAAGGGCATTCGCATCGAATGCCGCATCGGCGGGGCTGATCTCAATCCCTATCTCGCCTTTGCCGGTCTGATCGCGTCGGGTCTGGCAGGCATCGACGAGAAGCTTGAACTCGATAAGCCGTTCCAGGGCGATGCCTATGGCGGGGCGCGGTTGCGGGAAATCCCCAAGACCCTGCGCGAGGCGACCGAAACGCTGGCGAAGTCGAAGATGCTGAAGACGGCGCTCGGCGACGAGGTGGTCGAGCATTACGTGCATACCGCCAAGTGGGAACAGTTCGAATATGACCGCCGCGTCACCGATTGGGAGTTGCATCGCGGTTTCGAACGGTATTGAAGATCACGGCAAAGGCCTGTCCCGCGGCATGCGTCCGCGGGGCGGGGCCAGCTTTTGGAAAACACAGGCTAGAGGTTTACCCATGACCGAGACGGTCAAACTGATCACCCCCATCGACGGCTCCGTCTACGCGGAACGTCCCGTTGCAACGGACAAGGCCATCGACGCGGCCGTGGAAGCGGCAAGGCAGGCGCAGGCCGGCTGGTCGCAGACCAGCATTGCCGAACGCGGCCGGCTCTGTCTTGCGGCGCTGGATGCCTTGCTCGGCATGAACGACGAGATCGTGCCGGAGATTGCCTGGCAGATGGGCCGCCCCGTGCGCTATGGCGGCGAAAAGGGCGGTGTGGAGGAACGCACCCGCTACATGGTCGCGATTGCCGAACGGGCGCTTGCGCCTGTTATCGAAAACGACAAGCCGGGCTTCCGCCGCTACATCAGGCACGTGCCGCTGGGCGTCGTCATGGTCATTGCGCCGTGGAATTATCCATATCTGACCGCCGTCAACACGATCATCCCGGCGCTGATGGCTGGTAATACCGTCATCCTCAAACATGCGGCGCAGACGCTGCTGGTGGGCGAGCGCTTCGCCCAGGCTTTTGCTGCGGCCGGGCTGCCGAAGGGCGTTTTCCAGAATATCGTGCTGAACCATGCCCAGACGGAAAAACTGCTGGGGTCGGGCCGGATCGACCATGTCAATTTCACCGGCTCGGTCGGCGGTGGCCGCGCCATCGAAAAGGCGGCAGCGGGCACCTTCATGTCGCTCGGGCTTGAACTCGGCGGCAAGGATCCGGCCTATGTGCTGCCGGACGTCAATCTCGACCATGCGGTGGCCAATCTGGTCGACGGCGCCTTCTTCAACTCCGGCCAGTGCTGCTGCGGCATCGAGCGCATCTATGTGCATGCGGATGTCTATGACCGTTTCGTCGACGGCTTTGTCGACCTGACCAAGCAGTATGTGGTCGGCAATCCGCTCGATGCGGCAACGACCATGGGACCGATGGCGCAGACGCGCTTTGCCGAACTCATCCGCGAGCAGAAGGCGGAAGCCCTGCGCAAGGGCGCCAAGGCGCATGTCAATATGCGTGTTGCCAATGACGCGGCCGGGTCGCCCTATCTTGCGCCCGAAGTGCTGACCGGCGTCGACCACCAGATGAGCGTCATGCGCGAGGAAAGCTTTGGCCCCATCGTCGGCATCATGAAGGTGCGCAATGACGAGGAAGCGCTGGCGCTGATGAATGACAGCCAGTACGGCCTGACGGCGTCGCTGTGGACCACCGATACGGACCGCGCCGCCGCCATCGGCGAGCGGATCGAAACCGGTACGGTGTTCATGAACCGCTGCGATTATATCGATCCGGCGCTGGTGTGGACCGGCGTCAAGGAAACCGGCAGGGGCGCCGCCATGTCGGCCATCGGCTATGGCAACCTGACCCGTCCCAAATCCTTCCACCTGCGTGAAGCGATCTGATTTTCTGAAAGAGACACATGATGAGCAAGCTGATCTCCAAATGGAATTACCCGACCACCGTTCGCTTCGGCGCGGGCCGTATCAAGGAACTGCCCGAGGTTCTCGAAGCGACCGGCATCAAGAAGCCGCTGTTCGTCACCGATCCCGGTCTGGCCAAGCTGCCGGTGGTGGCGAGCACGCTGAAAATCCTCGACGATGCCAAGGTTCCCTACGGCGTTTTCTCCGAGGTGAAACCCAACCCGGTCGAATCCAACCTCACCGCCGGCATTGCCGTGTTCAAGAAGGGCAAGCATGACGGCGTCATCGCCTTTGGCGGCGGCTCGGCGCTGGATCTGGGCAAGCTTATCGCCTTCCAGGCGGGCCAGACCCGGCCGGTCTGGGATTTCGAGGATGTGGGCGACTGGTGGACGCGCGCCAACAGCGATGTCATCGCGCCGATCATCGCCGTGCCGACCACGGCGGGGACGGGTTCGGAAGTGGGCCGCGCCGGTGTCATCACCAATGAAGAGACCCACACCAAGAAGGTGATCTTCCATCCGAAGCTGCTGCCGGCAATCGTCATCGCCGATCCGGAATTGTCGGTCGGCATGCCCGCCTTCATCACCGCCGGTACCGGCATGGACGCGCTGGCGCATTGCCTCGAAGCCTATTGTGCACCGGGCTATCACCCGATGGCCGACGGCATCGCGGTCGAGGGCATCCGCCTCGTGTTCGAAAACCTGCCCAAGGCCTATGCCAACGGCAAGGACCTGACGGCGCGTGCCCATATGATGAGCGCGGCGGCCATGGGTGCCACCGCCTTCCAGAAGGGGCTCGGCGCGATCCACTCGCTGTCGCATCCCATCGGCGCGCTGTATGACACCCACCACGGCATGACCAATGCGGTGTTCATGCCCTACGTGCTGGCCTTCAACCGCGATGCGGTGGAAGAGCGCATTGCGCGGCTGGCCAGCTATATCGGCATCAAGGGCGGGTTCGACGGCTTTGCCAAGGCGATCATCAAGCTGCGCAAGGAACTGAAGGTGCCGCATGCGCTGCCCGGTCTGATCAAGGATCTCAACATGAGCAAGAAGCAGAAGGAACTGATCGCCGACATGGCGATTGTCGATCCGACCGCTGGCGGCAATCCGGTCAAACTGACAAAGAAAGCAGCGCTCAAGCTGCTGGACGAAGCGATTGAAGGATAGGCTCCGGCCTGCTTCAATCGTCAAATTAAAAGGCGCTGGAAACAGCGCCTTTTTGCTGGGCTCTGGTCAAGCAGGAATGACAAGTGTCGGGTGATAGCGCCAAAGCTTCGCGTCCGCCGTCAGGAGTGGCATCGCTTCATGCAGAGCTTGGGCAATCATGATGCGATCAAACGGGTCCGCATGATCCGGGTATTGGGCCAGCGAAGTAAGCGCCAGTGTGTGGTCAACGCTGACTGGCAGTTCGGTCATTCCTGTCTGATGAAACGATGACCTGGCCTCAAGCGGGTGAAGAGCCAACTGTCCTTTGCCGTGCTTGATCGCGATTTCCCATATGACCGCGCTGCTGATGAACAAGGAGTTTTCGGGATCGTCAGCAATATCCTTGATTTTCTGCGAAGCGTTGGGGTTGCCCGCAGCAACCCAGATCGCGACGTGCGTATCGAGCAAGACCTTCATGGAAAAATGTCTTGCTCGCCACTCGCTGCAAAATCTGCTGCTATCTCGGCATCGCCTGCTTTGAACTCTTCCACCGTTTCAGGGAGGTTCAAGCCAGCAAGAATATGGTGTGCTGCGCCGAAGCGTTTCGGAGCACTATAAGCGACAAGTCTGGCGACGGGCTTGCCATTACGTGCCAGAACGATCTCGTTGTCGCGACCAGTTTCCAAACCCTCGACCAGGCTTGAAAGCCTGGTTTTGGCTTCGTGCATATTCACGGTGACCATGGACAATATCCTATTAGCTAATGTAGTCTAGCTAATAGCATGATTGCCGATTGCAAGCAATATTGGCCTTCAGTGCTCCAGAACCAGCAGGTCCTTGGCGGCAAGGCTGACCTTGACGTCTTCACCGGGAACCGGCGGCGGCGCGCTGGGATCGTTGAACGTATCGAAGGACACGGTGTTCTGGCCGAGCGAGGCGCGGATGCGGATGACCGAGCCGAGGAAGTGCACGCTGTTGATCTTGCCGTCCAGCGTCGTCTCGCGATTGCCGGTGGCTCCGCCGAGGCTCACGGCCTCCGGGCGCACAGCAAGGGAAATCTTGTCGCCAGTCTTGTGGCCGTTGAGGCGCTTGAGGCCGATCGACACGTCCTTGCCGTCGACGGTGATGGTGCCGGTGGCCGCATCGCGCACAACCGCATCCAGCGTGTTGAGCGTGCCGACGAAGGACGCGACAAAACGCGATGAGGGCTGGTTGTAAATCTCAAACGGCGCGCCGACCTGCTCGGCCTTGCCTTCATACATGACGACGATACGGTCGGAGATCGACAGGGCCTCTTCCTGG
Organism: Todiramphus chloris collaris; assembly: GCA_025345505.1. NCBI lineage: Eukaryota > Metazoa > Chordata > Aves > Coraciiformes > Alcedinidae > Todiramphus > Todiramphus chloris. Next base: position 1,069,807 of record JANVCC010009742.1, on the reverse strand, counting down.
TCGTGGGTGACGAAAATCGTGGTGATGCCAAGTTTGCGCTGGATCGCCCGGATTTCCTCGCGCAGCGACACGCGGATCTTGGCGTCGAGCGCCGACAGCGGCTCGTCGAGTAGGAGAACCTGCGGCTTGGTGGCAAGGGCGCGGGCGAGCGCCACGCGCTGCTGCTGGCCGCCGGAGAGCTGATAGGGGAAACGTTCGGCCAGATGGTCGAGCTTGATCAGCGACAGCATCTCGTGCACCGTCGCGTTGATCTCCGCCTGCGGCTTCTTGGCAACCTTCAGGCCGAAGGCGACATTCTGCGCCACGGTCATGTTGGGGAAAAGCGCATAGGCCTGGAACACCATGCCGATATTGCGCTGGTTGGGCTTGAGGTTGACGACGTCCTTGCCGCCGATGCTGATCGTGCCGGATGTCGGGGTTTCGAAACCGGCGACCATGCGCAGCACCGTTGTCTTGCCGCAACCGCTGGGGCCGAGGAAGGAAATGAATTCACCCTTCTCGATGCTCAGGTTGAAATCATGAACAACCGTCGTGGCTCCAAAACTCTTTTTCAAATGGCTGATGGTGAGAAATGACATTGGCAAGGTTCCCGATTATCGCTTGGTTGCAGCGAGGGATTTGTTGAAGCGGGTGACGACCTGGATAAGCCCCATACAAACCCAGGTTATGGCAAAGGCGATGACGGAGAGCGCCGCCGGTTCATAGGCGCGATTTGCGCCGAGCAGCTGCAGGAACGGTCCGAAAGCCGGACGGTTCAACAGGGCTGCCATGGTGAATTCGCCGATGACGATGGCGAAGGTCAGGAACGCACCCGACAGCACCGCAATGAGCACATTGGGCAGGATGATGCGTGCCATGATGGTTATCCGGCTTGCGCCAAGGCTTTCGGCGGCTTCCGTCATGGTGCGGATATCGATGGCGCCAAGGCCGGTATCGACGGCGCGGTACATGTAGGGCAGCGCCAGTGTCGTATAACCGAAGCACAAAAGGATGTTCGTGCCCATGGCCGAACCGGTCAGCGGCAGCATCGAGGAGGTGTTATACAGCCTGATATAGCCGAACACGATGACAATTGCCGGAATGACCAGCGGCAGCAGCGTGATGAACTCGATGAACGGCCGCCAGCCCGGCAGGCGCAGGCGCACCCAATAGGCCGTGGGAACGATGAGCAGCACGCCGACGAAAATGGTGGCGACGGCCATGACGACGGAATAGGCGAACGTCGCCTGGAAGCCGGGATCGCTCAGCACGACCCAATAGGCATCGAGCGAATAGACCCCGCGCCGCATGCGCAGCGAAAACTCAAACAGGCCGATCAGCGGCAGGGCAAAATAGAGAATGCCGAATGCGAGGGCGAGCCAGGACCAGAAACGGTTCTTCTTCATTTGAGCCACCGTTCACTGCGGGCACGCATCCAGATGTAAATGCCGTTGGAAATGCCTGTTATGATGATCATGCCGAAGGCCAGGGCGTAGCCGAGCTGCGGGTCCTGCAGGACATCGCCGCGGATCTGGGCGTAGAGGACGATCGGGACGATGCTGAGCGATGAGCCGGTCAGCGCATAGGCCGTGGCGATGGCACCGAAGGAATTGGCGAAAAGCAGAAGAATGGTGCCAAGCAGGGCAGGCCACAGGATCGGGAAGGCGACCATGCGCCAGTATTGCGGCCCGGTTGCGCCGAGAATGAGCGCCGCTTCCTTCCATTCGCGCTTCAGCCCGTCCAGCGCCGGGGTGATGATCAGCACCATCAGCGGAATCTGGAAGTAGAGATAGGTGATGGTCAGGCCCCAGAAACTGAGAAGATTGAAGCCATGCGCGTAGAGATTGAACCCGAAGACGTTGACCAGGAGGTAGGTGACGAGGCCTGTCCGTCCGAGTGTGAACAGAAAGGCATAGGCCAGCGGAACGCCGGCGAAATTCGATGCGACGCCGGAAAACGTCATCATGGGTGCGCGGATCCAGCTCGGCAGGCCGCCCAGAGTGATGGCCGCGGCAATGGAGAAGCCGATGAAGGCGCCGAGCAATGCCGATGTCAGCGAGATTTTGATCGAAATCCAGTAGGCATCCATGATGGACGGCTGGAACAGATTGACGAGATTGGCGAACGTCAGATTGCCCTGCGCATCCTGGAACGCCCCGGCGACGAGATAGATCGTCGGCAAAACCAGAAACATCACGGCAAACAGGAAGAACGGCATGACACCGAGCCAGTCAAGCGACAAGCGCTTGCGCTCCTGGGTGGCGGCAGGTGGACTAGAGGAGGTGCTTGCTTCTGAAATCACACTCATGGATTTTGAAGACCGCTTTCTGAGCTGCATTATAGACGCTACCGCATCAATTGCGAAGCGAACAAACTGACCGAGGGTTCGAGCAGGGCGCGCCTTGTCTCTGAAAAAGGGAATCCCCGCGGATGTTTCCACGGGGATCCGATGGTCAGAGATTACTTGACGTTGGCGCCGACAACCTTGTCCCAGCCCTTGGTGATGACTTCCTTGGCGGCAGCCTGTTCATCAAGCGTCGGGAAGAAAGCCTTTTCGTAGGCTGCTGCTGGTGGCAGCTTGTCGAGGACTTCCTTCGGTACCTTGTTGTTCTTTATCAGATCCTTGAAGCGGGTCGGATGGCAATAGCCCTTGAGGTAACCGATCTGGCCTTCGTCGGAATAGAGATATTCCATCCAGAGCTTGGCGGCATTGGGATGCGGTGCATAGGCGCTGATGGCCTGGACATAGACACCGGCAAGAACGCCCGATGCGGGAACAACGACTTCAACCGGCGGATTGCCCTTGAGCGTATCACGACCGGCGAGGGCGTTATAATCCCAGGTGATGATGATCGGGGTAGCACCCTGTGCCAGTGTGCCTGATTTGCCGATGACCGGGACGAAATTGCCGGCTTTGTTGAGGTCAGCAAAATACTTCAGGCCGGCTTCGGCAGCAGCGGCACCGGGCTTGGCACCGGTGGATGCACCGGCAGCCTGTACGGCGAGAATGGCCTGGTTGGACGCGCGGGGATCACCGGCAAGCGCCACAGTGTTGGCGTATTCCGGCTTGAGCAGGTCAGCCCAATCCTTCGGGACATTCTTGACGATGTCGGTGTTCACTTCGAGTGACATGACGCCGTAATAGTCGCCATACCAATGGCCATCGGCATCCTTCAGTTCGGCCGGGATCGAATCCCAGGTGGAAACCTTGTAAGGCTGTGTCAGGCCGTCTTTCTTGGCATCGGGGCCAAAGGAAAGACCGACGTCGATGACGTCAGGCGCCTGCGGGCCCTTGTTGTCCTTGTTGGCCTTGATCGCTTCGACTTCGTCCTTCGATCCGGCATCCGGATTGAGTTCGTTGACGGTCAGGCCGTACTTTGCCTTGAAACCGGCAATGATATCGCCATAACCACACCAGTCGTGCGGCAACGCGATGGTCGTCAGCGACCCTTCCTTTTTCGCGGCGGCAACCAGATCAGCCGGCGCATCCGCGAACGAAAGCGTGGTGCTTGCGAACAGCAGCGCTGTCGATAGAGAGAGCAAGCGTTTTGAAGAAACAACCATTTTAACACCCCTGTTTAAGCGACAAACGTCATTGGCTCTGTTTTCGACGTTCCTGCCTCCCGATATAGGGCTCTCATGTCAGTTAGATGACAGGCCTGCGAACGTCTTTTGCTGAGCAGTGGAAAGAAGTGAAACATTTTTTTGGTGGCTTAGCAATTCGCGCGTGAGAGAATTATGACAGTGTCCGGACAGTCGGCTGAATTGCTCCTATAACGACAAAAAGATTGGCATGAGCGGCAATTAGCCGAATAATGAATGTCGCATTTGATTTCCTGCGACATGCTCATCCACAAGGATCGGCGGGGGCTCGAAAAATCCGGTTAGCGGACTAACATTATTTTGCAAAATTCGGGAATCTGCCGCGTCTGGCGGATACCGTGGCACAGCCGTTTTCCGGTGGAATCGCCGTGCTGGATTCGGGTCGCAATTCGGCGCAAATCCTGCTAGAAAACCGGGCATCATGACGATCAAAGATTGTACAATCGCACTGCTGACCGGTGCCCTCGCGCCGCTCGGCGACAAAAAAATACCGAGCGGGATAGCAAAAAAGCCGGTCAACGGGCGGCTCTGGCTTGGCGAGACCGGTTTTGAGGGGGATGCGCAGGGCGATCCTGTGCGCCATGGCGGCATCGAGAAGGCCGTCCACCACTATCCCTACGATCACTATGACAAATGGGTTGCCGATATCGGGGCAATCCCCCTCCTCGAACAGGCCGGGGCCTTCGGCGAGAATATATCGACCACCGGGCTTGATGAGACCACGGTGGCGCTCGGCGATGTATTCCAGCTAGGCGGCGCGCGTGTCGAGGTCTCGCAGGGACGCCAGCCCTGCTGGAAGCTGACCGCGCGTTTCGGCGTCGCCGACATGTCCATGCGGGTGCAGAAAACGGGACGGACAGGCTGGTATTACCGGGTTCTGCAAAGCGGCTATGTCGCGCCCGGTGATACGCTGGCGCTCATTGACCGCACTTCGCCCGAGTGGACCATCCACCGACTGTGGCGCACGCTGTACGTGGACACCATGAACCTCGATGAACTGGCGCAGATGGCCGCGCTGGAACGGCTTCCCGATGGATGGCGCCGCTATGCCGAGCGCCGTCTGGCCACCGGCAAGGTCGAGGACTGGTCAAGCCGCCTCAAGGGCGAACAAGAAGGGCACTAGTGCCCGCCGCCTCCGCCGCCCGAGGCAGCGGGTGCCGGTTTGCGCATGAGCACGGCAAAAAGCGCCAGCGAGGCGAACAGCATCGTCAGGATATAGAAGACGTCCATGAACGACATCAGCGAGGCCTGCTGATGCACCATGCCGGAAATTCGGCTGAGTGCCGCGGACGAGCCGTCAATGCCGTGCGACTGGAAATTCTTGGCCATGCTGGCCATCAGATTCTCGGCTTCCGGATTGCCCCAACGCACCTTTTCGGACAGCTGGGCGTAATGCTTGACACCGCGATCCGTCAAGATCGTGTTGATGACGGCAAGGCCCACGGCACCGCCAAGGTTGCGTGTCAGGTTGAACAGGCCCGAAGCGTTCTTCAGGCGGGACAGCGGCAGGGTGCCGAGCGCCAGATTGTTGATCGGCACCATGCACAGCATCAGCGAGCAGCCGCGCAGGATCTGCGGCAGCAGCAATTCATAGAAATCCCAGTCGGCGGTGAGGCCGGTCATGGTCCAGGTGCCCGCGGCAAAACCGATGAAGCCGATCATCATCATCAGGCGCGGATCCATCCGGTTGGACAGGAAGCCGGCGACAGGGGCGGTCATGAACATGGCCAGACCGCTGACGAACAGGGCTTCGCCGATCATCAGCGCGTCATATCCCCGGATGCGGCCGAGATAGAGCGGATAGAGATAGGTCAGGCCATAGAGGCCGACGCCCATGATGAAGGAGAACACCGAGCCGAAGGCGAAATTGAGGTTCTTGAAGGCGCGCAGGTCGACGATCGGCTCCTCGGCGGTGAAGGCACGATAGAAGAACAGCAGCGCACCGAGGACGAGAACGATGGCGAAGAAAAAGATCGTGCTGTCCTGCAGCCAGTCATTGCGCGGACCTTCCTCGAGCACGTATTCGAGCGAGCCGAGGAACGCGCCCATGCCGGCCAGACCCCACCAGTCGAACTTGCTGAACAGCGACTTGTCGCCCTTGTCGAAGTCGATGAGGTTCCAGGCGGCAAAGGCAACGATGATGCCGGGAATGACGTTGACGAGGAACAGCCAGTGCCAGGAAAAGGCGTGGCTGAGATAGCCGCCGACGGTCGGCCCGATGGTCGGCGCCAGCGTGGCCACGAGGCCGATGATGGGCGAGACGATCGAGCGCTTGGAAGGCGGGAAGATGGTGAACGCAGCGGCAAAGACGCTGGGGATCATGCCGCCGCCGATGAAACCCTGGATGGCGCGGTAGACAATCATCTGGTCGATGTTGGTGGCCGTGGCACACAGGACGCTGGCTGCGGTGAAGCCCGCCGCCGAAATGGTGAAGAGCACGCGTGTCGACAGGAGCCGGCCGAGGAAGCCGGACAACGGGATCATGATGACTTCGGCGATGAGATAGGAGGTCTGCACCCAGGAAATCTCATCGGAGCTTGCGCTCAAACCCGCCTGAATTTCGGCAAGCGATGCCGAAACGATCTGGATGTCGAGGATGGCCATGAACATGCCAAAGACCATCGCCACGAAGGCGATGGCTTTCTTCGGATCGATGTGATCGGACGGCACGGCCGGTGCCGCTGGCTTTCCGCTGATGGTCGTGCTCGACATGATCTCGGGTCCGGTGCTGGTTGCGCTTACTTGGCCGGTGCCGTGCGGGTATCGACGTCAACGATGACGCTCAAGCCCGCCTGAAGCCTGCCGGATGCCAGAATGTCGGCGGGCAGGGCGATGCGAACCGGGACGCGCTGGACAACCTTGGTGAAATTGCCCGTGGCATTCTCGGCTGGAAGCAGCGAGAACACGGCGCCGGATGCCGGGGCAATCGAGGCGACGGTGCCTTCAAACGTGTCACCGGAGAGCGCGTCGACCCGTACCCGTACCTTTTCGCCCGGCACGATGTCCCGCAGCTGCGTTTCCTTGTAATTCGCGTCGATATAGAGCGAATTGACGGGAACGAGGGCGGCAAGCCGCTGGCCGGGGGTGACGAGATCACCCTTCTTGGCCGAGAGATTGCCGACAACGCCATCGAGAGGCGCACGGATGACGGTGAAGGAGAGGTCGCGGGCGGCCTTATCCTTGCTCAGCTGCAGCGAGGCAATCGATCCCTCGGCTTCCTTGTACTGGGCTTCCAGCACACCGACATTGGCGACTGCCGCAGCGATCTGGGCATCGGCGGCAACGAGGTTGGCCTTGGCCTGATCCAGCGCCGCGGTGGCATCGTCGAGTTGGGACTGGGAGGCAAAACGCGTGGCATGCAGCTGGCCGGCGCGGGTTGCGGCGGCTTCCGCATTGGTCAGGACCGCCTGTGCGGCGACCTTGCTGGCTTCGACCTGCTTGACGGATGCCTTGGCTGCTTCCGTCTGGGCCTCGATGCGCAGAAGCGTCAGGCGCTGTGTCGCGATCTGCGCCTCGGCCTGTTCTTCGGCGATGGTATAGTCGCCATTGTCGAGCGTGATCAGCGGATCGCCCGCCTTGACGCGCTGGTTGGCGACGACGTTGATCGTATCGATATAGCCGGTGATCTTGGGCGCAATGGCGGTGATGTCGCCCTGGATGTAGGCGTCGTCGGTCGAGACCATGAAGCGGCCCGTTGTCCACCATTCGTGGCCATACCAGGCACCGGCGCCGACAGCGGCGACAATGATGACGGGCAATATGAAGCGCTTCACCGAGCGTTTTGGCGGTGCCGGGGTCGCAGTGACCACGTCGTGCTGCGGGGCTTCACTTTTCACCGGTGCTTCGGCTTTGGAAGCAGGGGCGGGTGCAGGGAACTGACGAATCTCAGCCTCGTTGGTGGATTTCGGCGCGGACATAGAGAGCTCTTTCTACAGATGTTCAATCTGAAAACTGATTGAACCAATCGGTTCGATCGTTGACATAGCGCAAATGAGAGCGCATATCAAGGGGATCGAACCGCTTGGTTCGAAAAAGAATCGAAAATGAGGAAACTTGACTACTATGTCGTCTACCAAGGCACCCGTTATGGACCCAGGCATGACCGCTTCCGAACGTCCCGGCCGTCTGGCCGCAGGGCAGGATCCCGTCAAACGGCAGCAGATACTGGATGGGGCCAATCGCGTTTTTTCGCAGATGGGTTTTGATGCGGCCAGCATGAATGACATTACCCGCGAAGCGGGCGTGTCGAAGGGCACGATCTACGTCTATTTCAACAACAAGGAAGAGCTGTTCATTGATCTGTGCCAGCAATACAAGGCGGCGCTGTTCGACGGTATCTATCATGCGCTGGAGAGCAACAACAGCGACCTGCGCGAAGCCTTGATCCAGTTCGGCATCTCACTGTCGACGCTGATTACCTCGAATGCTGGTATCCGGGCGCAGCGTGTCATCATCGGGGTGGCGGAGCGCATGCCCTCCATGAGTTCCAGTTTTTACGAAAAAGGGCCGAAAAAGGGCCTCGCCCTGATGCGCGCGCTTCTGGACAAGCACGTCGCGGCGGGATTTCTCGCGATCGAGGATACGGAGCTGGCGGCCTATCAGCTTTCAGACCTTTTCCATTCGGGCCTGCTGCGCCGCCGCCTGTTCGGCCAGATGGAGCAGGAACCGGAGCCGGAGCAGATCCGCAAGACCGTGACTGCGGGTGTCGACCTGTTTCTCAAGGCCTACAAGGCCTGATCAGGCGGTGCCGCAGGCGGCACAGACGCCACGGATTTCGATGGTGGTCTTGGTCTGTTTGAAGCCGTTCTGCGTGGTCCATTCGCGCACCCGCTGGGTGATGATATCATCGGAAAATTCCGAGACCTGCCCGCATTTCTCGCAGATGGCGAAGGCGATCATGCCGTGATTGTGGCTGTGATTGTGGGGATGCGCGCAGGCGACAAAGGCATTGATGCTTTCGAGGCGGTGGACCATGCCGTAATCGAGCAGCTTTTCCAGGGCGCGGTAGACCTGCAGCGGCGCACGGAAACCGTCGCCGCGCAGTTGGTCGAGGATGGTGTAGGCGCTCAAGGGCCCTTCGGCGCGCGACAACGTATTGAACACCAGGGTCTGGTTCTTCGTCAGCTCATGGGCGGTTGTCATTGCCTTCGGGTCTCCTGAACGTACACGTTTAAGTCGCTAGCGCGTGATATTGCCGTAAACAAGTCCGTTTCCGTAAAAATCTGCTGTCTCTAAGATAAGCAGCGGCGTCATCGGCTGCCAGTGGATAAATTAATTTCGTCTGTTCTCAAATTTGCCATTGTTGACTAATGTAATAACATCACATATCGAGACGTCAAGAAGATGCCGGATGGACGTGACCGACCGAACACCGCCGTCCGGAGCATGCGGATAGACCATGACTGACCAATGCCTGACCTTTCGTGACCTTACCCTGGGGTATCGCAGTCACCCTGCCGTTCATCATCTGAGCGGTGTGGTCGAGCGCGGTTCGCTGACGGCGGTCGTGGGTGCGAACGGTTCGGGCAAGTCGACGCTGATGAAGGGTATTGTCGGTGTTCTCAAGCCGATGTCCGGTTCCGTCGTGGTCGAGAAGGACGTTCGCGTCGCCTATCTGCCGCAGCAATCGGAACTGGACCGCTCGTTTCCGGCGCGGGTCATCGATCTCGTTTCGCTGGGGCTCTGGCCCAAGCGCGGCCTGCTTGGCCGCTTTACCGCCGGTGACCGTGAACAGGTTTCGCGGGCCCTGATGGGCGTCGGGCTGGGCGGTTTTGAAAAACGTCCCATCGACAGCCTGTCGGGCGGGCAATTGCAGCGCGCCCTGTTTGCCCGGGTGCTGGTGCAGGACGCTGACCTCATTCTGCTCGACGAGCCGTTCAATGCCATCGATGCCAAGACGGTCGGCGACCTGATCGCGCTGATCAAGCGCTGGCACGGCGAAAAGCGCACCATCATGGTGGTGGTCCACGATCTCGACCTGGTGCGGGAGCATTTTCCTGAAACCCTGCTGTTGGCGCGCAAGCCCATTGCCTGGGGTGCCTCGCGGGAGACGCTTCGTCCGGAAAACCTTTTGCATGCGCGGCAGTTCCACGAGGCCTGGGCCGAGAGTGCGCCCTGGTGCGAAGACGATGCCCGATTGTCCGCGACCGGCGGTCATGAACACGATCATGCGCATGATCACACGCATCATGCGCATCATGATGGTCACAGCCGGGCGGGGGGCTGATCGGGATGTATGATTTCCTCATTGCCCCTTTCATCGATTACAGCTTCATGCAGCGCGCCTTGCTCGGCTCGCTGGCGCTGTCGCTCAGTTCCTGCCCTGTCGGCGTGTTCCTGATGCTGCGGCGGATGAGCCTGACCGGCGATGCCATGTCGCACGCCATCCTGCCGGGAGCCGCCGCCGGTTTCCTGCTCTACGGCCTGCAGATCGTGCCGATGACCATCGGCGGGCTGATCGCCGGGGTGATCGTGGCGCTCGGCGCCGGGGCGGTGTCACGCTTCACGATCCAGAAGGAAGATGCCTCGATGGCGGCCTTCTACCTGATATCCCTTGCGCTGGGGGTGATGATCGTTTCGCTGCGCGGTTCGAATGTCGACCTGATGCATGTGCTGTTCGGCACGGTTCTTGCGCTCAACAACGAGGCGCTGAGCCTGATCGGCCTGATCTGCGGCGTCAGCATCGTGACCCTCGCCATTTTCTGGCGCGGCCTGGTGGCCGAGTGCCTTGATCCCCTGTTCCTGCGTTCGGTCAGCCGCATCGGCACGCCCGTGCATTTCATCTTCCTGGCGCTGGTGGTGCTCAATCTCGTCGGCGGCTTCCAGGCGCTCGGGACGCTGCTGTCGGTCGGCCTGATGATGCTGCCTGCCGCCGGCGCGCGCTTCTGGACGACCCGTGTCGGCCCGATGTGCGCGGTTGCAATCCTGATCGGGATGATATCCTGCGTTGCAGGCCTGCTGATTTCCTATCATTTTGCCCTGCCGTCCGGCCCGGCGATCATCCTTTCCGCCGGTGCGATGTATATCGCGTCCATTCTCATCGGCTCACGCGGCGTTCTCAGCAGCCGCATGCGTTCCCACCGCCACAGAACCGCCTAAACCTCGATAAAGGAGACTACCAATGCGCAAAGCTCTTAAACTCGCTACAACTCTGAATGTTATACTGTTACTGTCTGCGGCTTCATCCACCGCTTTTGCGGCTGACCTGAAGGTTGTTTCCAGCTTCTCCATCATCGAGGATTTTGCCAAGAACGTCGGCGGCGACAAGATTTCGCTGACCAATCTGGTCGGCCCGAACGGCGACAGCCATGTCTATGAGCCCAAGCCGTCCGATGCGGCGGCGCTGGCAAAGGCGGATGTGGTTCTGGTCAATGGTCTTGGATTTGAAGGTTTCCTGCCGCGGCTGGTCGAGGCCAGCGGCACCAAGGCGCCCATTGTCGAACTGACCAAGGGTATCGAGCCCCTCAAGGCGCAGGAAGAGGAAGAAGGCCATGCGGAGGCAGGCGCTGAGCATCACCACGATCACGGTGCCTTCGACCCGCATGCGTTCCAGTCGATCGCCAACGCCAAGATCTATGTGAAGAACATCGTCGATGCCTTCTGCAATGCCGACAAGGCGAATTGCGATACCTACAAGAAGAATGGCGCGGACTATACCCAGAAGCTGGATCAGACCGAGATCGATGTGAAGGCCGGTATCGCTGCCATTCCGGAGGCCAAGCGTCTGATCATCACCTCCCACGATGCATTCGGCTATTTCGAGCATGCCTATGGGCTGAAGTTCCTGGCGCCCGAAGGTCTTTCAACGGATGCGGAACCGTCCGCGGCCGATGTCGTCGCGCTGATCAAGCAGGTCAAGGAAGACAAGGCCTCGGCGATCTTCGTCGAGAACATCACCAATCCGCGCCTGATCGAGCAGATCGCCAGCGAGACCAAGCTGAATGTCGGCGGCACACTGTTTTCCGATGCTCTGTCGGAACCGGGCGAAGGCGCCAGCACCTATATCGACATGATGCACCACAATATCAGTGCCTTCAAAAAGGCCATTATCGGCAGCTGATAGACCGAAGCGGAAAAAGCGGGGGATGACTCCGCTTTTTTCATTGGCAAGAATGTAATGTTATTACATTATATCGACGGACTCCCACGACGCATAAGGAACAAGCATGTCACGACATCTGAAGAAAGTTTTGCCCCTCGCCATGGTCTTTGGCTTTGCCGCCTTGCCTGCACTGGCCAATGAGCAGACCGCCTGGCGCGTTTTCGTCTCGGACCATGCGGAGCCGACCATCCGCGTGCTCGACCCGCGAACCGGCGGGATTATCGATACGTTCAAGGTGAAGGCGCCGGTTGGCCTGTCGCTGTCCGACAGCGGGAAAACAATTTTTGCCGTGCAGCGGGACGGCGGCGAGGTGGCGGTCCTGTCGACTGGCATTGCCGTTGAGGACCATGGTGCCCATGGCGATCTCAAGGTCGAGGCGCCGAAACTGCTCGATCTGAAACTGGAAGGTCAGCGGCCTTCACACTTCGTCGATCACAACGGCAACATCGCCCAGTTCTTTGACGGCGATGGCGTGGTGAAGGTCGTCAGGGAAAGGGATGTGCTTGCCGGAAAAGCCGATGTGCGCAGCATCAAGCTCGCGTCACCGCATCACGGCGTTGCCGTCTCCTATGGCGGCACGGTGCTGGTGACGGAGCCGCATCCGGAAAAGCCGGTGGATGAATTGCCCATCGGTATCAAGGTTCTCGGCAGCGACGGCTATCCCGTCGGCGCGCTACACGCATGCCCTGACCTGCATGGGGAAGCTTCGTCCGGCAATATTCTGGCTATCGCCTGCAAGACCGGACTGCTTCTGGTCAAATCCGGCGCGGATACGCCCGAGATCAATCATCTCGCCTATGCGACATCGCTGCCGGATGCAAAGATCACCACGCTTCTCGGCGGCAAGGGCCTGCAGTATTTCCTCGGCAATTACGGTCCGCAGGCGGTGGTGCTGGTCGAACCGGGCAATGCCGAACCGTTCCGCCGGATCGAACTGCCCGCCCGCCGCGTGCATTTCGCCGTCGATTCAGCGCGCCCGCGGTTCGCCTACATCTTCACCGAGGACGGACAGCTGCATCAGCTGAATGTTATTACCGCCAAAATCGAAAAGTCGATCAAGCTGACGGAACCCTACAGCATGGATGGTCACTGGAGCCTGCCGCGGCCGCGCATTGCTGTTGCCGGTGACGAGATCATCGTCAGCGATCCGCTGAAAAGCCGCCTGCACGTGATCAAGGCGGCCGCCTTCGCGAAGGACCGCGAGATCGCGCTCGAAGGCAAGCCTTTCAATGTCGTGGCCGTCGGCGGCTCCGGCGAAGTTCACGACTGACGTTATCCGGCCTGCTGCGGCCCTCGCGGCAGGCCATTGCAAGAGGGCAATAGCCATGCACAACACAGCCATACCCAACCGTCTTCCGGTCACGGTGCTCTCGGGCTTTCTCGGAGCCGGCAAGACCACTTTGCTCAACCATATTCTCAACAATCGCGAGGGGCGGCGCGTTGCCGTCATCGTCAACGATATGAGCGAGGTGAACATCGATGCCGCACTTGTACGCGACGGCGGCGCCAATCTTTCGCGCACCGATGAACAATTGGTCGAAATGACCAATGGCTGCATCTGCTGCACCTTGCGCGACGACCTGCTGCAGGAGGTGGAAGCCCTGGCCAAGCAGGGACGTTTTGATTATCTCCTCATCGAGTCGACGGGCATTTCCGAACCCTTGCCCGTGGCGTCGACCTTCGATTTCCGCGACGAGAACGGCCGCAGCCTGTCCGATGTGGCAAAACTCGACACCATGGTGACCGTGGTCGACGCGGCGAATCTCCTGAAAGATTACGCCTCGGCGGATTTTTTGAAGGACCGGGGGGAATCGCTCGGTGATGCCGACAACCGGACGCTGGTCGATCTGCTGGTCGACCAGATCGAGTTTGCCGACGTCATCATCCTCAACAAGATTTCCGACTCGTCTCTCTATGACCGGGACCTGGCGCGCAAGATCATCCGCGCGCTCAACCCGGATGCAAAACTCATCGAGACGGATTTTGCCGATGTGCCGCTTAACGAGGTGCTCAATACCGGCCTGTTCGATTTCGACAAGGCGCAGGAGCATCCGCTCTGGTTTAAGGAACTCAACGGCTTTGCCGACCATGTGCCGGAAACCGAGGAATATGGCGTCCGTTCTTTCGTCTACCGGGAGAGGCGTCCGTTCGATCCGCAGAAGCTCCATGCCTTTCTCGACAGGAACTGGCCCGGTGTCATCCGCTCCAAGGGGTTCTTCTGGCTGGCGACACGGCCGGATTATGTCGGCGAACTCAGCCAGGCCGGTGCGCTGGTGCGGGCGGAAAAACGCGGGCTGTGGTGGTCGTCGATCCCGCGCAACCGCTGGCCGGAGCATCCGGAATGGCTGAAATCCATGAAGCCCTACCTGCACAAGGTCTGGGGCGACCGGCGGCAGGAGATTGTCTTCATCGGCGTCGATCCGATGAATGAAGTGCACCTGCGGGCACAGCTGGATGCCTGTCTGGTGGACGCGGATGAGTTCACGCCGGGCAAGTGGGAAGACCTGTTCGACCCATTCCCGAGCTGGGTCCGGCAGGCCGCCTGATTTCGGCCGGACTGATAGGGTTATCGCTTGGGCACCGCACGACAGACACGACAATCATACCGCTGGGACCATAGGCCAAATCCAGCGGGTCGTGTTGCTGGACGATGCTCCATTCCCGTCCCGGGGTCAGCCGGGACGGGAATATTTTTGGTGGGGTCAGATATAGGCGGCGGTTTCGGTGGGCGAAATCCGCACCTTGCCGATGTTGCGGCCGTCCATTTCGACGATTTCATACTCGTAATCATCGACCTTCAGCTTTTCGCCCTGTGCGGGGATGTGGCCGAGATTCCACAGGATGTAACCTGCCAGCGTCGTGTAGCGGTCGCCGTCATCGACGAGGTCGCGTTCGATCAGGCCGCCGAGGCGGCGGATGTCGATATAGGCGTCCACCACCATGCTGCCGTCTTCCGACCGCTCGAGGATCGGGCTTTCCTCGCCTTCATCCGGGAAGTCGCCGGCGATGGCCTCAAGAATGTCCGTCGGCGTGACCACGCCCTCGAATGAGCCGTGTTCGTCGAGAACAATCGCCATCTGCACCGTCGTGCCGCGCAATTGCTCCATCACGCGCAATACGTTGGCATTCTCGTGCAGGATCAATGGCTGGCGGGTCACCTTGTCCCAATCGATCTTGCCGCCGTCGAGAATGGCGAACAGCAGGTCCTTGGTCAGGGCCACGCCGACGAATTCGTCAACCCGTCCGCGGGCCAGAACCACGCGGCTGTGGGAGAGCGTGCGGATTTCCGCCAGCAGTTCCTCGTTGGTCTCGTTGAGGTCGAGCCATTCGACCTCGTTGCGCGGTGACATGATGGACCGCACCGGCCGCTCGACCAGGTCGAGAACGCCGCGGATCATTTCCTTTTCTTCCGGGTGGAAGACTTCGCCCGCTGCCGTCTGCTCGGCGATCACATCCAGCGCATCCGAGTGATGGCTGGCATCGCCGGAACGGCCGCCGCCCAAAAGGCGCAGCACCGCGCCTGCCGTGCGGTCACGCAGGTCCATCGAGGTAACGCGCTTGTCGCGGTTATGCCGTCCGACCTGATTGGCCGCTTCGATGAGGACGGAGAAGCCGATGGCGGCGTAGAGGTAGCCCTTCGGAATATGGAAGCCGAAGCCTTCGACGATCAGGCTGAAACCGATCATCATGAGGAAGCCAAGGCAGAGGATGACAACGGTCGGATGGCGGCTGACGAAGGCCATGAGCGGTCTGGACGCAAGCATCATGACGCCTACCGCCACGACAACGGCGATCATCATGACTTCCAGAGATTTGACCATGCCGACGGCGGTGATCACGCTGTCGAGCGAGAAGACGGCGTCGAGCACGACGATCTGGGCGATGACCTGCCAGAAAACCGCATGGGCGACGTTGGATTCCTTGGCGGACATATGTCCTTCAAGACGCTCATGCAGTTCCATCGTGCCCTTGAACAGCAGGAACAGTCCGCCGATGATCAGGATGAGGTCGCGCCCCGAAAAGCCGAAACCCGCCACGCTGAACAGCGGTGTCGTCAGTGTCACCACCCAGGAGATGGAGGCAAGCAGCGCCAGGCGCATGATCAGGGCGAGGGACAGGCCGACGATGCGCGCGCGGTTGCGCTGGCTCGGCGGCAGCTTGTCGGCAAGAATGGCGATAAACACGAGGTTGTCGATCCCGAGTACGATCTCGAGCACGATCAGCGTGGCGAGACCAATCCAGGCATTGGGGTCGGCAATCCATTCCATTGGGAAGTCGGTTCCTTCTAAGAGATGCGGGTCAGGGCACGACATGGCGTGCGGATGCGGCTGGAAAAGCCAGCGCAAATCCGCCCGCGATGCAGGCCAAATCGGATGTTGGGGAGAAAAACGGGAATTGTTGCTGACGCTGCGTGGGCAGAGTCAGCTTGCTTCGCAAGTCCGGACTTGGAGGCTCTTCAGATTGTTCGTCCGGCATCGAGGCGCGGTCAGTCCCTGTTTGACTGGCGTCATGGGTGAAACTTACGGGTGCCAGATGCGCTTATAATGGCAGTCAGTACGGCTGCGTTCAAGAGGATGTGGCGAAAATTCGGCAGCGGGGCCGCAAATCCGCCTATCCGGCAAAGCCACCCGCATCGAGGAATGCCTGTTCGTCCGGCGTGGATTTCCGCCCGAGAATGGCATTGCGATGGGGAAAGCGGCCAAACCGGTGGATGATGTTGTAATGATCTTCGGCCCATTCGAGCTGGCTCGGGGCCGATGCGGTGTAAAGCTTCACGCAGCGCAATTGCTCGTCGATGTCTTCCGAATGCATGAAGGGCAGATAGAGAAAGCCGCGCACGGATGGCTCGAGGGCAAGATCATGGCCTCTTTCCAGCGCCTCTCCGGCGTAATGGCGCGCCAGCGAGTCCGTCGCATACATGTGGCCGGTGCCGCGAAAGCAGTTGCGCGGGAACTGGTCGAGCAGGATCATCAGCGCCAGCGCGCCGTCGGCGGTTTCGATCCAGTGGTCATAGTCGCGCCGGGCGGCAGCGAAATGCCTGTTGTGAAAGGTCTGGTGGAACGTTTCGTCAAACGCCGCGTCCTTCTTGAACCAGGCGTCGGGTCCGGCCTTGCGCCAGAAGCCGACAATACCGTCGATGATGGCCTGATCGGTTTCAACCATTGCTTGTCCTTCCATGGTGGTTGCAATCAGTTTGCACTGTCGGCGGTTTGCGCCGCCGGCAGCACGCGGGCGGTTTCTTCGCTCAGAGCCCGGCCGGTTTGCCGTGGTTTGACCAGGGGGCCTGGCACCGGTGCGTTGCCCCTCATCAGATCGTTGCCGGCGCGGATGCCGCCGGCGAGCTGCAGGTCGAGGCGTTCGGCATCACGCTGGCGCACGTCACCGATGATCTCCGCCGCTTCCTCGGGCGCGACGCCGAGGCCGATCAGCGTGTTCTCGCCAAATGACAGGGCCGATTCGAAGGTTTCGCGGATCTGGTACTCGACGCCGGCTTTGATCAGCGCCAGCGTGTTGCCGCGGTCGAAGGAGCGGGCATAGACCTGCACCAGCGGATATTCCGCCTTGATATGCTCGGCGATGGCGAGAATGGTGTCGGGCTTGTCGACGCAGATGAGGACGGCCTGCGCACGGCCGGCGCCTGCCGCATGCAGGATGTCGAGACGCGTGCCGTCGCCGTAATAGACCTTGAAGCCGAATTCGGCTGCGGCCTGGATCATTTCGATATCATTGTCGATGATCGAGACATCGACGCCGCGCATCAGCAGCGGTTGGCTGGCGATCTGCCCGAACCGGCCGAAACCGATGACGAGGACGCTGCCGGACAGGCCTTCCGCGACATCGACGCCATCCAGCGACTGCTTTTCGCGCGGCAGGATATAGCGCAGGCCGATGATGGCGATCGGGGTGAGCACCATGGAGATGATGATGATGGCCGTCAGCATGGCATTGGCACGGCCATCGAGAATGCCGACCGACGTGGCGGTGGAATAGAGCACGAAGGCAAATTCGCCGCCCTGCGCCATCACGACGGCGCGCTCCAGCGCTTCCGTGTGGGACGAGCGCATCAGGCGGGCGACGATATAGATCGCGATGCCCTTCACCACCATGAAGGCGGCGACGTAGAACAGCACGCTGCGCCAGTTGGCGGTGACGACGCTCAGGTCAAGCGACATGCCGACGGCGAGAAAGAACAGGCCGAGCAGGATGCCGCGAAAGGGTTCGACATCGGCTTCGAGTTGATGCCGGAAGGTGGATTCGGACAGGAGCACGCCGGCAAGGAAGGCGCCCATCGCCATGGAGAGGCCGCTGACCTGCATGACAAGCGCGGCACCGAGCACGACGAGGAGGGCGGCGGCAGTCATAACCTCGCGCGCCCGGGACTGGGCGAGGAAGCGGAAGAGGGGGTTGAGCAGATAACGGCCGGCGACGACGAGACCGACCACGGCGCCGACGCCGATGCCGATATCCATCCAGCGCAGGCCCGACGGCGGCGCATCGGTGGCGGCGATCGGCGCAAGGAAGGCGACGAGCGCGAGAAGCGGCACGATGGCCAGGTCTTCCAGCAGCAGGATCGACACCATGCGCTGGCCCTTGGTGCTTGATATCTCGCCGCGTTCTTCCAGCAGCTGCATGACGATGGCCGTCGAGGTCAGGACGAAACCGGCACCGGCGACGAAGGATATGGCGACGGGAAAGCCGGTGGCGATGCCAACCCCGGTGAGCAGGAGTGCACAAACGCCGACCTGCAGGGCGCCAAGGCCGAAAATCTCCTTGCGCAGGCCCCAGAGGCGGGAGGGCTGCATCTCAAGGCCGATGATGAAGAGGAACATGACGACGCCGAGTTCGGCGACGTGCAGGATCGTCTGCGGATCGGAGAAGAATTTGAGGCCGAATGGCCCGATCACCAGACCGGCGGCGAGATAGCCGAGGACGGAGCCAAGCCCGAGCCGCTTGAAGACGGGCACGGCGACGACGCCTGCGCCCAAAAGCACGACGGCACTGAGAAGGTCCGGTCCATGAAGCTCCGCTGCCATTGTATCTCCCGCCATTGGTTATGCTGCTGGTTACCAGAGGTAAAGCGCCGGGGGCTGGCAGGCAAGGGTGAGCTTGTCGAACCACGCACTGTGATCCTGCAACCATCACCGAATGATAACGGAAACGGGGTGGAACTCCGGCCTACAACCCCCACAGCCGCTTGGCGTTGCCGGAAAACAGCCTGGTCTTTTCGCTTTCACTGCATCCTGAAACCAGCGCGTGCGTGGCGGCGATCCACGTGGCAAGGCCGCCGCCCAGCGTGCAGACCGGCCAGTCGCTGCCCCAGACAATCCGGTCCCAACCGAAACTGCCGATGACATGCTGCACATAGGGTTTGAGCGTCTCCGCGCGCCATGCCCCGTCGGCATAGGCGACGATGCCGGAAATCTTGGCGATGACGTTGGCACGTCCGGCGATTTCGGTGATCTTGCCGCGCCAGATGGCAAAATCATCGCCCTTGATGTCAGGCACGCCGCAATGATCGAGGATGAAGGTCACGTCAGGGGCAAGATCGACCAGGGCGATGGCCCTGTCCATCTGGCGCGGCAGCACGCACAGATCAAAGGTCAGGCCCGATCCGCCCATACGCCGGATGTTCTCGCGGAAGACGGAACTCTCCGACAGATCGTCCGGCATGGTGTGCAGGATGCGGCGAAAACCCTTGATGAACGGGTTGGCCTTCTGGCGTTCAAGATAAGCGGCAAAACCGGCCTCTTCCGGGCGGCATGCGGCAATTGCCCCGGCAATCAGGCTGCCCTCCTGCTTCGCGAGGCTGGCGACGTAATCGATTTCCGTCTGGATTTCGGATGGGGTCACATCCACTTCCATGTGCAGTGCCCGGACTATTCCTGCCCGCTGCGCCTGCAGTGCATATTCGCCGTAGAGAAAATCCCGGTTGAGCGCCTCGACGCCGGCAAGCCACGGATAGTGCAGGGCCGACTGGTCGATGAGATGAAGGTGTGTGTCGATGAACATGCCTGATCTGCTCCCGTTCACGCGTGGCGCACAACACTGGAATGGATGACATCCGCGCCCGCAAGCTCGGAGAGTTTGTGTGCCGTCGTCACCAGCATTTCGCGCGCCTGATCGACGTCCGGGGCATCGGGGATGTTCAGGAGCTTGATATAGGGACAGGTCAGGGCCGCAATGGACCGGCCATCGGGGCCGAGAATCGGCGCGGATATATTGTAGACGCCCGCGGTCTGGGCGCTGGGCATGATTTCATAGCCGCGCGCGCGGATATGATCGAGCCGTTCGCGAAAATCCACCGGCTGGGCAATGTCATCGGCATGTTTTTCATATTCGGCAATCATCATGGCGCGTTCCTCATCCGAGCGGAACGCCAGCAGCACGTGACCGGAGCCGGTATTGAAGAGGCTGATATGCGAGCCGACGCGGATGGAAATGCCCCAATAGTCCGGCGCCTCCTGCTGGGCGATGACGACTGCGGCGCCGCGGTCAAAGACGCTGAGCTGGTTGGCCTGCTTGGTCAGGACCGCAAGATCGCGCATCAGCGGCGTGGCATAGGAAGCGAGCCGGCGAACCGGCGCATGCAGCTGGGCGAGGCCGAACAGTTTGAGCGTCAGCGAGTAGCGGTCGCCTTCGAGCCGGGTGACATAGCCGCGCCGGACCAGCCGGTCGAGCATGCGGTAGAACTCATTGGGGCTGCGGCCGAGATGCTTGGCAATTTCCGCCTGGGTGAGGCCGCCGTCGATGCCCGAAAGCAGTTCGAGAATGTCCAGTCCCTTGTCGAGTGCCGGGGCGCGATACCGGTCGCTGTCGTCTTCTTCCAACATGGTTGTCCCCCTCATTTCACTCAATGCATATACGAAGATTATCTTCATAGGAAAGCGTTTCCGCGCTTGACGGTCAAGCCTGTAAATGTTTGTATATGAATGACACGCCCATATATGGGTGAAGAAAAGTGCCGGGAGGCGGCACTCTGGATGTTGGGAGGAACTGCATGAAAAACCTGCTAGCCAGTGTTTCGGCCGGCGCTATCGCGCTGTTGAGCACAAGTTTTGCCTTTGGCGCCGAACTGCCGGGCAAATTCGAGGGCGTCACCATCGACGCCAAACTGATCGGCGGCCAGCAATATGAGCCGCTGTACGAGCGCATCGGTGAGTGGGAGAAACTGACCGGCGCCAAGGTCAACATCCTGTCCAAGAAGAATCACTTCGAGCTCGACAAGGAGATCAAATCGGATATCGCCTCGGGCAGTCTGAAATGGTGCGTCGGTTCGAACCATTCATCCTTCGCGCCGCAATACCCGAAGATCTATACGGATCTGACGGCGCTGATACCGGCGGCGGAAGTCGCGGCTTTCGTGCCGGCCAACATCAAGGCCTCGACGCTTGACGGCAAGCTGGTGATGCTGCCGCGCGCGCAGTTCGACGTTTCCGCGCTGTACTACCAGAAGAGCATCTATGCCGACGAAGCCAACAAGAAGGCCTTCAAGGCCAAGTATGGCTATGACCTGACGCCGCCCGATACCTGGCAGCAGGTGACGGACCAGGCGATGTTCTTCACCAAGGCGCCGGATTTCTACGGCACGCAGTTTGCCGGCAAGGAAGAGGCGATCAACGGCCGCTTCTACGAAATGCTGGTCGCTGAGGGCGGCGAGTACATCGGCAAGGATGGCAAGCCCGCCTTCAACTCGGCAGCGGGCATCAAGGCGCTCGACTGGTTCGTCAATCTCTACAAGGCCAAGGCGGTTCCGGCGGGAACAACCAACTATCTGTGGGACGATCTCGGCCAGGGCTTTGCCTCCGGTTCCATCGCCATCAATCTGGACTGGCCGGGCTGGGCAAGCTTCTTCAATGATCCGAAGTCCTCGAAGGTTGCGGGCAATGTCGGCGTCAAGGTTCAGCCGGCGGGATCGTCGGGCAAGCGGACCGGCTGGTCCGGCAGCCATGGCTTCTCGGTCACGGAAGCCTGCGCCAACAAGGAAGCCGCCGCTTCGCTCGTCTGGTGGCTGACCAACGAAGACAGCCAGAAGCTGGAAGCGAAGGCTGGCCCGTTGCCGACGCGTACGGCGGTCTGGGCTTGGGATATCGAGCAGGCCAAGAGCGATCCGTACAAGACGGAGGTTCTGGCGGCTTTCCAGGAAGCGGCGAAGAATGCCTTCCCGGTTCCGCCGCTCGCCGAATGGATCGAGATTTCCAACGCGGTCTATCCGGAGCTGCAGGCGGCCATCCTCGGAGACAAGACCTCCAAGGAAGCGCTCGACACTGCTGCCCAGAAGGCAACCGATATCCTCAAGGATGCCGGCAAGCTTTGATGCGGTTGGGAGGCGGGGTGATGAATGTCACCCCCCTCTATCCTGCCGGACAGGGGGGTAACGCATGCGACCTACCCGAGAGCAGAGATTAAAAGGCCAATATCTCCGATGAAATTTCCCAAACTATCAGCGCCGACGCTCCTGCTGCTGCCTGCCATTATCGTGCTGGCAGCGGTCATCGTCCTGCCCCTGCTGTTTTCGCTCTACTCCAGCTTCACGCCGTTCCGGCTGACGAAACCCGAGACGATCTGGGTTCTCATCGGGTTCCGCAATTATATGAGTGCGCTGACGAGCTTGGAATTCTGGACCGCGTTCGGACGGACGGTTCTCCTCCTGACCATCGCGCTCAACGCCGAAATGTTCCTTGGCCTTGGCCTTGCCATGCTGGTCAACAAGGCCACGCGCGGCCAGCGCCTGTTGCGCACGCTGATGATGTTTCCGATGATGTTCTCGCCGGTGCTCGTCGGCTTCCAGTTCAAGTTCCTGTTCAATGACAATATCGGCTTCGTCAACAATGTGCTGCAGTCGCTGGGGATAACCACATCGGCCATCCCGTGGCTGATCGACGGCAACCTGGCGCTGTTCTCGATCATTGTCGCAGAAATCTGGTCATCGACCTCGGTGTTTGCCATTCTGATCCTTGCCGGCCTGCTCGCCATGCCGCAGGAGCCCGTGGAAGCCGCGCGGGTCGATGGCTGCACGCCGTGGCAGACCTTCCGCTATGTCACCTGGCCTTACCTCATGCCCTTCGCCATGATCGCCATGACCATCCGCTCGCTCGACGTGGCGCGCGCCTATGACATCGTCAAGATCATGACCGATGGCGGTCCGGCCAAACGCACGGAACTGTTGTGGACGCTGGTTGGCCGCACGGCCTACAGCGATGCGCGCATGGGCATGGCCAACGCCATGGCCTATATCTCGATCCTGCTCTCCATCCTGTTCACCGTGTATTTCTTCAGAAAGCTCGCCGCGGCGCGCCAGCAGATCGGAGCGGAGTGGTAAGATGGATCAGAACAACGCACATCGTCTCAAGCGCCGCGGCCTGAAAGTCCTGCATCTCGTCGGCCTGTTCCTGGCCATGCTGGTCATCTGCCTGCCGGGACTGTGGATCGTCCTCAATTCGCTCCGCCCGACGGTGGAGATCATGGCCAAGCCGCCCGTGTGGATTCCGCAGGATATTTCGCTCGATGCCTACCGTTCCATGTTCGGCGGCGCCGGGCAGGGCGGCATTCCGGTCTGGGAGTATTTCCGCAATTCGCTGATCATTTCGATCACCTCGACTATCATTGCGCTCATCATCGGCATGGCGGGCGGCTACGCCTTTGCCCGCTACAAGTTCAAGGGTAAGTCGGCGGTGTTCCTCGGCTTCATGCTGACCCGTGCGGTTCCCGGCATCGCGCTGTCGCTGCCGCTGTTCATGATTTTTGCCCGGCTCGGCATCATCGATACCCATTTTTCCATGATCCTGATCTATGTGGCGCTGAACGTGCCCTTCACCATCTGGCTGATCGACGGGTTCTTCCGGCAGGTGCCGAAGGATCTTGCCGAGGCCGCACAGATCGACGGCTGCACGCGCTGGCAGGCCTTCTGGCAGGTGGAGTTTCCGCTGGCGGGTCCGGGTATCGCCTCGGCGGGTATTTTCGCCTTCCTCACCTCGTGGAACGAATATGCGCTGGCATCGCAGATCACCCGCTCGGTCAATTCGAAGACGCTTCCCGTGGGGCTGCTCGATTACACGTCGGAATTCACCATTGACTGGCGCGGCATGTGCGCGCTCGCCGTGGTCATGATCGTTCCGGCGCTGACCCTCACATTCATCATTCAAAAGCATCTGGTGTCCGGACTGACGTTCGGCGCGGTGAAAGGTTAAAGGCTCTACCCATGGCACCCGTAACCCTGAAAAAGCTGGTCAAGCGCTACGGCAATGTGGATGTCGTCCACGGCATCGATCTTGAGGTGAAGGACCGCGAATTCATCGCGCTGGTCGGGCCGTCCGGCTGCGGCAAGTCGACGACGCTGCGCATGATAGCCGGGCTGGAAGACATCAGCGACGGCGTCATCGAGATCGGCGGCAAGCCGGTCAACGATCTGCCGCCGCGCGCCCGCAACATCTCGATGGTGTTCCAGTCCTATGCGCTCTATCCGCACATGACCGTGCGCGAGAACATGGGTTTTTCGCTGAAGATCGGCAAGGTGCAGCAGGCCGAGATCGACCAGCGCGTCAATGAAGCCGCTGCCATTCTCGATCTGGAAAAATACATGGATCGCCGTCCGTCACAGCTCTCCGGCGGCCAACGCCAGCGCGTGGCCATGGGCCGTGCCATCGTGCGCAAGCCGGAAGTGTTCCTGTTCGATGAACCCCTGTCCAACCTCGATGCCAAGCTGCGCACGCAGGTGCGCACCGAAATCAAGCGTCTGCACGCCAAGGTGCAGGCGACGATGATCTACGTGACCCACGATCAGGTGGAGGCGATGACGCTGTCCGACCGTATCGTCATCATGCGGGACGGCTATATCGAACAGGTCGGCACGCCGGAGGAAGTGTTCAAGCGTCCCGCCACGCGCTTTGTCGCGGGTTTCATCGGCTCGCCGCCGATGAACCTCAACGAGGCCACGGTCGATGGCGGCAGGCTGGTACTGAAGGGCGGCCAGAGCCTGCCTTTGCCGCTCGAATTCCGCAACAAGGTGGTTGCGGGCGAAAAAGTCATCTTCGGCCTGCGGCCCGACGATATCTATCCGACCGGCCATGGCCTGAGTTCCGGTGAAGCAACCGACGTTCATGAACTGTCGCTGCCGGTCTCGATCACCGAACCGCTCGGCAACGAGACGCTGGTGTTCATCACGCTGGGCGAAAAGGAATGGGTATCGCGCATGCTCAACCCGCGCCCGCTCGCGGCGGGCGAAACCATCAAGCTGAGTTTCGACCTGTCGCAGGCGCATCTCTTCTCGGCTGAAACCGGCAAAACCCTGCGGAGCTGACCATGGCCAGAATCGAACGCGTCGAATTGCGGATGGTCGACCTGCCGCCGAAAGTGCTGCGGACCGATGCCATCCAGAGCTTTGTTTCGCAGGAAACACCGATTGTCACGATCACCGACAGCGACGGCGCTGTCGGTACGGGGTACAGCTACACGATCGGCACCGGCGGTTCCTCGGTGATGCGCCTGCTCTCGGACCATCTGGTGCCGCGCCTGCTCGGCAGGGATGCGGACCAGATCGAAGCGATCTGGCGCGAGCTTGAATTTGCCACCCACGCGACAACCATCGGTGCGATCACCGCGATTGCGCTCGCCGCCGTCGATATCGCCCTGTGGGACCTGCGGGCGAAGAAACAGAACCTGCCTTTGTGGAAGCTGGCGGGCGGGGCAAAAGACCGCTGCCCGCTCTACACCACCGAAGGCGGTTGGCTGCACATTGAAGAACAGGCGCTGGTGGATGATGCCTTGCAGGCGAAAGCCAAGGGGTTCAAGGGCGCCAAGGTGAAGATCGGCCGTCCGCACGGATCGGAAGATCTTGACCGTCTGTCGGCGGTGCGCGCTGCGGTGGGTGCCGGTTTCGAGATCATGACCGATGCCAATCAGGGTTTTACGCTGGATGAGGCCATCAGGCGCTCGCAGGTGCTGCGCGATATTGACCTCGCCTGGCTGGAAGAGCCGCTGCCCGCCGACGACATCGACGGCCATGTGCGCCTGTCCGCGGCAACGCAGACGCCGGTTGCCGTCGGCGAGTCGCTCTATTCGATCCGGCATTTCCGCGAATATATGCAGAAGCGTGCCTGTTCCATCGTGCAGGTGGATGTGGGCCGTATCGGCGGAATCACGCCCTGGCTGAAGGTGGCGCATACGGCGGAAAGTTTCGATATGCCGGTCTGCCCGCACTTCCTGATGGAGCTGCATGTCAGCCTCACCTGCGCCGTGCAGAACGGCAGGTATGTCGAATATATTCCGCAGCTGGACGACCTGACACGGACGCAGATGCGCATTGAAGATGGCTATGCCATCGCCCCATCGGAACCCGGCATCGGCATCGATTGGGATTGGGATGCGGTGAAGGCACGCAGCATCGATGAATTCACCACGGAAATCCGGAGTTAGGCTGATGCAGCGCATGGGCATGATGATCGGGCTGAACGGTGACAAGGTGGCGGAATACAAGCGCCTGCACGCGGCTGTCTGGCCGGAAATCCTGGCGCTCATCTCCAGCTGCAACATCCGCAACTACACGATCTTCCTGCGCGAGCCGGAGAATGTCCTGTTCGGCACGTGGGAATATCACGGCACGGATTTTGATGCGGATATGGCCCGCATGGCCGCCGATCCGAAAAACAAGGAGTGGTGGGACGTCTGCATGCCCTGTCAGGTGCCGCTGGCAACACGGGCGCCGGGCGAATGGTGGGCGATGATGGATGAAGTCTTCCATCTGGATTGAGGAATACAAATGAACAACCGTCCTTTCACCCCCCTCTGGGCTGCCGCCCATCTCCCCCACAAGGGGGGAGATCAGCCTGCATTGCCGTCTTCGCGAAAATTGAAATATTTCCTAGTGTGCAAAGGTGTTGATGCCAATGTGATCTCCCCCCTTGTGGGGGAGATGCCCGGCAGGGCAGAGGGGGGTATCTGAAGCGTGCAAACACCTGCAAAACCCTTCAATCCATCCACCCTGCAGCAAAGCTGGCCGCTTCCGGCGACGCCGCGCCCCATCGTGACCTTCGGGGCGGGCAGCATCGTCGGTGACGCGCATTATCCGGCCTACCGGAAAGGCGGCTTTCCCATCGCCGGTCTGTTCGATCCTGACCAGGCGAAGGCCGCGAAAATTGCCGCTGAATGGAATGTGACTGCCTATGCATCGGTGGCGGAAGCCGCGGTCGTGGAAAACGCCATCTTCGATCTGGCCACGCCGCCCGCGCGCCATGCGGACGTGCTGAAAGCCCTGCCGGAGGGTTCCTTTGCCCTGATCCAGAAACCGATGGGCAACGATCTTGTGCAAGCCTCGGAAATTCTTGCGATCTGCCGGGGGCGCAACATCACCGCTGCCGTCAATTTCCAGCTGCGGTTTGCCCCGATGATGCTGGCGCTGAAAAACGCGATCGCGCAGGGCTGGCTGGGCGAGGTGATCGATTTCGATGCCTGGCTGGCGCTGGACACGCCGTGGTCGCTGTGGCCGTTTCTCAACGGCCTGCCGCGTGTCGAGATCGCCATGCATTCGATCCACTACATCGATGTGATCCGCGAGATTCTCGGCAATCCGCTGGGCGTGCACGCGAAGACGCTGGGTCATCCCGGTCACGCGGTGGCGCAGACACGCACGAGCGCCATCCTCGACTATGGCGATCGGGTGCGCTGCTCGCTGTCGATCAATCATGATCATAAGTTCGGCCGCAGGTTCCAGGCCTGCGAGTTCCGCATCAGCGGCACGCAAGGTGCCGCCTATGTGAAGCTCGGGGTCAATCTCGACTATCCGCGCGGTGAACCGGACGCGCTGATGATCTACCCGAAGGGCGGCGCCGATTGGATCAATGTTCCGCTGCACGGCGCATGGTTCCCTGACGCCTTTGTCGGGCGCATGGCCAATCTGCAGCGCTTTGCCAGCGGCGAGGACAAGGCGCTGGTGAGTTCGGTCGAAGACGCCTGGCACACCATGGCGCTGGTCGAAGCCGCCTATCAATCAAGCGCGGCGCCGGCGACACCGCTGGCGCGAAAGCCGGAGGCTTGAATGTCTGAACAGGCCATCTATTTCGAGGATTATGCCATCGGCCATGTGCGCACCACGACGGGCCGCACAATCACCGAAACCGATTTCGTCGTGCATGCGGGCCATACCGGGGATTTCTTCCCGCATCATATGGATGCCGAATTTGCCAAGACCACGCCGTTCGGCCAGCGGGTTGCGCATGGCACGATGATCTTTTCCATCGGTGTCGGCCTCACCGCCAGCCTGATCAATCCGGTGGCATTCTCCTATGGCTATGACCGTCTGCGGTTCGTGCGGCCGGTCTTCATCGGCGACACGATCCGCACGCGCGTGACGATCAGCGCCAAGGAAGACGATCCGAAACGCCCGGGGAGCGGGCGCGTGGTCGAGCGCTGTGAAGTTCTCAATCAACGTGATGAAGTCGTGCTTGCGGCGGACCATATCCTGATCGCCGAGCGCAGAACAACTTGATATGACGGGCACCTCAATGTGCCAAATGGAGGTTTGAAATGACGGGTAAGCTTGCAGGCAAGCGGGTTTTGATTACAGCGGCAGGGCAGGGCATCGGCCGGGCTTCAGTGCTGGCTTTTGCGCGCGAAGGTGCAATCGTCCATGCCACAGATATCAACCAGCAATTGCTCGATGCGCTGCCGAAAGAGGCGGGGATCAAACCGCGCAAGCTGGATGTATTGAAAACCGAAGAGGTCAATCAGGTTGCGGGCGAGATCGGTCCGATTGACGTCCTTTTCAATTGTGCCGGGTTCGTCCATGGCGGTTCCATCCTCGAAATGCCCGATGCGGACCTGGATTTCGCCCTCGATCTGAATGTCCGGGCGATGATCCGCACGATCCGCGCCGTTCTGCCCGGGATGATCGAACGCGGCGATGGCGCGATCATCAACATGTCGTCGGTGGCCAGCAGTGTGAAGGGCGTACCGAACCGTTTTGCCTATGGCGTTACCAAGGCGGCGGTGCTCGGCCTGACCAAGTCGGTGGCGGCCGAATACATCACGCAGGGCATCCGCTGCAACGCGATTTGCCCGGGGACCGTGGAAAGCCCATCGCTGGAACAGCGCATGCGCGCTGGCGGTGACTACGAAGCCGCGCGCGCCGCCTTCATTGCCCGCCAGCCGATGGGCCGTCTCGGCCTGCCGGAGGAAATTGCCGACCTTGCCGTCTACCTCGCCGGTGCGACCTACACGACGGGGCAGGCCTACAACATCGATGGCGGCTGGACCGTCTAGGAGACTTTGCCAATCCACCCTGATGGGCATCTGATGCGATTTTCTGCGCTTCCGGTGCTCATGGACGAAAATGTCCACTGCGCTCCGGTTCTCGAAAACCGCACCAGCTCCCTCATCAGGATGAATTGTCGGAAGCCTCCTCCCATGCAATCGGAAGGAATGAACGATGAAATTTCTACGTTATGGCGAACCGGGACAGGAAAAGCCCGGCGTGCTGGATGCCAAGGGGCACATCCGCGATCTCTCCGGCAAGGTGAACGATCTTGCCGGGGCCGTGCTCGACCCGGAAGCGCTGGCAAAATTGTCAGCGCTGGATGTGGAGAGCCTGCCGCAGGTCGGCGGTAATCCGCGCCTCGGCCCCTGTGTTGCCGGCACCGGGAAATTCATCTGCATCGGCCTCAATTATGCCGACCATGCGGCGGAATCCGGCATGGCCGTGCCGCCGGAGCCGGTCATTTTCATGAAAGCCACCTCCGCCATATCAGGTCCGAATGACGATCTGGTCATCCCGCGCGGTTCGGAAAAGACGGACTGGGAAGTCGAGCTTGGCATCGTCATCGGCCGCACGGCAAAATATGTCAGTGAAGCCGATGCGCTGGATTATGTCGCGGGCTACTGCACCGTGCATGATGTCAGCGAGCGCGCCTTCCAGACGGAGCGTGCAGGGCAATGGACCAAGGGCAAATCCTGCGACACGTTCGGTCCGACCGGCCCGTGGCTGGTGACCAAGGACGAGGTGGCCGACCCGCAGAACCTCGGCATGTGGCTGAAGGTCAATGGCGAGACCATGCAGAACGGTTCGACCCGGACCATGGTCTATGGCGTTGCCTTCCTCGTCTCCTATCTCAGCCAGTTCATGTCGCTGCATCCCGGCGACATCATCTCGACCGGGACGCCGCCCGGCGTCGGCATGGGCATGAAGCCGCCGCGCTACCTCAAGGCAGGTGACGTGATCGAGCTCGGCATTGACGGTCTTGGCACCCAGAAACAGGTGGCACGCGCCGACGTCTGACGCGTGCTGACCCGCAACATTATTCAAGAGGCATATTGTGACCCGCATTACCGATCTTCGCGTCTTCGACGTCCGCTTTCCCACCTCGCAGAGTCTGGATGGATCGGACGCCATGAACCCGGACCCGGATTATTCCGCCGCCTATGTCATCCTCGATACGGACAACAAGGCTTTGTCCGGCCATGGGCTGACCTTCACCATCGGTCGCGGCAATGAAATCTGCTGCCTGGCGATTGAAGCGATGAAGCATCTCGTCGTCGGGCTGGAACTGGACTGGGTGAAGGAAAATCCCGGCCGTTTCTGGCATTTCATCACCGGCGACAGCCAGTTGCGCTGGATCGGGCCCGACAAGGGCGCGATGCATCTGGCGACGGGTGCGGTGGTCAATGCGGTCTGGGACTTGCTTGCCAAGGAGGCGGGAAAGCCGGTCTGGCAGCTGGTCGGCGAAATGACGCCGGAAGAAATCGTCGATATCGTCGACTTCCGCTACCTGACCGACGTGCTGACGCGCGAGGAGGCGCTCGCCATCCTGCGCAAGGCGGAGAACGGCAAGAAGGAGCGGATCGCCACGCTGCAGGCGGAAGGCTATCCCTGCTACACCACATCGGCAGGCTGGCTCGGCTATTCCGATGAAAAGCTGCGCCGCCTCTGCCAGGAAGCCGTTGATGCCGGTTTCAACCAC
This sequence comes from Todiramphus chloris collaris, assembly GCA_025345505.1. Taxonomy (NCBI): domain Eukaryota; kingdom Metazoa; phylum Chordata; class Aves; order Coraciiformes; family Alcedinidae; genus Todiramphus; species Todiramphus chloris. Next base: position 1,039,177 of record JANVCC010009742.1, on the reverse strand, counting down.
ATCAAGATGAAGGTCGGCCGCGATCTTGAAGACGATATCCGCCGCCTGACCATTGCCCGTGAGGTCATCGGGCCGGACCGTATCCTGATGATCGATGCCAATCAGGTCTGGGAAGTGGGCGAGGCCATCGATTGGGTCAACAAGCTTGCCTTCGTCAAGCCGTTCTTCATCGAAGAGCCGACCAGCCCGGATGACGTGGCGGGCCACCGCAAGATCCGGCAGGCAATCAAGCCGGTGAAGGTCGCGACCGGCGAGATGTGCCAGAACCGCATCATGTTCAAGCAGTTCATCGCCGAAGGCGCCATCGACGTGGTGCAGATCGATTCGTGCCGCATGGGCGGTCTGAACGAAGTGCTCGCCGTGCTGCTGATTGCCGCCAAATATGAGCTTCCTGTCTGGCCGCATGCGGGCGGTGTCGGCCTGTGCGAATATGTGCAGCATCTGTCGATGATCGACTATATCGCCGTGTCGGGGACGAAGGAGGGCCGGGTGATCGAATATGTCGACCATCTGCACGAACATTTTGTCGATCCCTGCCATATCCGGGATGCCGCCTATATGCCACCGTCGCTGCCGGGTTTCTCGATTGAAATGAAACAGGCGTCGATCAAGGAATATCTCCACCGGCCATAGGAAAAGGGGCGGGGCTTCATCAGTCTGACAAAGAGCTGTCCTATGGCGATTGCATTGTCTTTTCTCGTCACGGGGTTCCCATGCTCGATCTGATCAAGCCTTCGCTTGCCCGCTTTGCCGCCAGCCTGCACCCGGAACCACCGGTGCATCTTGGCCGGCGCTACAACAGCGCGGGCGTCTTTCAGCCGGAACCTGGCAATACGGTGGTCTGCCATCTCGTGAAGGGGTCCGAGTCGGAAGGCTCGGTCATTGCCGTGCGCGACCGGATGCTGGCGATGCCCGATGCCGGGCAACTGGCCTTTACCCCCGTCTCCAGCCTGCACATGACGCTGTTTCAGGGCATTATCGAATATCGCCGCCGCCCGTCCTATTGACCGGATGATGTTCCATTGGAGACAAGCATCGACGACATGACGCGGCTTTATGTGGATCGCCTGCGGGATTTCGAGGGATGCGGGCCGTTCAACGTGGAGGTGATCGATGTCACGCCGGCAGGTCTGACCGTGGCGGGCGCCAGTGAATATGACGAGCGCATCATGCGCGCCTGGCGCGATGAACTGGCCGTGCCGTTCGGTTACCGGCATCCTGATCACGACACCTATGTCTTCCACATCACGCTGGCCTATCCGATCGCGCGGTTCCCGGATGAAAGGCTCGGGGCCTGGCAGGAACTTCTGGATGATTGCCTAGCATTCATCCGGCGTGAATCGCCGGTCATTGCGTTGAATGCGCCCGCATTGTGCAGTTTTGTCGATATGAATCATTTCGAGGAACTGGTGGTTCTGGATTGAACCAGAGGCCGTTTGATCGCCAATCTGCGACATAGTGTACACGCGCCCGGCGTGTCGTCTTACGTAAATGCGATGTCGTTTCCGCACCTATTCTTTTTGGGTGCCGGATGCTTTTATCGGGGCACTTGAGGTGCCGCTTTTCTAGGGAAGCGGAGAATTGGGAAGCCGGTCGGAAACCCGGCGCTGCCCCCGCAACGGTAGTGGAGTGAAACACGGCATAACAGCCACTGGGTCACAACCCCGGGAAGGCGTCGTGACAGCCGATACGGCAACTCCAGAGCCCGGAAACCAGCCTCGGTACTGAAAACCGACTGATCGCGGTGGGCGATCAAGGAGCATGATTCTGTGCGGGCACCAGCCGGTGGCTGGCCGTGCAGGCGTTCTTCCTCCGTCACCACCAGTCAGTTCTTTCGCAACATCGAGGCGAGGACACGACATGGATATACGCAACGAACTGCTCCGGAACCTGAGAAACCGGAAACCCGGCTACGGCCTTGAACAGTCTTTCTATTCCGATCCGGATTATTTCCGGCTGGATATGGAGAACATCTTTTATCGCGACTGGCTGTTCATCGGCCATGATTGCGAAGTCGCCAAGCCCGGCAACTTCTTCACGGTGCAGGTCGGCGACTATCCCGTGGTCATCGTGCGCGACCGCCAGGGCCAGATCCGGGCTTTTCACAATTCCTGCCGCCATCGCGGCTCGCGCGTCTGCTCGGCTGAGCGCGGCACGTCGGCCAAGCTCGTCTGCCCCTATCACCAGTGGACCTACGAGCTTGACGGGCGCCTGCTGTTCGCCCGCCAGATGGGCGATGATTTCGACGCCAGCCAGCACAGCCTGAAGCCGGTGCAGTGCGAAAGCGTCGGCGGTTACATCTTCATCTGCCTGGCGCAGAATCCTGTCGATTTCAGCGCGACGCGCGCACTGATCGAACCCTATCTCGCGCCGCACCACCTCACCGAAACCAAGGTGGCCTATCAGAGCACCATCGTCGAAAAGGGCAACTGGAAGCTGGTCTGGGAAAACAACCGCGAGTGCTATCACTGCGTGGCCAATCATCCCGAGCTGTGCAAGACTTTCCCGGAAGCGCCGAGCGTAAGCGGTGTCCAGGGCGCCGCCGACGATCCGGAGATTGCCGCGCACTGGCAGCGCTGCGAAGCGGCAGGCCTGCCCAGCATTTTCCGCATGTCCGATGACGGCCAGTACCGCGCCACCCGTGTGCCGCTGCTGCGCGATGCGGAAAGCTACACGATGAGCGGGCGCCGCGCCGTCGGCCGGCAGCTCAGCGACAGCGTCAACGAGAAGCAGATCGGCTCGCTGCTGCTGTTCCATTACCCGACCACCTGGAACCATATCCTCGGCGACCATGCCATTTCCTTCCGTGTGCTGCCGCTCGGCCCGGATGAAACGCAGGTCACCACCAAATGGCTGGTGCACAAGGATGCGGTCGAGGGCGTGGATTACACCATCGAGGAACTGACGCATGTCTGGCTCGAGACCAATGACCAGGACCGCCGGATCGTCGAGGAAAATGCCTTCGGCATCCGCTCGCCCGCCTATGAGCCCGGACCCTATTCGCCCGAGCATGAAGGCGGCGTGCTGCAATTCCTCGAATGGTACTGCAGGTTCATGGAAGAGCGTCTCTCCGGCGGCGATACGCGGCTCAGCAAGGTAGCATAGGTACACAATGAACATGGGCGTTCCTCAGTCTTACCCGCACCTTGACCAGATGCAGCCATGGAATGACCGGCTGCATCTGCTGGAGTGTCTGTCGATCATCGAGGAAGCGCCGAATGTGAAGACCTTCACATTCCGTTCCGACAACCAGAACTGGTTCCGCTACGAGCCGGGCCAGTTCATGACCTTCGAGCTGCCGGTGCAGCCCGAAGCCGTCCTGCGCACCTATACGCTCTCCTCCAGCCCGTCACGGCCCTTCACCATCGCCGTGACGGTCAAGGCACAGGAGAACAGCATCGGCACCCGCTGGATGCTGGATCACCTGACCCCCGGCATGCGGCTGAAGGCCTTCGGTCCGCTCGGCGATTTCTCCATGCGCAGGCATCCGGGGGAAAAGTACCTGTTCATCTCGGCCGGGTCCGGCATCACGCCGATGATGTCGATGACCCGCTGGATGCATGATTGCGCCCCGCAGAGCGATATCAGCTTCGTCACCTGCGCCCGCCGGCCCAGCGACATCATTTTCCGCCGGGAACTGGAATATCTGACAAACTGCATGCCCAACCTGAAACTGTCGTTCCTGATCAAGGAACATGAGATGGGGCAGGTGTGGACCGGTATCCGCGGGCGGTTGGAAGCGCCCAAGCTGCCGCTACTGTCACCCGATTTCAAGGACAGGACGATCTTCTGCTGCGGTCCGGAAAGTTTCATGCGCGATGTGCGCGGCATGCTCGAAGCCAGCGGTTTCGACATGGCGCGGTATCATCAGGAAAGCTTCGGTCCTGCCGCAGAACCCGTCTTGCCCGCCTTCGATGTGATGTCCACCGACGCCGTGGAAGCATCGGCGACGATCACCTTTTCCATGTCGGGCATGGACGTGCCGTGCATGCCGGGGGATACGATCCTCAAGGCGGCGCGCGGCGCCGGTATCCGCATTGCAGCGGCCTGCGAATCCGGCCTGTGCGGCACGTGCAAGGTGATGAAACTCTCGGGCAAGTCCGAGATGGATCACAATGGCGGCATTCTCGACGAGGAGATCGACGAGGGATTTGTCCTTGCCTGCTGCACGAAACCCCTCGGCAATGTGGAGATCGAGGCCTGAGCGCCACCTTTTGAGGTATTCTCCGCTCTGAAGTGCAGGCAATAACTGGCAGGGAAGGCTGGCATTGCGATTGTGCGTGGTTCGACAAGCTCACCATGAGGGAGAGGGTTGGGCTGCAATGCTTAATCACAAGGATTGCAGGATATGACTCCCTGAAGTCCTCATCCTCCCTCATGGTGAGCTTGTCGAACCACGCACCACGCACCGTAACAAATGCCTGTGCTTAGAACACCACGGTCTTGTGGCCGTTGAGCATGACGCGGGATTCGAGGTGCTTCTTGACGGCACGGGCGAGCACCCGGCTCTCGATATCGCGGCCGGTGGCGACAAAGTCCTCGGCGCTCATGGCATGGCTGACCCGCTCGGTCTCCTGCTCGATGATCGGGCCCTCGTCGAGGTCGGGCGTGACATAATGCGCCGTCGCGCCGATCAGCTTCACCCCGCGCTCGAACGCCTGGTGATAGGGTTTTGCCCCCTTGAAGCTCGGCAGGAACGAGTGGTGGATGTTGATCACCTTGCCGAACAGCCGTTTTGACAGGTTGTCCGACAGCACCTGCATGTAGCGGGCGAGGATGACGAGATCGGCGCCGGTGTCCTTGACGATCTTCAGCAGCGCCTCCTCCTGCGCCGTCTTGTTGTCCTTCGACACGGGCAGCACATGGTAGGGGATGCCCTCATGCTCGGCAAAGCGGCGGCTGTCCTCGTGGTTGGAGACGATGGCGGCGACTTCCGCATCGAGCCAGCCGACCTTGATCTGGTAGAACAGGTGCAGGAGCGCATGGTCGAACTTCGACACCATGATGACGATCTTCGGCTTCTTGGCCTGATCGATCAGCGTGGTCTTCATGCCGAAGCGCTCGATGGCGGGTTTCAGCGCCCGCTCGACATCGTCCTTGGAGGTTTCTTCCGAGGCGGCAAAGGCGATGCGCATGAAGAAGCGGTTGGTCTGGCGGTCCCAGAACTGGTTGCTCTCGGCGATATTGGCATCCAGCGCCGCAAGCTCCGTCGTCACCGATGCCACGATCCCCGGCTTGTCTTCGCATGACAGGGTGAGGACGAAACCGTGCGTATAATCAGAGGGCTGACGGGTTACGGGCGAGGTGGGGGACTGATGATCCATCGGTTCAAACTCCAGGAAGCTCTTTGAGAAAACGGTCCAGTTCGTCATGCGGAATTCCAACCACATGTTCGGCTGCCGGATAGTTTTTTGCGTGCACGTCTGCGACAAACTCGGAAAAGGCTGCGACCCTTTCCTGCTGCAGGCGGTCATATTCGGCGGAAAAGTTGCGGTAGGTCTTGGCATGGCGCGGATAATGGCCGCGGTTCGATCCAAGAATATCCTCGGCGAAGAGGTATTGCGCATCGCAGCCGGCGCCTGCGCCCATGGAAATCATGAACAGCGAGGTGCGCTCGGAAATGGCGGTTGCAACCGCCACCGGCACCACCTCGATTTCGGCGGCAAAGGCCCCGGCCTCGTCCAGCGCCTTGGTCTGGCGCCAGATATCGAGCGCGCTTTGCGCCGTCTTGCCGACAGCTTTGAAGCCGCCGGTCCAGGTCGCCTTTGACGGGATCAGGCCGACATGGCCGCAGACAGGAATGCCTTCATCGCGCAGGCGCCGGATGGTTGACAGGCTGGCCGCGCAATAGACGGCATCGCCGCCTGCGCGCAAGGCGCAAAAGGCGGCGCGCAGGTAATCTTCCGCTGTGATGAAATCGCCGTATTCAAGGCCGGGAATGGTGAAACAGGATGGCGCCGCATCGCGGAAAGCGGGAGAGAGCAGCGCCGGCGGCACGGACAGGATATCGACCCGCGCGCGTTCGGCGGCTTCCGCCTCTTCAAGCGTTTCGACCCGCAGCATGGTCAACTGGCGACGGCCCTTCATTGCGAGAATGTCCGCCACCGTAGGGCGTTTGCTGGTCATGGTGTCTCCGTCCGTTTCAGGCTGCGAGCAGCGATTTGAGTTTGATGTCCGGAGCGGCAAGATGAGCCTGATCGGGACAGGCGCTGCGGGCAATCAGCATTTCCGCCAGCCGGATATCCCGGGCGACGCTGTTGCCAGGACCAATGCCGCTGGCAGCGACAAGGCGTCCATCCGCCGCGAGATGAAACAGGATGAACGCGCCGTCGCCGAGATCCCGGCGGATTGTCCTGATACCCTCGTCGGCAAGCCCGGCCACCTGCAGCCCCAACTCGTACTGATCGGACCAGAACCACGGAACGGCGCGATGCGGCTCGCAGAGCCCAAGCATGTTGCGGGCGGCGAGCGTGCCCTGTTCTTGCGCATTGCGCCACGCTTCCAGCCGCACCTGGCGACCGCCATAGAGGGCAAGCGGAAACGCACAGCAATCGCCGGCAGCAAAAATATCCGGGTCGCTCGTCTGCAGATGCGCATTGACGAGGATGCCATTGTCGGTTTCAAGACCGGCTGCCTCGGCGAGGGCCGTAACCGGCAGGGCGCCGATGCCGATGACGGCGAGGTCTGCTTCAAGCTTTTCACCATCGGCAAGCGTCATGGTGACGCCGGCTTCCCGGTCGGTGATCGCTGCAATGGCAACGCCGCAGCGGATGACAACGCCTTCCTGCCGGTGACGTGCCGCGATGACTGCGGCGATTTCCTCCGGTACGCCGCGCATCAGAATGCGCGCCTGGGTTTCGAGCACGGTCACCACGGCGCCGCGCTGGCGCGCACTGGCCGCAAGTTCAAGGCCGATAAAGCCGCCGCCGACAATGACAATGCGCGCGCCCGGCTGAAGCTGCGCCCGGATGGCCAGCGCGTCGTCATAGCTGCGCAGACAGGCGCAATGCCTGCTTGCCGCCGCCAGCGGCAGCGGGCGGGGGACGGCACCCGTTGCGAGCAGCAGCCGGTGATAGGCGAGGTGATCGCCATCCGCAAAGATGACTTTTCTCGTTTCCCGGTCTATCCCAATGGCGGTCGTGCCGCCAAGGAAGCGGATATCCTGCTCGGTGAACCGGTCCTCTCCCGCGATGGTTCTGGCGAGGGGATGCTCCGGTGAAATCATGGTGCCCTTGGACAAAGGCGGTCGTTCATAGGGAAGATGCTTTTCCGCGCCGATCAGCGTGACCGGCCCGGCATATCCGTTCTCCCGCAGCGCGAAGGCGGCGCGGGCGCCGCATTCGCCACCGCCGATGATGACCATACCGGCGGTCATCGTCAGGAAGCCAGCTGGATGAGGACCTTGCCGGCCTCGACTTTCACCGGATAGGTCTTCAGGTTGACGCAGACCGGCGCGCCCTTGGCCTGGCCGGTCTTGTAGTTGAAGCGGCCATTGTGCTTGGGGCACTCGATGATATCGTCCATGACGAGCCCGTCGGCCAGATGGATATGCTCATGGGTGCAAAGCCCGTCGGTGGCGAAGAATTCGTCGTCGGGGCTGCGATAGATCGCAAAGGTCCGGCCCGCGTGGTCGAAACGCATGACATCTTCCTCGTCGATATCATCCGCCGTGCAGGCCTCAATCCAGTCGCTCATGCTCTTTCCTCCCTTTGGCAGGAGCCGCACAGGCCCTGCTCATTGGTCTTATTCGTAAGCTGTTTCTTACCAATTCTATTCCGCTGCAGCGCGGGCATCCTCGCCGTGGAATTCCTCGCGGTAGGGTTTTGCTGTCAGCGGCAATTCACGCCTGAGGTAATAGTCTTCATTGCGCAGCTGGCGCAGGAAGGCGGGGATCATCTCGCGGTAGCCGTCGAGGATGGACGGATTGGGGGCGGGCAGGTCGTGCCTGATCATGGCATACAGGCGCGGCAGCGCATGATAGGGCACCATGGGAAACATGTGATGCTCGACGTGATAATTCATGTTCCAGTAGATGAAGCGGCTGACGGGGTTCATCAGCACCGTGCGGCTGTTGAGGCGGTGATCGATGACATTGTCGGCAAGCCCGCCATGCTGGAGCAGGCCGGTCAGGACATGGTGCCACGCGCCATACAGGCGGGGCAGGCCGACCAGCATCAGCGGCAGGATCGAGCCTGTGTACACAGCCAGCGCAATGGTGGCGACATAGATCACCAGCCAGATGCGGGCGAAGCGCACGACCTTGTGCTGCTCCTGCGCGGGAATGAAGCTCTTTTCCTCGGCGCTGACAAACCCGGCGGCGTTGCGCAGCATATCCGCAACCGCATGCCATGCATCGAGAATGCCGAAGACATTCAGGATGAGGCGGACGAGATCGGGCGGACGCATGACGGCAATCTCCGGGTCACGGCCGACGATGACCGTGTCGGTGTGATGGCGCGCATGGCTCCAGCGCCAGGTCACCGGATTGCGCATGATCATGAAGCAGGCGATCTGATAGACCGCATCGTTCATCCAGCGGGTCTTGAAGGCGGTGCCGTGGCCGCATTCGTGCCAGCGGGAATCCGAGGCGGAACCGTAGAGCACGCCATAGGCGAGAAAGACGGGAATGCACCAGATCGTGCCCCAGAGAACAATGCCCAGCCCGGCAAGGACAACCATGCTGCCGAGCCAGATCGCCGTATCGCGCATGGCCGGCCCGTCCTCGCGCTTCATCAGCTCCTTCATGGCCTTGCGCGGCACATCGGTGTGATACCACTCGGCGGCAGCCAGTCCGGTTTCGACAGCGCGCTGTGAATCGCGGCCGACAAGGCTGTAATCGCGTGATGCCGGTAATGCTGCGTCCATGGCAGGACCTCCCAATCCTTCGGCACGCACTTCAAACACTGCGGCCCGATGGGAGAAGTGTAGCGATGGCAGGGGGCATGCTCAATTCGCGATGATAAAATCCTATCAATATCCATCATTGGATGATACGGTTTATGATAGAATCTATCATTCGAGGCGATATGGCCAACAGACCGACAATTGCCGATCTTGCCCGGGTTTCCGGGGTCAGCGTGGCGACGGTGGACCGCGTGCTCAACAACCGCCTGCCCGTGCGCGAGGAAACGGCGCGGCGCGTCTATGACGCTGCCAACAGCATCGGCTATCATGCGGCGGGGCTGATCCGCCAGCGTATGCGGCAGGAACTGCCGGAATACAGGCTGGGTTTTCTCCTGCAGAAGTCCGGCCAGCATTTTTATCAGGATTTTGCCCGCGAAATCGATCAGGCGGTGCATGCGGCGCCGCATTTTCGCGGCGTGCCGGTCGTCGACTTCTGTCCGTCGCTGGCGCCGGAGGACATCATCGTCAAGCTGCGGTCTCTGGCCGGGCGCACGCAGTCGGTCGCGCTCGTCGCGCCGGACCATCCGTCGATCACGGCCGTGATAGAAGAACTGAAGGCGAGGGGCATGGCCGTTTTCTCCCTGCTGTCCGACTTTGCCGCTGGCGTGCGCGAGGGCTATGTCGGCCTGAACAACCGCAAGGCAGGACGCACGGCGGCCTGGATGATCGCCAAAACGGCGCGCCGTCCGGGCAAGGTGGCGATCTTTGTCGGCAGTCACCGGTTTCAGGGGCATGAGCTGCGGGAAATCGGCTTCCGCTCGTTCTTTCGCGAAGAAGCGCCTGAGTTTACCGTGCTCGATACGCTGATCAATCTGGAGACACGGCAGATCACGCACGAGGCGATGCTCAATCTTTTGGAACACCATCCGGATCTGGCGGGGTGTTATGTCGCTGGCGGCGGTATGGAAGGGGCGATCGCAGCCCTGCGCGAGAGTATCCTGCCGGAGCCACCGGTGATGATCTGCAATGAAATCACGCCGGAATCGCGCGCGGCACTGGCCGATAAGGTCGTCACGATGGCCATTGCCACCCCGCTGCCGCGTCTCTGCCGCGAACTGGTGGATCTGATGGGCCATGTCATCGAAACCGGCGCGGCCAATACGCCGGGACAAACCTTTCTGCCGTTCGATATTTATCTGCCTGAAAACATCTGAAACAGCCGAATCTATCAGAGATGATAGTTTCTGCGGCGTCGGAACGATTGACTGACCGCTGAATGGAACAGATGTTTCGCGCGGCGCCGGCATTGTGCTGGCATTTCATTCCTGGGAGGTTTTCCGATGAGCGCGACGCGTTCCGCACCGGTTTTTGCAATCAATCACATGGTCACGCCGGCGTTACGGCCGCAGGCTTTCTTCCAGCTGGCGCGCGCCATCGGTGTGCAGGACGTGGAAATCCGCAACGATCTCACCGGCAATGCCATCATCGACGGAACGCCGGCTGCGGATATTCGCGCGCAGGCGGTAGAGGCCGGGGTGAAGATCGCGACGATCAATGCGCTGCAGCGCTTCAATGAATGGACGCCCGAGCGCGAAAAGGAAGCCATTGAACTCGCCGATTATGCCAGGGATGCAGGCGCGGCGGCTCTCGTTCTGGTGCCGGTCAATGACGGGACCGGTCAGGAGGACGGCGCGCGGCAGAAGAGTCTGCGTGCGGCGCTGACAGCGCTCAAGCCGATCCTGACGGCGCGGGGGCTGCTCGGGTTCGTCGAACCGCTCGGCTTTGAAATCTGTTCGCTGCGCTCAAAACGCGAGGCCATCGAGGCCATCGAAGCGGTTGGCGGGCAGGACACGTTCCGGATTGTCCACGATACCTTCCATCACCATCTCGCCGGGGAACCGGCGCTTTTCCCGCAATGGACCGGGCTGGTGCACATCTCGGGTGTCACCGATGCCGCCGTCTCCATAAGCGACATGCGCGACTCGCACCGCGTTCTCGTCGATGTGCAGGACCGTCTCGGTAACATCGCGCAAATCCGGGCACTTCTCGCCGGGGGCTATGCGGGGCTGTTCTCGTTCGAGCCATTCGCCGAGGAGGTGCAGCGGTTGGACGATCCGGCGAGGGCGATCACGGCAAGCATGACCGCGATCAGGAATGGCCTTGCGCAATACTGATTGCTGACGACTGCCAAAAAGTTGGCGCCGGGGATGAGCCGGCGCCGGTTTTCAAGGTCAGAAATTTCATCACTCTACGGGATGATTTGTGCACCCGCGGGCGGTTTGGCTGTGGGCTTGCTGTAGTCGGCGCCCGGCCCCGAGGGCGGAACAAGACTGTCATCTTCGCCCCATGCCGTTGGCGTCGCTGACAGCTTGAAGTTCAATTTGCCGCCGTCTCTGATCTTGTCGAGGGGCAGCCACAGACCCTGATAGGGCGTGTCATTGAGCTTCATTTCACCGATGTAACGGACATTGTCGAGCATCGCATCCTTGTCGGTATTGATGTGAAGTTCTTTATCGTTCCCAAGCCGGACGGTGATGTCGGAGAATTGCGGCGTGGATACTGCCAGCCCGGGTGCAGACGGGATGACCGGGTAAAGCCCGAGGGCCGCCCAGACATACCATGCCGATGTCGCCCCCATGTCATCATTGCCGGGCAATCCGCCGACGTTAATGGAGAAGTTTTTATTCATGATCACCGGAATGATGTATTGCGCATATTTCGGCGCAGCCGCCCAGTTGTAGGCCCACGGTGTCTGAAAGGCCGGTTCATTGCCGATGTAGTATTTTGAGGATTTTTCACCGTCGTTCAGGCTCTTTGGAGTAGGCTCGCGGCTTGTATCGTTGAATTCTGAGAGTGCAGGGATGGAAAACAGCTTGTTCAGCCGTGCGATGGCCGCATCCTTGCCGCCGAGCTTGTCGATGAGCGCGGTCCAGTCATGGGCAAATGCCCAAATGTAATTTTCCTCCGTCGATTCGTGGAAATCGCCGTCTCGCGATTGGTCAGCATACCATTGGCCCGCAATGTTTTTGGCGCGCAGTTTCTTCTGGCTTATGTCAAAAATGTTCAGCCAGTTGGATGCGCGTTTGAACAGGTTCTGAATGGTGCCGGGACCAACACCTGCCGATGCGGGCAGACTGGCAAGGAAGGCCCCGGCGGATCGATCGCTGGTTGTCATTTCAATGGTGGCAGAAGATGCATGCCACTTTGCGGCTGCATCGGTAGCGATGTAACCAAGTTTCAGATAGTCCGGCAACGCAGGTTTGTCGGCATCGCGTCCGACGCTGAGCTTGTCATTGCAGGTGCTTTTGGGATCCGACGTGGATTGTTCCATGTATTTGCGGGCTTTGGTCAGGTCGAATTTCCGGGCCCCGAACATGTAGGATCCGGCGATAACGTTAAGGGCGTGATCGCCCTGCATGGGGATGGTGTCCTCGCTGCCATTCACCCAATGCGGAAATGCACCGCATTGCTGCGCGTCGGCAACAAGCGATTGCATCATCTCGCTGGCTTCATCCGGAGCGACAAGAGCCACCAGTTGCGCGGCGGAACGGTAGGTGTCCCACATGGAGAAGCCGGAATAATGCGTCTTGTAGCCGCTTTCCTTGCCGTCCAACGCGAATTTGTAATTGGCCACGTTCTCGGTTATGCGGTCAGGCAGAGTGTCCTTTGCCGGGAACGGCAACGTCTGTTTCATGCTGCGGTAGTCGCCGTTGACATCGCTGAAGATCGTAGGCCCGCTGTAAACGCGGTAAAACGCCGTGTAGAATTTTGTCAGATTGGCTACTGCGCGCTGCTGTTGGTCCGATGTCAGCTTTACTTGTTCCTCAGCTTTGGCAAGACCGATCTGGATGGTATTGAGGCGCTTGTTCCAAGTATAGCGTGATTGCTGGCTGACGGTTTCGAATAACCAGCCATTGTTCTCGGCCTCAAGATTCTTCCTGGCATTGTCAGCACTGACTGATGAAATGCCGATTTTGACCTGGACGGCTTTATCAATATCGGTCAGATCGAATTGCAGAGTGGCTGCACCGTCTTTGACCGAAGATGTGTTCTTCAAGGGTTTGTCGAAGACGGCATGGAAATAGACGGGCTGATCCCATGTTCCGCCACAGAAGCTCCCGGCTAAAGCTTTGCCGGAAATCGTTCTTTTATCCTCGCCCAAGGTGATTGTGGCAAGATTGGCAAGCTTATTTAAGTCTCTCGTTTTTGCTCGGTTGTTGAGCGTGGCGTCAATGACGAGGAAAGCCTTGTCCTTGTCGGCGTAGGAGAAACGCGCCATGCCGGTTCTCGTCGTTGCGGTCAGTTCGCTGATGATGTTGTTGAATTTGACCCGGTAGTAGCCGGGCCGGGCTCGTTCGTCGGTGTGGTTGTATCTTGCGCCGTTGCTCGATATCGGGCCAGCAGTTTCCTGCGGCAGCATGGCGACCGCGCCCTGGCTGCGGCAGCCGGGACCGTTCAGATGGGTCATGCTGAAATACTGAATTGCCGCATCGTCGTAATAATACCCACCTGATCCCACGCCAAACTCGCCGCCGCTGCCCTTCGTGTCCGGTCCGAAGCTGACCATGCCGAAGGGTGTCTGTGCGCCGGGGTTGACGTTGCCGGAATGACCGCCGCCGCTATCGGTATTGGTCGTGCCAATGAAGAGATTGACAAACTGGGCCAGCGCCATGTCAGACTCAGATCGCGGTTGCAGGCTGTCAAGTGCGTTGTCCAATGCAGCCAGGCGCGGGCTGAGGTCCTTGGTTGCACCGCCGCTGCTTCTCTTCAGCGCTTCAATCGCGATTGACAGACTGACGATCTGGTCTGTCAGCGCTGTAATCGATGCTGCATCGGCTTTGGTTTTCACCGTTTCCAGCAGTTGCCGGATAGCATCATTCGCTGATGCGAGAGCGGCGCGGTCTGTGTCGAATTTGGTGCTGGCGGCAATCAGATCAGTCTTGGCTTTTTCAAGGTCGCCGGCCAAATTCTGCAGGCGGGCCCTGTCAGCCGCCACCAGCGGGAAATTGGTCTGCAACACACCGATACGCTGTTGCAGGTTCTCTGCGTATGCCATCAACGGGTTAAATTTGGACGGGCCGATGTCACCCAGTTTCAGTGCAAGTGCGGCGGCATCGTCTTCTGCCTGCGGAAGATTGAACCGCCGCAATTTGGTAAGGTCGTTTTCCGTCTTCGCTGCGGTTACGCCGGCTTCCAGAGTCTTCAGGGTTTGCTGGACCTCGCCAAGCGTTACTCGCAAAGCCGCAATGTCGGCATCGCCCTGAGCTTGTTTGACCTGTACTGCTTGGCTGATTGTGTCCGATGGTTGAGATGCCTGCGTGTTCAGGTCCTTGGCTACTCCGCCGAACGTTCCCTGGGATGCCACAGTGTCCTTGTTATCCGAGCCGGTACAACCCACCAATGCGACGCAGCTGAACAAGCCCGCAATAAGCGGTGCCTTTAATCTCATAATGTCCTCCCAAAATTTTTTGTCGTTGAAAATGGAATGCAGCTGCAAATGTCGTCGCCGCTGGCAAGCCTCGCCCAAATCGGCCCCTCCAAAGTCGATTTAAAACGATTGAAAGCGATAATTTTATCAATTCAGGATGCGGGTCAATTATCAATAAGTCTGAAGAATACCTGATGTGAGGGTAAAAACCGGCGTTGAAGACAGGCAATCCGGTTGCGCAGCTGTGCAAAATTTACCCCTCAATCATTGCCTGGTTTTCACGAACCCCGCTTGACGCCGTCTTGAGAAAATGGAATAAATATTTCAGAAACTGGATGCGACGGTTTTTATATTCCGTATGACAAGTCCAGAAAAGTTTGCGCGACGTTTCGCGCACTCTAGGGGCAGAGGCATCGCTGGCAGCAGGGGTTGCGTGGCTACGATGCCGACGTTCGCGGAGCTTCCGGATCAGGACGGTGTGGCCGGGCACCATGTGGAGGAGACGAAATGAAAAAACTGATATTGAGCGTGGCTGTTGCAGCCTTGATGAGCACGTCGGCATTGGCCGCCAATATTGGCGTGTCGATGGCGCAGTTCGACGACAACTTCCTGACAGTCCTGCGCAATGGCATGCAGGACTATGCCAAGACGCTGAATGGCGTGAAGCTGCAGGTGGAAGACGCGCAGAACGACGTTGCCAAGCAGCAGAGCCAGATCCAGAACTTCATCGCCTCGAAGGTCGATGCCATCATCGTCAACGCGGTGGATACGGACGCGACAGCCGCCATGTCGAAGCTGGCGACCGCAGCGGGCATTCCGCTGGTCTATGTCAACCGCGAGCCGGTCAACGTCAACGAACTGCCGGCAAAGCAGGCCTTTGTTGCATCCAACGAAGTCGAGTCCGGCACGCTGGAAACCAAGGAAGTCTGCAAGCTCCTGAAGGGCAAGGGCAAAGTCGTTGTCATGATGGGCGAGCTGTCCAACCAGGCGGCGCGCCAGCGCACGAAGGACATTCACGACGTGATCGCCACGGATGAATGCAAGGGCCTCACCATCGTCGAGGAGCAGACCGCCAACTGGTCGCGCACCCAGGGTGCCGACCTCATGACCAACTGGCTCTCCGCAGGTCTGGAATTCGATGCCGTCATTTCCAACAATGACGAAATGGCCATCGGTGCGATCCAGGCTCTCAAGGCCGCCGGACGCAAGATGGACACGGTTATTGTTGCCGGTGTCGACGCGACGCAGGATGCGCTCGCTGCCATGGCTGCCGGTGATCTCCGCGTGACCGTGTTCCAGAATGCTGCCGGTCAGGGCAAGGGTGCGGTCGACGCCGCATTGAAGCTGTCGAAGGGCGAAAAGGTTGAGACCAAGGTCTATATTCCTTTCGAGCTGGTGACGCCGGACAACCTGTCGAAGTACCAGTCCAAGAACTAAGGCACCGCGCCTTGCACGGGGACGCGCCTCCGGGCGCGTTCCCGCCTTTGCTCAATGTCTCGGGAGGAGACGATTATGGCAGTCAGCCCAACAACGATGGCTGCGGTTCGCGCCAGTGGTGCGGTGCCGAACGCCGAATATCTGTTGAATGTCGAAAATATCCGCAAGGAATTTCCCGGTGTGCTGGCGCTGGACGATGTGTCGTTCCGCCTGAAGCGCGGGACAGTGCACGCGCTGATGGGCGAGAACGGCGCCGGCAAATCCACGCTGATGAAGATCCTGGCTGGAATATATGTTCCAGATCAGGGCGAGGTGTTTCTCAAGGGGCTGCCGATCCGGCTGAAATCGCCGCTCGATGCGCTGGAGAACGGCATTGCCATGATCCATCAGGAACTGAACCTGATGCCGTTCATGACGGTGGCCGAGAATATCTGGATCCGGCGCGAGCCGAAGAACATGTTCGGCTTTGTCGATCACGGCAAGATGTTCGCAATGACCGCCGAGCTGTTCAAGCGGCTGAACATCGCGCTTGATCCGGAAGCGCAGGTGCGGGATCTGAGCGTCGCCAATCGGCAGATGGTCGAGATCGCCAAGGCGGTCTCCTACGAATCCGACGTGCTGATCATGGATGAGCCGACCTCAGCGCTGACCGAGCGCGAGGTGGCGCATCTGTTCGAGATCATCCGCAGCCTGCGCAGCCAGGGCATCGGCATTGTCTACATCACCCACAAGATGAACGAGCTGTTCGAGATCGCCGACGAATTCTCGGTGTTCCGCGATGGCCGATATATCGGCACGCATGCCTCCACCGACGTGACGCGCGACGACATCATCAAGATGATGGTCGGGCGCGAGATCACCCAGATGTTTCCGAAGGAGACCGTGCCGATCGGCGATGTCGTCCTCTCGGTGAAAGACC
This sequence comes from Todiramphus chloris collaris, assembly GCA_025345505.1. Classification (NCBI taxonomy): domain Eukaryota; kingdom Metazoa; phylum Chordata; class Aves; order Coraciiformes; family Alcedinidae; genus Todiramphus; species Todiramphus chloris. The sequence goes on along the minus strand of JANVCC010009742.1, from coordinate 1,022,549 downwards.
TCGCGCTGAAGAATGTGTTCAGCGGCGTTTCCTTCGATGTGCGGGCCGGCGAAATTCTCGGCATTGCCGGGCTGGTCGGGTCGGGCCGCTCCAATGTCGCCGAAACCATATTCGGCGTGACGCCCGCCACGACGGGCTCGATTGCCATCAACGGCAAGCCGGTTGCCATCGCCTCGCCGAACCAGGCGATCCAGCATGGCATGGCCTTCATCACCGAAGACCGCAAGGAAACCGGCTGCCTGCTCATTCTCGACGTTTTGGAGAACATGCAGATCGCCGTGCTGCAGGACCGGTTCGTCAAATTCGGTTTTGTTTCGGAAAAGGGCATTGCCGCGGCCTGCAAGGTGATGAGCGACAAGCTGCGGGTCAAGACGCCCAATCTGCAGGAGCGGGTCGAAAATCTTTCCGGCGGCAACCAGCAGAAGGTGCTGATCGGCCGCTGGCTTTTGACCAATCCGAAAATTCTCATTCTCGATGAACCGACGCGCGGCATCGATGTCGGCGCCAAGGCGGAAATCCACCGCCTCGTTTCCGAACTCGCCAAGCAGGGTGTCGCCGTCATCATGATCTCGTCGGAAATGCCCGAGGTTCTCGGCATGAGCGACCGCATCATGGTGATGCACGAGGGCCGCGTCACCGGTTTCCTGGATCGGGAAGAGGCAACCCAGGTAAAAGTCATGGAGCTGGCTTCCAAGTGAAGCCGCTGCCGGACGGGGAGGAACAACAATGACAAGCGAACAAGCAACCGCAAAGGCGGCCGCACCGGCGGTCTCGAAGCAGGGGCGCCGGCTGCCGCCGGAGGTCAGCATCCTCCTGGTCCTGATCGGCATTGCCCTGATCTATGAAGTGCTCGGCTGGATTTTCGTCGGGCAGAGCTTTCTGATGAACCAGCAGCGCCTGACCATCATCATCCTGCAGGTGTCGGTCATCGGCATTATCGCCGTCGGCGTGACGCAGGTCATCATCACCGGCGGCATTGATCTGTCGTCGGGCTCCGTCGTCGGCATGACAGCGATGATCGCCGCAAGTTTCGCGCAGGCCTCGACCTGGGCAAGGCCTGTCTACCCCAGCCTGACGGACCTGCCTTTCATCATTCCGCTGGCCATCGGTCTCGGTATCGGCCTGATCGCCGGTATCATCAATGGCGCGCTGATCGCACAGACCAAGATTCCGCCGTTCATCGCGACGCTTGGCATGATGGTGTCGGCGCGCGGCGTTGCCAAGTGGTACACCAAGGGCTCGCCGGTTTCAGGGCTCACCGACCAGTTCAATTTCATCGGCACGGGCATCTGGCCGGTGGTAGTGTTCCTGGTCGTGGCTTTCATTTTCCATATCGCGCTGCGTTATACGCGCTACGGTAAATTCACCTATGCCATCGGCGCCAATGTCCAGGCGGCACGCGTCTCCGGCATCAATGTCGAGCGGCACCTGATCAAGGTCTATGCCATCGCCGGCGTGCTGGCCGGCCTTGCCGGTATCGTCACCGCGGCCCGCGCCCAGACGGCGCAGTCGGGAATGGGCGTAACCTACGAGCTGGATGCGATTGCGGCCGCCGTGATCGGCGGCACCTCGCTGACGGGCGGCGTCGGGCGCATCACCGGCACGGTTATCGGCGCCATCATTCTCGGCGTGATGATTTCCGGGTTCACCTTCCTGCGGGTCGATGCCTATTACCAGGAAATCATCAAGGGCGTGATTATCGTTGCGGCTGTCGTCGTGGACGTCTATCGCCAGAAGAAGAGAAAAGTCTGAAACCAATCTGTAATGCCCGGAACCCATCCGGGCTTCTTTCCAAGAGGTAATGAAATGACTGTACGCTTTGGCCTGCTCGGTGCGGGCCGTATCGGCAAGGTTCACGCAAAGGCCGTGATCTCCAACCCACAGGCGAAACTTGTTGCGGTGGCGGATGCGTTCGAACAGGCGGCGAAGGATCTCTCCAGTGCCTATGGCTGTGAAATCCGCACCATCGATCAGATCGAAAAGGCCGGGGATATCGATGCGGTCATCATCTGCACGCCGACCGATACGCATGCGGATCTGATCGAGCGCTTTGCCCGTGCCGGCAAGGCGATCTTCTGCGAAAAGCCGATTGATCTCAATGTGAAGCGCGTCGAGGAATGCCTTGCCGTCGTCGATGAAACCAAGGCGACCCTGATGGTCGGGTTCAACCGCCGCTTCGATCCGCATTTTGCCGCCGTGCGCAAGGCCATCGATGACGGTGCCATCGGTACAGTGGAAATGGTGACGATCACCTCGCGTGATCCGGGTGCACCGCCTGCCGAATACATCACCCGTTCCGGCGGCATTTTCCGCGATATGACGATCCACGACTTCGACATGGCGCGTTTCCTTTTGGGTGAAGAACCGGTGGCCGTGACCGCCCATGCTTCGGTTCTGGTGGACAAGAAGATCGGCGAGCTCGGCGATTATGACAGCGTCAGCGTCATTCTCTCCACCGCCTCCGGCAAGCAGTGCGTCATCTCCAATTCGCGCCGCGCGACTTATGGCTATGACCAGCGCATTGAAGTGCATGGCTCCAAGGGGATGGTCGCCGCGGAGAACCAGCGTCCAGTGTCGATTGAAGTCGCCAATGGCAACGGTTATACCCGTCCGCCGCTGCATGATTTCTTCATGACCCGCTACACGGAAGCCTATGCCAACGAGATCGCCGCTTTCATCGATGCGATTGCGACGGGCGCCAAGGCCGCTCCCAGCGGCAAGGATGGTCTGATTGCCCTTGCGCTTGCCGATGCCGCCCTGCGATCGGTCAAGGAAGGCAAGACGATCAGTCTCTGAGTTTCAATGAAAACGCCCTGCCGGTGCGGTCACTGGCAGGGCGGTTATATACTGGGTGACGAGGGGAGATTTCCCCTCATTACCGCACATCCACCCAGCGCTGTTCACTGAATGACCGGGCCATGGCGTGCACGGTGCGCTCGATCTCCAATCCGTCCTCGAAACCGATCAGATGCGCCTCCTTGCCATCGATGCGCTTGATCAGTTCATGGCACTCGATGATCTTGAGGTCGTTGAAGCCGAGACCGTGGCCGGGAGCCGGGATGAAGCGGCCATACGGCTCGTGATGCGGCGCGGTCAGGATCGTGCGGTAGCCCTGTTCCGTCGGCCGGTCTGCGGTGACGTAGAGCTGGAATTCATTGGCGCGTTCCTGATCGAACAGGATCGAGCCTTTCGAGCCGAAAATCTGCAGGGCAATGCGTCCCTTGCGGCCCCAGGCGGAACGGTTGACCTGCAGCGTGCCGGCCACGCCGTTTTCCATATGCAGGAGCACGCTGGCGCTGTCATAGGTTTCAACAGCCTTCATGCCGCCATCCTGCGTCCGGCGTTCGGCATAGGGTTTTGACATGTCGCACATGACCCGGCTGACCCGGCCGAACAGCGCCCAGAGCAGCGACAGGGGATGCACGGCAAAGTCGTCGAGCGCGCCATAGCCTGACGTTGCAGCATGCTTCCAGTAGAACAGCGCGTCAGGATCGGCCATGAAATCCTCGTCCATCTCGATGCGCAGATGATTGACGTCGCCGATGATCTTTTCCGCCAGCAGCTGGCGGATATGGCGGATGGCCGGACCCTGGATGTAATTATAGCCGAGCGCCGCAACCTTGCCGGACTGTTTTGCCGCCGCGGTCATGGCTTTCGCGTCATCGAATGCCGGGGCCATGGGCTTTTCGCACCAGACGTGCTTGCCGGCCTGAAGTGCGGCAAGAGCCATCTCGGGGTGAAACTGGTTGGGCGTGGTGATGGAGACGACGTCGACATCGGGATCGTTGATCACGGCGCGCCAGTCGCCCGATGCCTTGGCAAAGCCGAACTCGGCGGCACGCTGGCTGGCAAGCTCGGCATTGGCTTCACCGAGATGCACAAGGCGGACCGGAGGGACATCACCGAAAACCGCACGGACCGAATTCCACGCCAAGGCATGGCATTTGCCCATGAACCCGGTTCCGATCAGCCCTACACCCAGTGCGCGCGCATTCCCATGACCCGACATGTCTTCACTCCCACGACATTTGAGGATGTCTGCATCTCTTGCAGATGCTGATTGAAGTAATCTATAACGGATGAAAATGGAATAACTGATCCGTTTTGCGGAATGGATTATTTTGGTAGTCTCGCCATCCGTATCGCAAAACCAAGGGGAACGATTCGCAATGGGCAGCACGGCCACAGAAGCAACTCTGCCGCAGGACTTCGATGCCTTGCGCACGCTGATCCTGGATCGCCGCCAGCTCCTGCCCAAGCGGCTGGCACAGATCGCAGCCTATGCCCTCGGCAATCCCGATGAAATCGCCTTCGGCACGGCGGCAAGCATTGCCCAGTCGGCCGGCGTGCAGCCCTCCACGCTTATCCGCTTTGCCCAGCATCTGGGTTTTGACGGGTTTACCAGCCTGCAATCGGTGTTCCGCGAACGCCTGCGGGAACGGCAGGGCTCGTATGAAGAACGGCTGTCGGGCCTGCGCGGCGATACGCCAGGCCTTTCCAAGAACCGCGTCATTCTCAATGGGTTCCTGTCGGCGGCCAGCCAATCCATCCAGACCATTTCCCGCAGTGCCGAGGAGGATGTGCTGGAGCGCGCGGTGGAAATTCTGGCGCATGCGGACACGATCTATCTCATCGCCCGCCGCCGGTCCTATCCGATCTCCGCCTATATGGCCTATGCCTTCGGCAAACTGAAAATCCGCAATCAGCTGATTGAATCGACGGCCGGTATCGACCCGGAAATCCTTTCCTTTGCCCGGCCGCAGGACGCGGCGATTGCCATCAGCTTTTCGCCCTATGCCTCGGCAACGGTCGAGCATGCGGCAGCGCTGGCAGCGCGCGGTGTGCCTGTCGTCGCCATCACCGACAGCGCGTTTTCGCCGCTGGCACAATCGGCCAGCGTCTGGTTCGAGGCGGCGGAAGGAGATTTCTCTGGATTCCGGTCTCTCTCGGGGACAATGGCGCTCGCCATGGCGTTGACTGTGAGCGTGGCGGAACGGCGCCGCAGCCTGTAACAGCGCCAAATGAAATGCGGGAAATCTAAAAAGAATATACATTCCATGTTGACGATTTGATAGAATTATTATTTCATATGCAAAAATTCCCGGCCTGTTTTCAGCGGGATGGATCAGCATATCGGGAGGATCGTCATGGGCAGCGCTGCAACAGGCAAAAAGCTTGATGTCATCACAATTGGCCGCTCGTCGGTGGATCTCTACGGCCAGCAGATCGGCTCCCGCCTTGAGGATATCGCATCCTTCGCCAAATCCGTCGGCGGCTGCCCGGCCAATATCGCCATCGGCACCGCCCGTCTCGGATTGCGCTCGGCACTCCTGAGCCGCGTCGGCGACGAGCAGATGGGCCGTTTCATCCGCGAGCAGATGCTGCGCGAAGGCGTGGCCGTCGATGGTGTCATCACCGATGCGGAACGGCTGTCGGCACTGGTCATCCTGTCGGTCGAGAACGACAGGAGCTTTCCACTGATCTTCTACCGCGAGAACTGCGCCGACATGGCGCTGAACGAGGACGATGTCGATCCGCAGTTCATCCGCTCGGCCCGCGCCGTGGTGGTGACGGGCACGCATTTTTCCAAGCCCAACACCGATGCCGCGCAGCGCAAGGCGATCCGCCTGATCAAGGAAGCCGGCGGCAAGGTGGTGTTCGACATCGACTACCGGCCGAACCTCTGGGGGCTTGCCGGCCATGGGGCAGGCGACAGCCGCTATATCGCCTCCGATGCCGTATCGAGCCATCTGAAGACGGTGCTGGCCGACTGCGACCTGATTGTCGGCACGGAAGAGGAAGTGCTGATTGCCTCCGGCGAGGCTGATCTGCTTGCGGCATTGAAGACAATCCGCGCGCTTTCCGCCCATGCCACCATCGTGCTCAAGCGCGGTCCGATGGGCTGCATCGTCTATGAAGGCGCGATATCTGACAATCTTGAAGACGGCATTGTCGGCAAGGGATTTCCCATCGAGGTGTTCAACGTGCTGGGCGCGGGCGATGCCTTCATGTCCGGTTTCCTGCGCGGCTGGCTCGGCGGCGAAAGCCTTGCCACGGCGGCGACCTGGGCCAATGCCTGCGGCGCCTTTGCGGTGTCGCGTCTCCTGTGCTCGCCGGAAATTCCGACATTCGAAGAGCTGCAGTTCTTCCTTGAACATGGCAGCCCGCAGCATGCCCTGCGCAAGGACGAGGCGATCAATCATGTGCACTGGGCAACCACGCGCCGCCATGACATCCCTTCGATGATGGCCTTTGCCATTGACCATCGCGTGCAGCTTGAGGACCTTTCCCAGAGGCTTGGCGCGGATATCGGCCGGGTGCAGGCATTCAAGGAACTGGCCGTCAAGGCCGCCGCACGGGTTGCGGATGGCCGCAGCGGTTATGGCATGCTGCTCGATGAAAAGTTCGGGCGCGAGGCGATGTTCGAATTTGCCCGGCACAATTTTGACTGGCTCGGCCGCCCGGTCGAACTGCCGGGCTCGCGCCCGCTGCGTTTTGAATTCTCGCAGGATATCGGGTCGCAGCTGGCGGAATGGCCGGTGGATCATTGCATCAAATGCCTGTGCTTCTATCATCCGGACGATCCGGCAGACCTGAAGGCAGAGCAGCAGGCCAAGCTGCGCGCCCTGTTCGAAGCGGCGCGCAAGGTCGGACGCGAACTGCTGATCGAGATCATTGCCGGAAAGCACGGGGTGCTCGACGACATGACCATTCCGCGGGCGCTGGAAGAGCTCTACGCGCTTGGCATCAAGCCGGACTGGTGGAAGCTGGAGCCGCAGGCTTCGGCCGCCGCATGGAAGAAGATCGAGGCGGTGATCGAAAAGAACGATCCGTGGTGCCGTGGTGTCGTCCTGCTCGGGCTGGAAGCGCCGCAGGATGAGCTGGAAGCAGCCTTCGCTGCCACCGCCAACGCGCCTGTCGTCAAAGGCTTTGCAGTCGGGCGGACGATTTTCATGGACGCCGCCGAACAATGGCTGGCGGGAAAGATATCCGACGAGGCGGCCATTGCCGACATGGCCGATCGTTTCGAAAAATTGACCAGGGCGTGGCTTGCCAGCCGCAAGCAACAAGCGGCATAGCATCAGGCCGGGAGGAGATTGACATGACCAAGACGATACGCCTGACGATGGCGCAGGCATTGACGCGTTTCCTTACCAGCCAGATGACCGTGATCGATGGCAGGAAGGTGCCGGTGTTTGCCGGTGTCTGGGCGATTTTCGGCCACGGCAACGTGGCGGGTCTCGGCGAGGCGCTGTATCAGGTGCGCGACGAGCTGCCGACCTACCGCGCCCATAACGAGCAGGCCATGGCGCATGCCGCCATCGCCTTCGCCAAGGCCAGTTTCCGCCAGCGCATGATGGCGGTGACGAGTTCCGTCGGGCCTGGCGCAACCAATATGGTGACGGCGGCGGCACTTGCCCATGTCAACCGCCTGCCGCTGCTGCTTTTGCCCGGCGATGTCTTTGCCAACCGTATTCCCGATCCGGTGCTGCAGCAGGTGGAAAGCTTTGGCGACGGCACGGTTTCGGCCAATGACTGCTTCCGTCCTGTCTCGCGCTATTTCGACCGGATCACCCGGCCCGAACAGATCATTCCGGCACTCGCCCGCACCATGGCGGTGCTGACCGATCCGGCCGAGTGCGGCCCGGTGACGCTGGCGCTGTGTCAGGATGTGCAGGCGGAAGCCTATGACTATCCGGAAAGTTTTTTCGACGAACGCGTGTGGACGACGCGCCGCCCGCGCCCGGATCGCGCGGAATTGGCTGCCGCCGTCGAACTGCTCACATCGGCGAAAAAGCCGCTGGTCATTGCCGGCGGCGGCGTCATCTATTCGCAGGCATCGAACGAGCTGAAAGCATTCGCGGAAGCGGCGGGTATTCCCGTCTGCGAAACGCAGGGTGGCAAGTCCTCCTTGCCTGACAATCATCCCCTGAACATGGCGGCCATCGGCGTGACCGGTACATCGGCGGCCAATCGTCTGGCGGAAGAGGCGGATGTCATTCTGGCCGTCGGCACGCGCCTGCAGGATTTCACCACCGGTTCCTGGGCGCTGTTCCGCAATGGAGACAAGAAATTCATCGGCCTCAACGTGCAGGCTTTCGATGCGGGCAAGCACCGTGCAGCGGCTCTCGTCGCCGATGCGCGGGAAGGGCTGCTGGAACTGGCTGCCGCGACCGCCGGTTACAAGGCGCCCGTGAGCTGGGCCGAAAATGCCAGACAGGGCAAGGCGGAGTGGCAGAAGGCCGCCGCCGAGGTCACCGGACCGACCAACGCGGTCCTGCCATCGGACGCGCAGGTGATCGGCGCCGTGCAGCGGACCATGGGCAGCGCGGCGACAGTCCTGCATGCGGCGGGCGGCTTGCCGGGAGAAATGCACAAACTCTGGCAGGCGGGCGCACCGGGCTCCTATCACGCCGAATACGGCTTCTCCTGCATGGGCTACGAGATTGCGGGCGGTCTCGGGGCGAAGATGGCCAAGCCGGATGACGAGGTGGTCGTGATGATCGGCGATGGCTCCTATCTGATGCTCAATTCGGAGATCGCCACCTCGGTGATGCTGGGCAAGAGGATCACGATCGTGCTTCTCGACAATCGCGGATTCGGTTGTATCAACCGGCTGCAGATGGGCACGGGCGGGGCGAACTTCAACAACCTCTTGAAAGACTCGCGCCACGAGGTTCTGCCTGACGTCGATTTTGTCGGCCATGCAAAAAGCCTCGGGGCCATTGCCGAGAAGGTTGCATCGATCGCGGAACTGGAATCTGCACTTGCACGCGCTAAACAGAACGACCGGACCACGGTTGTCGTCATCGATACGGACCCGCTTGTCTCTACCGATGCCGGCGGCACCTGGTGGGATGTGGCTGTGCCAGAGGTCAGCCCGCGCCCGCAGGTCAATGCCGCGCGCAAGGCCTATGAAGAGAAGCTGAAACTGCAGCGCGTCGGCGATTAACCCGATTTGTAGATAAATAGTGCGTGGTTCGACAAGCTCACCATGAGGGACGTAGATGATGACAGGAAGTCATATTCTGCAATCTTTGCGATTGGTGTTGCAGCCAACCCACCTTCCTCATGGTGAGCTTGTCGAACCACGCACCCCGCACACAACAACTGAAGGAAGACAAGAATGATCCGTATCGGGGCGAACCCAATCGGCTGGTCCAATGACGACATGCTCGAAATCGGCGGCAATATTCCTCTGGAAACCTGTCTGGAACAGGCGAAGGCGGCCGGGTTCACCGGCATGGAGCTCGGCAACAAGTTTCCGCGCACGGCGGACAAGCTGCGCCCGATCCTCGATGCGTTCGGACATAGTCTTGTCAGCGGCTGGTACTCGACAGAGCTGCTCGTGCGTGATGTCGACGCTGAACTCAAGGCTGTTGTCGGCCATGCCACGCTCTTGAAGGATATGGGCTGCAAAGTCCTCATTGCCGCCGAGACGTCGAACGCCATCCACTCCAACAAGGATCTGCCGCTGTCGGCCCGTCCGGTTCTGGAAAAGTCGGCGTGGGCTGAATTCGGCAAGCGCTATACGGCCTTTGCCGAAGCGGTGAAACAGACCTATGGCCTGCAGGTGGTCTATCATCACCACATGGGCACCGTGGTGCAGACCGAATCCGAGATCGACCGGTTCATGCAGGTAACGGGCGACGCGGTGCATCTGCTGCTCGACACCGGCCATGCCACATGGGGTGGCGGCGATCCGGCACGTCTCGCCCGCCATCATAAGGCGCGCATCAGCCATGTGCATTGCAAGGATATCCGCGAAGCCGTGATGTGGCAGTCCAACCGCGAAGACTGGTCCTTCCTCGATTCCGTCCTTGCCGGCGTTTACACGGTTCCCGGCGACGGCATGATCGACTATGTTCGTGTTCTCAAGGAACTCCAGGGCTATAGCGGCTGGGTGGTTGTCGAGGCAGAGCAGGATCCCGTGAAGGCTGATCCAGCCGTCTATTCCAAGCTTGGCCATGCCAATCTCAGCCGCTTCATCAAAGAGGCAGGATTGGTTTGACCAGCGATTCCAAGCATCCGTTCTTTCGTCCCCTGTGGCGGCGCATCGCTGTCGTGGTCTTCTGCGTGGCATGGGCCATTTTCGAGTTCGTCACGGGCACGCCGTTCTGGGGGACGATAGCGCTTGGTTTCGCCGGTTATGGCGTCTGGCAGTTTTTCATCGCTTTTGACCCATCCGAACCGGCCAAGCCGGCGGATGCGGACGGGAAAGAGGAATAGGACCATGTCGAAATTGTTGCTCAAGGCGCAAACCGGTACCGGCCGCGTGGCGCATGTCACGCCGGAAACCGCCGGCTGGACCTATGTCGGCTTCGACCTCAATCGCGCTGCGCCCGGGCAGACCATTGCCGGGCGCAGCGGCGACACGGAAGTCTGTCTTGTCTTCGTGACGGGCAAGGGATTTGCTCAAGTCAACGGTCACGACCTCGGTCTGCTGGGCGCGCGCATGTCGCCCTTCGAGGGCAAGCCGTGGTCGGTCTATATGCCCGCCAATTGCGACTGGTCGGTGGTGGCCGATACGGCTGTCGAACTTGCCGTCTGTTCGGCGCCAAGCCTCGGCGGCGATCTGCCGGTACGCGTGATCGCGCCTGATGATCTCGGCCAGGAAACGCGCGGCAAGGGCACCAACACGCGCTATGTCACCAACATCCTGCCGGAAAGCGAACCGGCGGATTCATTGCTCGTGGTCGAGGTGATCACGCCGGGCGGACATACGTCGAGTTATCCGCCGCACAAGCACGATCAGGACAATCTTCCGGCGGAATCCTATTTGGAGGAAACCTATTACCACCGGCTCAATCCGCGCCAAGGTTTTGCCTTCCAGCGGGTCTATACGGATGACCGGTCACTGGACGAGGCGATGGCGATCGAGGATGGCGATGTGGTCATGGTGCCCAAGGGCTATCATCCCTGCGCTGCCTGTCATGGCTATGACCTCTATTATCTCAATGTCATGGCTGGTCCCAAGCGCACGTGGAAATTCCACAACGCGCCCGAGCATGAGTGGCTGATGAAGTAGGCTCCTGGCTACAATCTACCACCGCAGAATGAAGCGGCCGGCAATCGCGCCGATCAGGCCGGAGGAAATCACCCCGAGCGTGTACCAGATGGCGATGAACGGCATGGCGCTTTCGTCGCAGTGGAAAGAGTAGATAAGCGCTGCAATCGACCCCGCCGCAAGGCCTGCCGCGATTCCGGCAACCGTGGGCCGCGTCGGCGCCAGGCCACGCAGCACCCAGAAGGCGCCAAACAGCAGCGGCAGCGACAGCACCACGATGTTGAAGGTGCAGACCGTGATCGTGTGCCCCTTCATCATGTTGGCGTAGTGATCGCGCGGCGACATGGCGAGCTGGGCGAAGGCAAGCATGCAGATGAGGGCAATGGCGACCGCCATCACGGCAAGGCTGATGCGGATGCTGCCAAGCGGGTAGGCAATGCGCTTGACCGCCCAGGCGCCGCCGACGGCAAGCGCGAGCGTATAGGTGAATTTGACCCAGAAGGCCATGGTCCCCGCCGCGGTCATCAGGTCCGGGCGCATGCCCAGCCACGACCACATGAGAATGGCGGAGGCGACCGAGCTGATGCCAAGGCCGATGCCGATCCGCCGCAGCACGGCTTTGCGCGATACCGGCTTCAATTCGCTGGCGAGACGCTCGATCAGATCATTTGTCGTCATCGGCTGCCTGTCCTCTCAACTTCGCGGCTATGGCCTTCAATCCCCTGTGAATGCTGACCTTCACGAGCGATTCGGAAAGGCCGGTGCTTCGGGCCGCTTCCGCGATCGACTGCCCTTCTATCTTGGTCCGGTAAATCAGATCCCGTGATTTTTCCGGTATGGTCTGCAACAGCCTGTCCACATCCATGCGGTCTGCGGCGGCGTCTGAATTGTCCTGCAGAAACAGGTCTTCCACATCGTCCAGCGGCACGGTTGCCCGGATGCGGTTGCGCCGGAAATGATCGATCAGCTTGTAGCGCGCAATCGCATGCAGCCACGCGGTGAAGGGCCGATCCGGCTCATAGGTCTGCCGCCGCGTGTGCAGGGCGAGCAGTGTTTCCTGCACCAGATCGTCCGCGTCGCCCCGGTGGGCATCGGCCAGACGGCGCAGAAAATACCGGCGCAAAAGCTTGGCCACCTCATCGAGCAGCACACGATAGCTCTGCGCGTCGCCCGCAAGGCTTGCGAGCATCAGTTCCTTCAAACGCGCTTCGACCGAATGCACCCTGGTTCATTCCTTTATTCGCAGCAACGGCGAAAAGGTTACAGATGCGCCGATCATATCGACAGCGGTTACCGCATGCCAGTGGCCGCTGGCCGAACTTTTCGATCACCAATCCGTGATCGGTGTAACCAAATTCCAGCTTCCGGCGAATTGCCTGATGTGACCGGCCGACAGGTCCGGATCACGCCACGGAAATCAGGAGGCCGTTATGGGGTCGCGCAAAAATATCGGATATGTGTCTGCAGTGTCTGTGATTGCAGGATTGCTGAGCCTTGGCGCCAGCACCGCCTTTGCTGGCAATGGCAAGCCGTTGACTGTCGTTGAACTCTTCACCAGCCAGGGCTGCTCGTCCTGCCCGCCTGCCAATGCCAATCTGATCGAGATCAGCAAGCGGCCGGATGTTCTGGCCCTCAGCTTCGGCGTAACCTATTGGGACCGGCTCGGCTGGAAGGATATCTTCGCCGCACCTGAATATACGGACCGGCAGGTCACCTATGAAACCCCGCTCGGCCGCGACGGGCCGTTTACCCCGCAGATGGTCGTCAATGGCCGCGCGGATGTCGTCGGCAACCGCATCGGCGAGATCGACCACCTGATCGCCACGGCGCCAAAGCCCGATCCCTTGTCCGTGACGATCACCGGCAATTCCCTCGCCATCGCTGCGGGGAAGGCACCGGCAAGCGGTGCCGATATCTGGGTGGTGACCTATGATGACAAGACCGTCAACGTTCCCGTCAGCCGCGGCGAAAATACCGGCCACACGCTGCCGCACAAGAACGTGGTTCACAGCCTTTCCAATCTTGGAAACTGGAACGGCAAGGCGGTCAGCCTACATATTTCACCGGCCAAGCCCGGCCTGCGCACGGCCGTCCTGATCCAGGCGCCGCATGGCGGGCCGATCCTGGCCGCCGCCACCAACTGAATTCCGCGGCTGCGGACAAAGAATTCCTGGCATGAACAGCTGTGAGACACGCAGCGCGATGCCCAGGAAGTGTGGATGACCGCATGGCATCCGAAACTCAACGGCACGCAGATACGTGTCTTATTCAAATCGAGGAGACCACCATGAACATTCTAGCACGCCACATTGCTCTGTCGGCTTTCGTTCTCGCTTCCGGACTGGCCGGCATCAACAGCGCTCTTGCGGAAGATGCCATGAAGGCAGACCCTATGAAGACGGAAAGCATGAAGGCTGACTGCATGAAAAAAGCCGGCATGGAGAAAGACTCCATGAAGAAGGATGCCATGACCAAGGAATGCGACAAGCAGGCCATGGCCAAGGATGCGATGAAGCCCGATGCCATGAAGAAAGATGCGATGAAACCAGCCGACGCCATGGCACCGAAAAAGAACTAAAATCCCTCCGGTGCCGTCTCACTGACGGGACGGCACCGGATCCATTGCCCGACAGCCAAGGATAGCATCATGACGAGCGTAACTGATCATGAAACGGCACGGCCCAGGAAAATCCTGTTCTACCGGCATTCGATTGCCGTGCGGCTGACCCACTGGCTCAATGTCCTGTGCCTCAGCTTCCTCCTGATGAGCGGTTTGCAAATCTTCAATGCCCATCCCGATCTCTATTGGGGACAGTATGGTGCGGATGCCGACCATTCCTTCATCTCGATCGGTGCCGTCAGCGATGGCGACACGATCAAGGGCATCACCCGCGTCGGTTCGATTTCCATCCCGACGACAGGGGTTCTCGGCGCATCGACGGTCGAGGGAGAGCTGACGCCGCGCGCCTTTCCAAGCTGGATCACCATCCCGGGTTATCAGGACCTGGCATCCGGGCGGCGCTGGCATTTCTTTTTTGCCTGGTTCTTTGTCATCAACGGCTTCGTCTACCTGCTGTACGGCCTGATCGCCGGACATTTCCGCAGGGATATCGTGCCGACGAAGGACCAGTTGACGCCGCAGCATCTGGCGCATGAGATTGGCGAACATGCCCGCCTGCGCTTTCCCAAGGGCGAAGAGGCGCGGCGCTACAACAGCCTGCAGAAACTGACTTATATGGCGGTCATTTTCATCCTTCTGCCGCTGATGGTGCTGACCGGCCTTACCATGTCGCCGGGCTTCGATTCCATCTTCCCGTGGCTGCTCGATGTTTTCGGCGGACGCCAGTCGGCGCGCACCATTCACTTCATCACCGCATCGCTGCTCGTCGCCTTCGTCATCGTGCATCTGGTGATGGTGCTGGTATCCGGCGTCTGGAACAATCTGCGCTCGATGATCACCGGCTATTACGGCCTGACGGTCGAGACCGACAAGGAAACAGTGAAATGAAGTTCGAACTCTCACGCCGCCGTTTCCTCATCGGCTCCAGCGTTGCCGCGACCGGGCTTTTGACCGGATGCGACGCTCTGGTGGAAAATACCAGCGTCAACAATATCCTGCAGAAGGCCGAAGCCCTGACCATGGGCTCCCAGCGTCTCATGCAGGCGCACGAACCCCTGGCGCGCGAATTCACCGAGGCCGACCTGTCACCCATATTCAAGGCCAACGGCACGCAGATGCCGGACAGCGAAGACTATGCGAGGCTGATGGAGGGCAATTTTGCCGACTGGCGGCTGGTGGTCAACGGCATGGTGCGCACCCCGCTCAGCCTGTCGCTGGCCGATCTGAAGGCGATGCCGTCACGCACGCAGATCACCCGGCATGATTGCGTTGAAGGCTGGAGCGCCATCGGCAAATGGACCGGCGTTCCCCTCGGCCTTGTCCTGCAGAAGGCGGGCCTTGCCCCCGGCGCGCGCTATGCGGTGTTCTATTGCGCCGATGAGTACGAGAAATCACTGGATGGCAGCGGCCAATATTACGAGAGTGTCGATCTCATTGATGCCTTCCATCCGCAGACCATCCTGTCCTACAGCATGAACGGCAAAGACCTTGAGGTGGCGCACGGTGCGCCCCTGCGGCTGCGGGTTGAACGGCAGCTCGGTTACAAGCATGCCAAATATCTCATGCGGATTGAACTGGTCGACAATTTCAGGGGCCTGTGGGGCGGGAAAGGCGGTTTCTGGGAAGATCGCGGCTATGAATGGTATGCGGGCATCTGAGTGGTTTGACCGAGTTCAGGCAGCGGCGATGACCTCGATTTCGACGAGCCAGGCTTCGGACAATGTCTGGGCGGCAATGGTTGTCGTGGGGATCGTGCGGCCACCCAGCGCCGCCACCCGCGCATTCTGGTTGGCTTCGGCAAAGGCGGGATCGCGCAGGTAACTCGTCGTCCTGACGATATTGTCGACCGTCATCCCGGCGCTCGCAAGAATGGCCCGGATGTTGTTCCAGACAAGATCGAGCTGTTCCGCCAGGGTCGTGCCGGCTACGCCGTTCTGGTCGAGGCCCATGGTACCGCTGATGTAGAGGAAGCGTTCCGGCTGCTGCACTTCCAGTGCATGGAGATAGTCCGGTGTTGCCGGGTAAACGCCGTTGCGGGGATTGCGCGGGATCAGTTTCATGATCTCAGTTCCTTTCGTGGCACGTTGCAGGATGTCTTGGGCCGATGGGGCTCGGATTGCCGGTCGCAGTGCTGGGGATGCGCAGCGCGCCGGGAGGCAAGGCGGGTTCCTCGCTCCTTGACGGACCGGGGGAAAAACTATCACGGCCGCACCCCTTCGCAAATGGGCTGTTCCATTGAAAGTGCTGACGGGTACCCTCACATCCGTGGTAGAACACAAGGCGGAGAAGACCGGAGGAAAACACCATGGACATGAACGCCACACCTGCCGATGCCTTGGTGCCGACCCTCCATCGCCTGCGAACCGCATGGCTGGCGAAGCGGCCCGATTACGCCCAGCGCCAGGACGATCTGAAACGCTTGCGTGCGGGGCTGAAGGACCGGCTCGAACCGATGGTCAAGGCGATCAGTGCGGATTTCGGCCATCGCTCACGTCATGAAAGCATGCTGGGCGAAGGCATGACCGTCTTTGGCGAGATCGACCACATGCTCGCGCATCTGAAATCCTGGATGAAGCCGCAGCGCCGTTCGGCCGGCTGGCACATGTGGCCGGCCCGGGCGGAAGTGCGTTATGTGCCGCTTGGGGTTGTGGGTGTCATCGCCCCGTGGAACTATCCAGTCAACCTGGCGCTGACGCCGCTTGCCACCGCCATCGCTGCCGGCAACCATGTTTACCTCAAACCCTCCGAACACACGCCGCGCACCAGCGAGTTCCTGCGGGAACTGCTCACCGATGTCTTTCCGCCGGACCGGGTTGCCGTGGCGCTGGGCGGCGCCGATGTGGGCGGGGCGTTTGCCGGTCTGCCCTTCGATCACCTGCTGTTCACCGGCTCCACCGCCGTCGGCCGCAAGGTCATGGCATCGGCTGCCCCGAACCTGACGCCCGTCACCCTGGAACTCGGCGGAAAATCACCCGTATTCATTGGCGCGGACGCGCCCTTGGCCAAGGCGGTGACGCGCATTGTCACCGGCAAGCTCTACAATGCCGGCCAGACCTGCATCGCGCCGGACTACGCGCTGGTGCCGGAGGCGCGGCGTGATGAATTTGTCGAGGCCGTGCGGGCGGAGGTCAAGTCCCGCTATGCACAGCTCGATGCCAATCCAGACTACACCCATATCGTCAATGAGGGGCAGTATCGCCGCCTGCGCGGTCTGCTTGACGATGCGCGGGCACGCGGATTTGACGTGATGACGCTGGTGGAGCCGAAAGATGCGGCACGGGCGGCAAACGAGCGCCTGCTGCCGCCGACGCTGGTGCTCGATCCGGGCGATGACAGCAAGATCATGCAGGAGGAAATCTTCGGGCCGATCCTGCCGGTCAAGACCTATCGCAGCGCCGATGAGGCCATTGATTATATCAACGGGCATGACCGGCCGCTGGCATTCTACTGTTTCAGCAATGACAAGGCGGAAACGGAAAAAATGCTGGCGAACATTGTGGCCGGCGGCGTCTGCGTGAACGAAACGCTGTTCCACAATGTCTGCAACGATCTGCCGTTCGGCGGTGTCGGCGCCAGCGGCATGGGCCATTATCACGGCCGCGAAGGCTTTCTGACCTTCAGCAAGATCATGCCGGTCCTGCATCAGGCCAGGATGCCGCTGACCGACCGGATCAAGCCGCCCTACAGGGGATTGGCAAACATGGTGGTCAGGCTTTTCGCGCGCTGAAATTCACGGAAACGGCCGTGTCGATGACCTTCAGTACCGTGCCGGCTTCAAAGGTTCGCGGCGGTCGCTTCGCTCAGGCGTTTCCTCGGCCCGAAGATCAGGAAGCTGATCACCGCCAGAACCCAGACGCCGGCACCGCCATAGAGCATGATCAGGCCAAAACCGTGGATCAGCGCATCATGGACAAGCGTTCCGTCCGGGTCCAGAGCCGTGAGTTCCGGAAAGGACTGCGGGAGGCTCGCAAAGTTTCCGGCGGCGATTTTTTCCGCCAGCAGGCGCAACCGGGATGGGTCGAACGACCCGGCAAAGACGCTTTTCAGATAAGACAGCGTGCCCTCCAGCAGGATAAAGCCCATCAGCGCGATATTGATGGCGAGCGTGATCAGCCGGGCGCTCATGTCGATGCCTGAGGCCATGCCGGCGCGGGTGCTCGACACCGAACCGGTGGTCGTGTTGGTAACGGGTGTATTGGTCAAACCCAGCCCGATACCCGCCAGCAGGCAGCCGGGCAGCATGGTCAGCCAGCTTGCGTGGTCAACGCTGCTGCCAACGCGCATCAGCATGAAGCCGAGGCCGATGGTGAACAGCCCGAGCGGAATGACGATACCGGGCCGGTAGCGCAGCGAAAGGCGCTCCGCCAATGGCGGGGTGACCAAAGTAGGCAGCGTATAGGCCAGCAACGACAGTCCAGCCGCGACAATATCGTAGCCGAGGCCGCTCTGAAAATAGATCGGCAGGTAGATCATCAGCGGCCAGAAGCTGAAATTCATGCCGATGGAGCCGAGGATAGCCCCGGAAAAGTTGCGGATGCGGAAGACGGAAAAGTCGAACATGGGATGGGGACTGCGGTTTTCCGCGACGATGAAGGCGATGAAGCTCGCCGCCGATGCGCCGATGATGGTCAAAGCAGTGATGCTGGTAAAACCGAGGTCGGGGCCCTGCGTGATGAAATAGGTGAGGCCGAAAACCGCCAGCGACAGGGTGGTGATGCCGAGGACATCCAGTTTTTTCGCTTCGGGATCACTGGATTCTTCGATGCTGCCGAAGACGAGAATCAATGTCAGGATGGTGAGGGGTACGTGGACCAGGAACACCCATTCCCAGCTCGTCAGCGCAACGATGATGCCGCCGATGATCGGCCCGAAACCGAGGCCGATGCCGAAGACAATCCCCCATATGCCGAAGGCCTTGCTGCGCTCGCGCCCTGCCTGAAACTGATGCGACAGAATGGCAATCTGGCAGATCAGCATGGCACCGGCGGCAATGCCCTGGAGAAAGCGGCTGACGATCAGAATGGCGGCATCCTGCGCCAGCCCGCACACGAAGGACGTGATGGCAAACAGCACGAGGCTGATGACGAAGATGCGTTTGCGGCCATAGCGGTCAGCCAGGGTGCCGACCGCCATCAGCACGGTGGTGCAGGCAATGGTATAAGCGTTCATGATCCACTGCATGTCCTTCAAGGTGCCATGCAGGACCTTTTCCAGGGTTGGCAGAATCACCGGCACGCTCGAAATTTCGAGGCCGAACATGAGGGACGACAAACATATGGCAGCCAGCGCCACCATATTCTTGCGGGACGAGGAGAGCGACATGGAAGGTTCTTTCCAAGGTTGCACCTGGCAATAGAACGCACCTTCCCCGGCACGCATGCGGTGCCGGTGAGTTCCGGGCCAAGTCAGGACGAAAAAGCACCGGCACGGCGGGATGACCGGTCCGATGGTCGCCGAAGCGGATAATGCACCCACTTTAGGTCAGTTCGTATCATGACAAAAATGATTTAATTTACTAGAATAAATTAGTGATTGTCATTAATCTGCTGACATGGATTTCGACCCCACACTGTTACGCGCCTTCGTGGCTGTCAAAGAAGCGGGAAACTTTACCCGGGCGGCCCGACGGCTGAACCTGACGCAATCGGCTGTCAGCCATCAGATCCGGCGGCTGGAGGAGCAGGTTGGCCGGTCGCTGCTCTACCGCACGACGCGCAGCGTCAGACTGACGGAAGATGGCGACGATTTCCTGCGCTATGCCTGCCAGATCCTGCATTCGCTCGATGCTTTGAGCCGCCGCTTTCAGGCATCGCCGGTGTCCGGCATCGTCCGCTTCGGCGTTCCGGAGAATTTCATCGGGGACCGGCTGCCGACATTGCTGTGCCAGTTTGCCCGCACCAATCCGGAGGTTCAGCTGGACGTGAATGTCAGCATGAGCCTTGATCTCCATGCGATGGTCAAGGCCAGCGAACTCGATCTGGCCGTCGTGCTGACATTGCCGGAGGCGGCCAACGGCAAAGTTCTCAAGCAGACGCAGTTCGTCTGGGTGGCGGCCGAAACGTTCAAAGTGCTGCCGGGCACGTCATTGCCTTTCGCCTTCATCCCGGCTCCATGCCTCAACCGCAAGGTCGGCGTCGAAGCGCTGGACCGGACGTCGATCGATTGGCACGTCGTCTTCACGTCGGCGAGCATGCAGGGGATCCGTGCCGCCGTGCTGTCGGGGCTGGCAATGACCGTGATGACCCGGGATGACCTTGAACCGGGAATGAAGATCCTTGACGGCCAGTATGGCTTGCCGCCGCTGCCGACGGCGGTGTTCAGCCTGATCTGGAGCGAAGAGGGGCAGACGCCCGCCACCCGCGAATTCGGTCAGCTCGTCGTCGACATGCCGGAACAGGCGGCTGCGGCAAAACTGGTCAGAATCAGCTAGCCAAGGACCCGCCCGCGTTCATTTTGCCGCCATCAGACCGGCGGCAACGATGAGCAGCCCGCCAGCGCCGCCTTCGACGATTCTCCGGCGCCGGTCGCTGAAACCGCCGCGTCCGGCCAATCGCCCGATGACCAGGCTGAGAATCACATAGACCACGCCGCACCAGAAGACGAAGACAGCCGACAGGGCCGCCGCCTGCAGCGCAATGCTGCTTCCGGGCTGGATGAATTGCGGCAGGATCGCAAAATAGATCATCATGCCTTTGGGATTGAGAAAGGCCGTGAGGAAACCGCGCTGGAGCTGCCGGCTCGCCGGTCTGGCGGCGACGGTCACCCGCCCGGCCTGCAATGCCGACGCGATGAGCTTGCAGGCGAGATACAGGAGATAGGCGATGCCGATCCAGCGCAGCGCTTCAAACAGCAGCGGCGACGCCGCCACGATGGCCGCAAGGCCGAGGGCGACGAGGGTGGAGTGGACGAGATAGCCAAGGCACACGCCAGCTGTCGCGCGCATGCCTGCGGCGCGTCCGCCCGCAATCGCCTGCGATGCAACGAACAGCATGTCCGGTCCCGGCGTACAGATCAGCGGCAGCACGGTCGCCGTAAACAGCAATAGCGTGTGTATTTCCATGATTGGAACAGTACCGCACACGGCGCGCAATCGGATTGCGAGTATATCACGGCATGGTGTTTTCCTGATATAATTGCTGTATTCTATCGGAAATATTGGCAGGAAATTTCAACGATGCTGGATGAGATCGACAAGCGTATCCTTCGCGCGCTTCAGAAGGACGGGCGCATGCAGAATGTGGAACTTGCCAGGGAGGCCGGCCTGTCGCCATCGCCCTGCCTGCGCCGCGTGCGGCTGCTGGAGGAGGCCGGTGTCATCGATCGCTATGTCGCCGTGCTCAATCCGGCCAAGGTCAATTTATCGCTTTCGCTGTTCGCGCGGGTGTGGCTGACAGCGCAGGATGCCGAAACGATTGATCATTTCATGGATGCCATGAAGAGGCTGCCCCAGGTGGTGGAATGCTACATCATGCTTGGAGAGAGCGACGCGCTGCTGCGGGTTGTGGTCGCCGATCTTGACGACTACCGGCACTTTCAGGCCTCTCATCTGACGCGGATCAACGGCATCCAGAATGTCAAAACCGATGTGCCGAGCCAGATTGTGAAGCAGACCTATGCTCTGCCGCTCGATTGACCGGTAAAAAGCCGAAAATCGCCGGTATTTCAATGGATTACCTCGGCAAGAACGGGAACGGCCAGCAAAGCTCTCTTTCGCGCGCGATCTTCACAATGTCACTCTGATTGGCAAGATATCAATGATCGTAACGGCGAAGTGGTCAATCTATTCCGCATTCTTCAGCGCCACTATCCGCATTTCATGGACGCAATGCTTTTCCAGATATCGTCCCGCCGCGAGTTCAACCGGCTGAAAGCAAGCGATCCTGCGACACTGACCGATTTAGAGCGGGCTCCTCGGTTCAACCTTAATCGTTCGTGCGCCTCTGCTGGAGGATGCGCCGAACGATTAGCTGGTGTCATCCTTGAGAACATGGACTGGATGGAGTTCATCAGTCGCTATGATGGGGCGGGAACTTTGTCTTATCTCGATCCGCCATATTGGGGATCGGAAGGCGAATATGGAAAGGCAACGTTCAGCCAGGATCAGTTTGAGCTTTTGGCATCACGTCTGAGTCCATTGAAGGGACGTTTCATAATGCCGATCAATGACGTGAATGAGATAAGAGAGCTTTTTAGGCTCTTTGAACAGACGGAGGTGTCATTGACCTACTCTCTCAACGAGGGCAAAGGTTCGGATGCTCGTGAACTGATAATTGTTGGTGGTGCGCCTGCTTCCATTGAGACAAGACGGAAAGGAATTTAGTGGTGACGGATAATTCTGTGATCAGCGATTTGTTCGATCGATGGGAACGAGTTTGGCACGAGGGCCAGTACGATCTCGTGCCAAGCTGCGTCGGGGAACACTATATTCGGCATGACGAGGCAGGTGACCGGACGGTGACGCGAGAGGCCTACGCAGCAGAAATTGCGAAAGTGCGGGAAGATCGACCAGATATACGTGTCGTCGTGTATGATCACTCCTTCGAAGGTTGCCGCGCGTGGTTTCGCTTTGCTTTTAAGTGGACTGATAGAGAAACGGGGGAGCCGCGCAGTCGGGCAGGTATGCAGTCGTATCGAACCGAAGCGGGCAAGCTCGTGGAGACCTGGTTGTCAATGCAGCCACTCGGCTCGTCGTGGACCGGCAACGCACAGGAAAATTGGACGAGTCCGGCTTCAACCAAGTGAAGCTGGCTGAAGTTCAAAATTGAATTTGTACAACAAAGAGCCCTGAAACCAGCTTTGAGGGCTCTTTGAATTTTCGATCTTGTGAAGGCACACGAAATACCCAGAGCGTTTTAAAATGGCATTGTTCTAAATTCTGCTGTCCAAAAATCAGTTTTTCGCGACCGGCTACAGTGGCAAACCGCAATTCGCGCCGCGCCGATCTGAAAACCGCCTTCTTTGGAAAGACAATGGTAGCGAAGGACTGTTTGCAGTCCGATAGCCGACATCAAGTTATTGATCTTATTGATCTCGGAACTTGGCGCGCCGCGATGATCAAGGCACTCCAAGAATATAGCCCCTCCACACAGGAAACATAATGAGAATCCTATCAATCCGACCCTTGGATGGGCCGGGCGCTTTGGCGCGCGTTGACGTTGAACTCTCGGAGTACGTCAGACTTTACAGCCTCCTTCTCAAGAAGAACCAGGATGGCAAAGTCAGAATTCACGCCCCACATTCGTGCGGCAAACACGTTGCAACTTTCCATCCCGTTATCGCAAAGGAAATCACAGACGCGGCGATAGCCGCCCTGCGGGAGGCGACAGCCTATGACATCGGAAGATAAAAGACCCAAACCTGAATCGCTGGAGGCAAAGTTCAAGCTGCTGCAACTGCTTCCCTATGATGCTCGTGCGAAGCGTAAGCACTGCCTCGTGTTCGGCTTCATTCTCGACTGGTACCACTCAAAATACGGTGATGCGCTTGCCAGTGTGCGCCATATCGTAAGTACAACCAAAGATCGGGATCCGTCCGGCAAGGGCCTCTATGCGGGTGACGTTCACCAGGCACTGACTGACCTTGTTTCATGGGGCTACCTAAATCAAGAAAAAGGCATCGGTAGCCGTGCCAGCCGCTATGTCCCAATTTGGGAAAAACTCTCTAGCGTTCATAAAATTCCGAACACTACGGATTACGAAATTAGCGTTCGGGAAAACACTAACACATGCGTTCGGGAAAATACGAACACTACGGCGGTTAGCGTTCGGGATTCTATGAACAAAGACCCATCTACCTCGACCCGGGTACCAGACCCGGAGACGAGAGTAGATGGCAATGTGCATGTTCCGCCTGTGGCTGCCCTCACGGGCGCCCCGGCGAACACGCAGATAAAGAGTCCATTCGACGAACTATGGTTTGCATATGGCGTGAAGAAAAACCGCGTCGAGGCAGAATCTGAATATGCAAAGCTGGAACTGGACGATGAACGGCAGGCTGTACTGGTTTCTTCGGCAACAGCTTGGCGCGAGGCCTGGGAAGCCCAAGGCAAGCCTGACGCTCCCCGGAGACATCTGCACGTGTGGATTCGCGATCGGCGTTATATGGAAGACCCGCCCACCGGATATGCGAAAAAGGAACGCATCCCCAAGCCAGCCAATAGCAACAGGCCTTCCACGACAGTACAAGCTGCCGAACCAAGGGAAGAAGAGATCACAGCCACGCTTGAGGTTGTCACTACAGCGTCCGATGAGGGTGTCGACTATATGGATATGTACTTTGATGATGAGTCAGGACTCGAATGCCATGAGATTGTTTTGCAATCCCCAAATGAGGCAGAACAGTTGCGAGGGCAGCAGGAGCTTCAAAAGCTTATTTTGAGCCTTGGGATTATCGTGGATGATGACACCGACCCAGGAGATTGGGACGGAATGAAAGTCCGTGTTCTCCGAAAGGGAAAGCGCGTTATCGAGTGGCTGCCCAAGATGGGGCTGGCCGCGTGAACAACGCCCCACCGAAAAACCACCACTTCCAGTGGATGGATCAACAAACGGTTGTTAACAGGAAAAATGTCGGTCGTTGTCCGTAATCAGATCGACAGACACCCAACCATGTTGCGAAAAGCGCACCGAAGTGTAAGGTGAGCTTAAGTTTCAGTCATACTGAAATTGCAAAAGGGGACCGGCGCCAACCGATCCCCCCAGTCCCCGCAGTGGGAGCCAACTGGAATGATGAGGCCTGCGGTTTAAGTCAGTTGTTAGCGGACGCCGTAGGTCTCTTCCAGTGCGAATCAGGTTCGGTGATTCATGGTAGAATCGCAAGGCTGCAATCGGGGTAATACCCAGCTCATCCCAGTTATCCAGTGCTCTCCGCGTTTACTTTATCATAAAACCACCGCTTGGCTCTGTCCGACGCCACTATCCTGCAAATGCCCGGTGGCATGCGCGATCCTCGCACAGTCACGCTTGACACCCTGCGCTGAGTCCCTTGTTCGTTAGATGGTAGCCCCATCACCACCAAAACATTCCTCGCACCCGTTTGCACAATTTTGCGCGAGCACCCGCATACTGACCATCAATCGCTTACCAGCCCGACCGTGATCGGCGGCGGGATATTTCATGATGACCAGGAGCCGACCAAGCCCATGCCCAAATTAGTCTCGCCGCACAGCGCGGACAATGACAATGTCCCGTTCAACCGCGTTGAGCATTTGCTCTATTGCCAGAAGCTTTATTCCAATCACGAAGACGCCGGCCTTCTCGCTGGGGTGACCACAAAGCCTCAGCGTAAGAAGTTCGATGAAGCAGAAGAAAAGTATGTTCCTGTATCGGGTGCAGAACCCCTGAAAATCACTGTCCCCTATGACGAGTTCCGCGCAATCCTTCGAAAGGAACGCAACCAACTTGCAAAAGGTTCGGCAAAGGTTGGCTGCATCACAACCGACCCTCTCAACTTCCGATTGCCCGAAGAACGCTCACTGAGCCGCGCGCGCATTGAGATAAAATCTAAGGTTGAAAGGCTGCTGATGGACCGGGAACGAGCGCGGATCGTCATGCGTCAATCAATTGGACGGCTCAGGTACCGGGAGGCGAACGACAACATCGACCTTCCCATCGTCAAGCTTCTGAAGACGGAAGGCGAGGCCGATTTTCTGAAGTTGGTTCTTTCCTATCGCAAGCTTGTTCGGGACTGTGCATATGAGTTGCGGGGCCAAGATATACCGGCTGGTACATCACAGCTTGTTCACAAGGGCAAACTCGATGAAACAACAGGGAAAATTGATTACAAGGGTGTAAAACTCATCACCGGCAAACGTGCTCTGGTCGCAACGTCAGCGACGACCGCAACACCGACTACAGCCGAAACAAGCAACCCAGCGAAGAAAAAAGCCAAGCCTGTAGCGAAACCGTGGAATGGCGACGACGCCATGAATGCCGCCATTGATGGTCGGAAAACTCTGGAACGTTTGCACGCAGCACTTGGCCCGCTAGTTGAGCCATTCGAAGAGGCCGTACTGGATAGCGCAACACTCAGAGACATCGGAGAGCGCTATGGGTGCGGCAACGATAAGGCGGCCAAGGGTGGCGGGCGCGCCATGCTATGGTTGGCCCTGGTGACGCTGCAAGAAGCATGGGGCGGGACGAACCTGACGGCACGCGCTGCTTAGGGGTACCCCATTTCTGCGTCCCAATAGGTATATATGAATAGTGAATTTGGGGGCTCGCTTCGGCGGCCCTTTTTCGTTTCAGGGCTTGTCCCTGACGGAGGGAGTGCCTGCGGGTTGCGCCCTTCGACATATTGCGCGGCTGCTTTGGTCGGCTCGTCGCGTAATTCATTCGGGCTGCGGCGCCTCGAAAGCATCAGCATCCACGCTGCCAATAGGGTGCTGATGCGCCTTTTTTCACACTGAAACATTACCGATAAACGAAAGGAGCCACGCAATGGCAACTGCACGTCAAGCTACTGAGTACATCGCCGATGCGCTGCGCATTCCCATCGGCATCGTCACGGATTGCCAAGAGGTCGTTCGCGCCGCTGGTCTGATTCCAGCAACACCCGGCATCCCGGCACAGATCGAAACCAAGCATATCGCAACAATCCTGCTTTCCGCATTGCTCGGCAACCAGTGGGCAGACGGCCACGCCGAACGTGTTGCCGATTATTGCTCCATGCGCCCGATCGCGGGCAGCGCCACATTTGGCCAGACATTGGCCGCGTATATCGACAATCCGCACGATCTCTTCGAAATCAGGATCGACGCGCACGTCCCTGGCGCGACGATGACATATCGCCAGACAAACGGCGGAATGGCCGTTACCTCGTTCGTCATCGACACCCCGCAGCCAAGACCAGCCTTTGGTCGGGAGGTCATCATCGGACCTGAGCCGCTTATTAGTCTGGCCGCAGCAATCGAAACCGCACCGGCAGTCAAGGCTGGCCGCCCGCGCGAGCGGGACCGCTATCGCCGCACAGAACGTGCCGTCCTCTATAATTGAAAGGAACACAATGTCTCTACTAAGCAAAAACAAACCCACACCATCCACGCCCCGCGTCCGCAGTCTCGCTGAGGCTGATCAGACCTACGCCGCAGCGTTGGCGTTGGTGCACACTCTGCAGGACAAAATGGCAGTCCTATACAGTGAAGAAACCGATCTTCTATATCGCATTGGCAACGAGAAGCAGGACGGACAGAAGGCGCAATCGGCCAAGGTCGCAGCCCTGCTTGGCGAGGAGCCGGACGATCTGCCCGTATCTGGACCGCGTGCGCGTTTGACGGAAATCATGGTTGAGCGCCGCGATCTAACAACTGCTATCGATATCGCGCAATCCCGCGTCCAAAAGGCACGACACGCAGCCTCAGTAATCATTTGCGAGGAAGTCCGCAGCGAATACACAGCCCGCGTCCAAGCTATGGCTGAAGCCATTAAGGCCTTCATAGGTGCGCACGCCGGATTGGCAGCGCTGACCAACGATCTCGAATCTCACGACGTGGCATGGGTAGGCCATCTCCGCCCGCTCGGCGCGGACCGCATCGTTAGCCGTGCTGAAGGGTGGCTTGCCGAGGCAAGGGAGTATGGATTCATCGAAAAGGATAAAAAATGACCATCCGCACGGTACCAACCGCAGCCCGCGGCATCGAGCATGCTACGAAAGGCGCCAAGCCCGAAGGCCTGCGCCGCGTCACCGTTAAAACCGCAACCGGCAGTCGCAGTGAGTTGTTGCCATCCGATCCGCAAGAGGTTGCTCGCATCCTCACCGCGCGTAGGGCAAAGAAAACACCTGCGCAACGAGCTATCGATGACATGGTTGCCAACATGAGGCGGCGCGGCATTGTCTGACGAAGGGCATTCCGTAACAGGAAGGCGGATGGTGGGCTATGCTCTGAAATGGGGCCAGCCTGCCTGGGTGACGGTTGATGGCAAGGTCGTTGAGGAACGGTTCGCAAAGGGAGCGTTTCTATCGTCTATTGCAGGCGGCAAAGTCCGGCTATGCGTTGATCACTGTTGGGATGACATCGTTGCCCGGCAAGACGACGGTTCCCTTCACTTGGTTGAAGACAGCGTCGGTCTGCGCATCACCGCCACTGCCAATCACACTGATGCTGGCGATGTTGCAATGGAAGCAGTGCGCACGCGGTATCGTGCTGGGTTATCCGTGTCGTTTAATCGCCCGTTGGTTGAATGGCAGAATGGTGAAGATGGCAGGGTTCGAATGATCACCTCAGCGCGCTTGTTAGAGGTGTCTGTGTGCCGCAATCCGGCATATCGGTCCAGCGAAATTCATGCAGGCAAGATGCGGATTGAACGGTTCACGGCAAGCCTGCCTGATCCACGGCTTGAGAGGTTGGAAGCTGCCGAGGCTGCAATGGCAAAGTACAGGTCGGCACCCTGACATCATTGTCACCAACCGCCCTGGCAGACGGGTGGCCGACCTAGGGAGGGGTACCCAAAAGGTTGGCGCGACCGATTCCCTAGGACCTGTGCCCCCGCTTTTCACGCGCATCCACAATTCAGAATATGACCCTAGTCAACGAGTTTTGAGGAGTCTCCTTGAGATCGTCGATTGATTAACTGCCTCAAACCCTGGAATTGTTCGCCAAGTAACAACATCCCAACCATTGCGCTCTCAACGTCTTGCCAACTAATGTCAATTGGAATGGACGATGTTTCGCGACGAGCATAATCAAATATTGATTCAGCGCGTTTATGTATGACCATCGCATTGAGCATGTACTCTTCCACGTTCGCACGAAGTTCGCTTCGCCGACTATGGGGGGATCCTTCAATGCTGGAGAACATGGATCGTACCCGAGCCTCACAGACTTGAATATTTGATAACAAGCGGGCAAAGATTTCGACCTCTACTGACGTTGAGAATTCTATTGTTTCCTTAAGTGAAGATATCACATCGTATGGGAAGTCGGGTAGAGAGGGCACTATCGCGTCAGGCTTAAATCGCTGCCCGTTGTACTGCTGATGGAGCATTCTCAACGAACCAATTAGTTCTCTTTCGTAGCCTGTAATGGATGATAACGTTAGTGGTAGAACGGCTCTCGCTGCTTCTTTCTTGCTTGATATACGTCGCCTCTCCAGATCTTCGGTTTGGTGGATTTGCTTCCGTATTGCGGAAACACCCCACCACGCTCCAGCAAGTGCCAGTAGAGCGCCTATTAGAGTCTGAAAGTCATAGATAAAGCTCCCAATGGCTTTGATAATATACGGGTACTTAGTACTCCAAGCCCCAAGCATGATCAAAAAAACACAACCAATAAGTACGAGAGGCACAACTCGATGCCTCATATCTAATTCCGTTGCCATAGGTGCCACTGCCCTCTCCATCTCGCCCGCCATCTCGTAGCAGGCCTTGAGACAAGTCGCCAAGCCCTCACACCTCACCTTTTCGCCCGCCTTTGAGCGGGTTTTTTCATATCAACGGAGGCCAAAATGGCCAACAACAACAACGATGATCTAATTATCGGTGTAAGCACCGACACTTCCACAATTAGTCGCGCACTCAACAAACTCGTAAGCGATGTCGGTGTGTCGGCGGCTCAAATCCAGAGCCGATTTGAAAGTGTAGGTAAGGGCGTCGACAAGTCGATGACCACGGCCCTGCAGAACCAAATCAACGGTATCGTTGGTGTCGGCGTCAAGGCCACCAAAGAGTGGTCTGGCGCCTTGGCTGATCAAGGCAAGCAATTCGATGACTTGCGCGCCAAGATCAATCCTGTCTTTTCTACCATCAGCAATTACAAGGCTGCCATCGCTGAGATTAAGACAGCCAACGCCCTCGGCGCAGTTTCTGCCGATGAAATGGCGGCTGCGATGAGTCGTGAACGTCAGGCCGCGTTGGCCAGCATTGCGGCGATCAAGGGGCGCAATTCCGCTGGTGGACACGGCTCCAGCCAACTGGGTCCAACGCAGATGATGGCCCTGCAGCACTCCGTGCGCAGTATCACGGAACAGTTAGCGCTCGGTATTTCGCCGGTACAGGCGCTTACAGGACAGTTGAGCCATTTGTCATATGTTGCTAGCGGGCCTGGCGGGGCGATGGGCGCCGTTCGGGCTGTTGGCGATATGGCCATGGGTATCGTCACAAAGTTTCCGTTGGCAACTGCTGCCGTAGCGGCTGGTGGCGCTGCATTTCTGGCCTATAAGCTGATGGCCGCGAAGGAGCTTCCAACCGTCGATGAGGTGCTCAAAAGGCATGGCGAGTATATCAAAGAACTAAAAGACTACTATGACGGCGCTAAATCCAGCGCCGAAAAATATGGCGCCACGGCATCCATCGTTTTAGACGCAATCACACGCAGGCAGGCAGAAGAGGCCAAAAAGGTCGCGGAGCAGAGTAACCGTGAATTCTTCGGAAAAGTCGCATTGTCGGGCTTCATCACCGGCTCTGACGATTTCGTTGTCGACAAGAAATTCAAAGCGGCTGAGCCGGCGATTCTGAAATTCAGGGAGCAGTTGGCGAAAGGTAAGGGCGACTTTGACGCTTTCAACGAAGCAATACAGAGTTCAGCGCTTAGTCAAAAGCTTAAGGGTGAGCTTCTAGAGGGTGCGCAGGGACTCCGCGAACTGAATGCCGCAGCCAATATTCAACCACCGAATGATTATCAAAAGGCTCTGGCCGATTTAAGCTCGACTGCCAACGGACTGAAGAATAGTGAGGCAAAGACTGCTCTTCAGGATATGATTGAAAAGTTCAAGAATGGCGAAGTATCGGCAAAAGACTTGATCCATGAGATTGACCTTTTGTCCGGGAAGTCTCTCGACCTGTCGAGCATGACCAGTGAGCTTGATAAGCTCATCAAAAAAGCGGAAGACGCCAAATTCTCTATTGGCACAATTTACGGCATGCCGTCGTCTTCCGTCGCCGATATTGCTGCAGGCCTTCGGGGGCCAAATGTTGCCGGTCTTACGGGCGATCGCGTTGGCAAGCCAAGTACAAAAGATGCGCTCGACCAAGCTCAGGCATTGTTTAAGACGCGCTTCAACTTTGAGCAAAGGTTTGGTGGTCCAGAGCTTCAGAAACTCGAGTCTTCCAACAAATCGCTCAATCACGTCGACAAGCCGAAGGTCGACAAGGACGCCAACGCCGAGCGCGACAATCTAAAGCGCGGGCAAGATCGTATCGACCGCATGAACGAAGAGATCAAGACAATTGGTCTCAACGGTACTGCACAGGATACGCTGCGATTTAAGTTGGATCTTCTGCAAAAGGCGACTGACAAGGGCCGCAAGCTCACGCCTGAATATCGCGCTGCAATCGATAAGCTGACAGAGTCGTACGGAAAGGCCGCGGAGAAGGTAGCTGGACTAAAACTGCAGCAGGATTTGACGTTTGAACGCGAACAGATGTTCAGGTCGCCCACAGAGCAGCGCGTCTATTCTCAGCTTAAGAGTGCCGGGCTGGACCCGAATTCCCCACAGGGTGAGCTGAATGCGAGCCTCATTCGTATGAACGAGTCGCTCGCCCAAAGCAGAGACCTGGCTTTGGATTTCGCAAGCGGATTCGTTTCTGATCTTCGCAACGGCGTGAAGGCCACCGAGGCACTTGGCAATGCACTGGGCCGGCTTGGCGACAAGCTCATCGATATGGCTCTGAATCAGGCAATCAACAGCTTGTTCAGCAATATCGCAGGCGCCACTGGCGGCGGCTCGTCAGGTGGTAGCATTCTAGGCGGCATCGGTAAGATTTTAGGCTTTGCTGATGGCACGGACAATGCGCCTGGTGGTCTTTCATGGGTCGGTGAGCGTGGCCCGGAATTGATGAACGTCCCGAAAGGCGCACAAATCATTCCCAACCACAAGCTACGTGGCCCGAGCATGCCCAGTCTTTCTTATGGCGGTGGTGGAAGTTCGCCCGTTTCAGTGACTTACGCACCGACCATTGATGCCCGCGGCGCCGACGTTGGCGCGGTTGCACGGATTGAACAAGCCATGGCGCGTGACCGTGCCGAATTGCCTGCGCACATCGTGACCACCGTGAGGAAAGCGCAGAAGTCGCGGGTGTTGTAGCTATGTTAAAATCCTGCCCACCTTTTATATTTGAGTATGAGGTGGGCAGAGTTTTCTCTAATTTGGGATTGCGATGCGATATTGTCACGAGTTAAGTGGCACAATTATGCGGCAATGCCATTACCTAAGGAGATAAATACTTGCACGCTCGTTGCCTTAAAGAATAACGTGGGAGAATAATATTTACGGGCGGAGAGAAAAGTGCCGAGAATTAAAAAGTTTGCGATCAAGAATTTTAAAGGCATTGAATCTGCTGAGTTTGATTTTCATAACCGTATAGAAAACAAGATTCTTACATTCATCGGGTTAAATGAAAGTGGGAAAACAACGGTGCTAGAAGCACTCTCACACTTCATCACATCCGATCGTACCAACAATCAACTTTTTGATGGACCGTATGCGCAACAGCACATTGCAAGTTTAATTCCCATCCACGAGAGCGCAGCATTCAACGGAAAAGTATCTATCTCATCAACTGTTGAATTAACAGAAAAAGATAAGGACGATATTGTTTCTATTTTTTCCGACGAAAAGCTTTCTCTTGATCGGAAAAGCATTCCCGACATGATGACAGCGGAACGTGCTTACTTGTTCAAAGATAGCACGTACAAAGAGTTTATGAATTACTGGAACGGTTTTGAACCAATAATTCTTCACGGGAAAAGCAAAAAACCTAAAAATTATGTACGACCGGATAAGGGTTCGTCCGAAAAAGATCTATGGATTGCCTCTGTAAATTCGATCAAGAATAAGCTTCCGAACATGGCATATTTTCCGACATTCTTGGTGGATTTGCCTCAAAAGATATACCTGTCCGAACATGAAAATGAAAAGCCGGTAAACCGATATTACCGATCAGTGTTGCAGGACGTTCTTGATTCTATCGATGGCGGCCTCAATCTCGAAACCCATGTTGTTAAGAGAATTTCTGATTTCAAAGCGCGAGACGCTACGCCTTCTTGGTTTCCCAAGTTTTTCGAAGACACTGACAAGCGCAGCGTTGAAGCAGTTTTTCATAAACTGTCTGCCGCCATTACAAAAGAAGTACTCGGCAACTGGCAACGGGTGTTCAATCGCCCAGTTTCCGCAAAACAGATTAAGGTTGATTGGAATATCGATCCTGGTTTCAATGACCTGCCGTATGCGACATTTAGCGTATCGGACGGAGAGTCTTTGTATCAAATTAATCAGCGATCATTGGGCTTTCGCTGGTTCTTTTCGTTCTTGCTTTTTACTAGATTCAAGTCAAGCGGAGGTAAAGTAACGTTATTTCTTTTTGACGAACCTGCTGCCAATTTGCATGCGAGGGCTCAGGCACAACTTTTGGAAAGTTTTGAAAGGATAGCCAAAGACGGAAATATAGTCTTCTACTCGACACACAGTCACCATATGATTGAGCCCAAATGGCTCTCAGGTGCATATATAGTGGAGAATGAGTCAGTCGACTATGATTCTGACGATTTTGCTACATCGTTTTCTTCGACACCAACGAATATTAAGGTGACGTCTTACCGCGATTTTGTAAGCCAACAACCGGACCGTGTATCCTATTTTCAACCAGTTTTGGAAAGACTTCAGTACCAAGAGCCAGCTCTTGTTGGTTCTGGGCCTCAAGTCTTCGTTGAAGGGATAAGCGATTTCAACGCATTCGAGTATGTATTGAGGCAGATGAAGAGACCAGGGGGTATGCGAATAGTCCCAGGCTTCGGTGCCGGATCATTGGGACCCGCAATTTCTCGCGCTCTGTCAGAGGGTCGCCAATTTCGCATACTTTTAGACGATGATGTTGCCGGGAAGAGGGCAAGAGAAAAGTACATAGCAGACTGGATATTATCCGACGGTATAGCATTAACACTTGCGGATATGGACAGCAGTCTCGCTGGTAAAAAATTAGAAGACCTCATTGCAGAGGAGACGAAGGAAAAAGTTCGCCAACGGTTTGATGGTAAATCTGGTAAAAAACAGCTGAATTTTTATCTGGCAGAAATTCTCGCGACGTCGGAGATAGACGGCATCGACCCTAAAACCGTGGCCAATATCTCCAACCTATTGTTGAAATTGAAAGATGGGATGGCAAAGTAGCTATTCCTCATTTGCTTCCAGTAGGAACCATCACACCCTCACACTTCAGTTGATCGCTGTCGGCCAGATATCGCTTGCGATTGCCGTGGCGCATGTCCTTATGCCGAGGGCAGGCGCCATTTGTCTTATGGGATTTACAAAGACCACATGCCGCAATCCGCGGGCGCTTCCGTTTGAAGTTCACGACCATCTCCGCAATCAAGCGGTGCGCCCTCATGGCGCCCGCACGTGTGGAGGTGATTTGAAATGGTGTTCATGGATGGACTTTACAGTTGGTGTCCCAGTTTGGGAAGGTGGTTGCCAATACACTAGGAGCTTTGATGAAACACCCCAACGCCGACAACGCAAAGCTAAATACTAGCTTCCTCTTGCTTGCTCAATACGGCCCAATGACAATCATTCCAGTGGAAATCTTATGTCGAGACTTCTTCACCCATTTAACCGTTGAGAAGTTCCTGAGAAAGGTCAGCCTTGGCGAAATTGTCCTGCCTCTTCTGCGGCTAGAATCCAGCCAACGAAGTGCGAGAGGTGTTCACTTACAAGATTTCGCAGATTACCTGGATGCTCGGCGTGCAGAGGCGTTGAGGGAGTACAAGCAACTGCACGGATAGGTGTCTTATATGCGTCGTATCATAGTTCGCAAAATTTCAGATTTTTGCAAAATCCGAGTTTCGGCATATTTCCCACCAAATGACGTTCAATCGCTTCAACAGTTTCTTAGCGAGAGCTATCTGGAAGCGCGATATCCGCCAAGGTTGGGGCACGGTTTCAACTGGTATCTCATTGGTAAGGCGTGCGACATCGATCCAGAAGGATTGATTCAAGCGTCAAAGGATATCAGCGCAATCTTTGAACTAGTTGTTCGTGAGATCAAGAAGCTACCGACGAAGCCTACCACGTCTAATAAAAGGCAGACGCTGGATGGCTCGGCAGCCGTGCCGATCGTCGTCAGCACAAAAAGAATTCGAATAAAGCCTCAGCATATTGTTCAGGAGGATCCTCTCGATCAGCTTTTCCCCGCCCGAATCAAACCGGGTACAAAGCCCAAATCAGTGGTCGAATTTCCGGAAGCTCTATGGGCTACGTGGGAAGATCCTGAAACATTTCATGGCGCCCTAAGGCTCCATATGGACAGACATGGCGACACGACTTGGTCATTGACCAGAGCCATAATTAAACCAAGTGAAAAATTTGACCGAAAAACTTTTTGGAGCTGGATGGCTGCTACCCGAGCGCCCAGAAATATAGAAAGCTTTGAGGTCCTTGAGCGTATCGAGCGTCGATATCAATTGCCTGCAGGCTATTTCAAAGCGAAGCTACCGCATAAATCACGTGCTGCTTATGGATTTAAGCCCGTAGAGATAGCAGATTCCGAACGTCGCCGTTTGGCATGGCATTTGCCCGATGATTTTGAATCGCGTCCTATAAATGAACAGGAAAAAATACTGGCTTGGGTTAGGGGGGTCATCGTAAGTGGCGCCACTGACTACAGGCGTTTTCAAGCTATCGCTATGAAGCAGCGATACGCAATTAGCTTTCGAAATCCCATAGATAGAGAGCGTCTTATTCTGGGCAAGGATGCAGACCCAGAGCTCGATCGAGCAAGCGTTGAAGCGCCTATCCATCTTAGGAATCAGATGAATGATCTGTTGCGATTCAAGACAGCCACATTAGTTGCGTATGGATACCAGCGAAATGGTATTTGGGGTGAGGAGACGGCATCTCAAAAAGTTGAACATCTTGGATTATTGTTTGGAGCGCTGGTCGCAAGCGAGAGTGGCCCCGTCCGTGGTCTAGGCGTTGCACATGCCAAATTAACTTTTGGCTTGCTTGCATTTCCCTCAGTCTGGGACTGGTATCTCCGATGGAGAGAGCAGCGAAGAGGATTCTACACGTCTTGGGAAATCGACATGTTACGGTTGGCGATTGCTCTGACACGCCCCGAAACAGGGTGGCTCCGTCAAACACCGTCTTTGGCGAAAACTCTTTCGGCTATTGATGGCCTGATAAGTGCAACTGACATAGAGAGTGCATCTAGCAATTGGCACTCAGTTTGCGATGCTTGCCACAAACACTGTTTAACCAGGGCAAAAGAAATACAGAAGGTAGCGCGCGTACATCGTGATGCATTTGAACCAATTTTACCAATCCTAGAGTCTGACAGTCCCGTCGCCGAATATCGAAAGATTACAGATGAGATAGTTAGATTGATGCCAGACGAGAAGCGGTATCCCAAATCTGCCGCCGAGTCTGTTCGCTCAATATTGATGTTACGGCTTGGCCTCCATCTGGGCCTCCGTCAAAAAAACCTGAGGCAACTGTTGTTGTGTCGGCGGCACGAATTACCTCGCAGCGAACGCCAGCTTGTCGAATTAAAGCGGGGAGAATTGCGCTGGAACAATAAGGAAATGGGCTGGGAGGTCTTCATTCCCGCAATTGCATTCAAGAATGCTGACTCGTCATATTTCGCGAACAAACCGTTTAGGCTCATATTGCCAAATCTTGCTGGGCTTTATGAATGCCTAGAACAATACATTGAACGCCATCGCGCATGTCTCTTATCCGAAGCGGCGGATCCAGGTACACTGTTCATCAAGACGGTCAAGTCTAGTTCTGAAGATGCTTCCTACGATAGAACCACTTTCTACGAAGCATGGCGTCTCATCATCCAGCGGTACGGCATTTACAACCCATTCACGAAACGTGGCGCCATCAAGGGTCTGTTGCCACACGGCCCCCACAATGTGCGCGATGTGCTCGCGACGCACAT
Source organism: Todiramphus chloris collaris (assembly GCA_025345505.1). Classification (NCBI taxonomy): domain Eukaryota; kingdom Metazoa; phylum Chordata; class Aves; order Coraciiformes; family Alcedinidae; genus Todiramphus; species Todiramphus chloris. Next base: position 986,052 of record JANVCC010009742.1, on the reverse strand, counting down.
TCTTAAAAAGACCGGATCATACGAACAGGCCAGCTATGCTATCCAGGACACCCCAGACACCGTAGCCAAACATTATGGGCGATTCTTGCCTTTCGACAAGGCGGCGCTTGCCGCCAAAGTACTGAACGAAGTTTGGGAAGCGGGGTGACTAACGTCCCACCGATCCATTCGAGGCGACGCGATCCAGGACTGGCCAAAGCCGAGTAATGAGCGTGGTATAATGCGTCGCGCATTTTTTCTCGTCCCATGTTGACCGATAATTCCAGTGTTGTCCGTATGTATACAGGCTCCCGCATGCTAATCTCACTGGATGCTCTTCTGGCAATTTTTCCACAAGTTCAATCATAAAGACGAGCCAACTGTCGTATTGCTCTCCTCCCATCTGCAACTCGTTGGGCACCTGCAAAGTGCTATTGTGAATCACTTCCAACACTTGATCGATGGAAATATCTCCCGTCCGGTACGCTACACCAAATCGTCTCATCATCGATCCCTCAGCCTCACACCAGGACCATTGCCGTTCGGATCGATAAACAACACGCCTGCATCGACGAGGGCGCGTTCGATTGCCGCGAGATTATTCGCAATAGGTATCCGTCGAGAAGCTTCAAAATCTCGAATCGTTGACGCAGAGACGCCGGCCTCCTTCGCTAATTCAGGTTGCGTCCATTCCAACATTGCTCGTGCAGCTCGACATTGAGCAGGGTTCATCGCGCTATCCTCAATAAAAAACACCAACATCAATAAATAATGTTGACTTTGCACCAAGGTTGGTGTTTTTTACTGATATAGAAGTTTATTGCTGAACGCAACGAGGAGCCGCACTATGTATCTTGAAGAGTTTGCAGACAGACCCCGGATTTCATCTCGCATGCCAATTGCCGGCGTTGACTATGCGCACGGCACGCCTCTCGATTCTTTCATCCTTCCAGACACGCAGATCTCCTGGCAGGATTTCCACGAACTTGCTCGCGACACCATCAAGAATGCGAAGAGCCAGCAAGAACTCAAACTGGCTATCATGCTCAGTAATGCGATTGCCAACCGGATGGGCAATCCATGGGCTGGCGATACGAGCAGAATCCGCCGGCAAGCACAGGCTCGCATGGCGCTGCTGGAGCGCACCAAGAGCAAACATCGGGATGTGATTGTGGCGATGCTGCGCGCCGGATACGAGATCAACGTTATCGCTGATGTGACCGGCCTTCACGCGTCTTCTATACGCCGCTGGCGCCGGCAGGTGGCAGCGTACAACAGCAGGTTCCACTAATCACGACCATCAACGCAGTCACCACCTGCGCGAGGAGAACCACAACCGCCGCAACCTCCCCAGTGCGGCGAACCCGAGGAGCCCGGAATGAGACCATCGAAAAGAAGATAAGACGCGGGTGGCCACCCATCGACGCGGGTAAGTTTCAGCTTGCCCGCGTTTTTTATTGAAAACGGTCCGAAAAACTTTTGTTGGGGCCGTTTGCACAATTTTGCGTTTGGATCGAGATAATTCCGACTAGCAACCATAACCAGAAGGAAGGTGAGTCAAAGATGATATTGATTAAAGCCAAACCGCCTTTGCTAGCATCAGAGCCGCTCTTGAGCATGATCCGCACGATGGCCCGCCGACAGGCCCGCATCGACGCGCGCGCACCGGAGGCCGCAAACGATAATAGGCGAATGGCACCATGACTATGTGTTTCCATGCGACGTACGACATTCTCTTGGAAACACTTATATGAGCCGCGGACCCGGAAAAATCGAAAGGGCGGTTGAGAAAGTGTTTCTGGAGAATCCAGACAGCTCATTCACTGTGGAGGATTTAGCTGACCGCGTATTCTTCGGCGCAAATCGGATAGAGAAAAAGCACCGAGTGTCGCTGATCCGAGCCACGCGGAAGGTCTGCGCTCGATTGGATTGGGACTACTTTTTGGCGGGAAGCAGGGGCGGCACGATCGTCTATTTCAACCCATACGATGTAATCTCTTATGGATCGGCTCAAATTAAGAGCGGCGATTGCTTCAATCATTACCGCTCAAAGGATAATCGCATACCTGACCATTGGCGCACAACGGATGATGATGTTCGTAAGATGCTACAGCCGGGAGGCCGCAAACACGACTATGTAGCCGAGGGAGGGACATGGTGGAAGTTTGTAAAAATGAATGTCATTGTGCGGGACAAGGATTCATCTCCCGAAGCCAAAAAAATCTTTGAGGGCCACAACCGGTTCCGCGTGAGGTATGGCGCAAAGCCCTGGAATCTGCCTGAGCATTTTAACGAGGTCACAATATGAAGCGTGCTGCCATCTATGCGCGGTTCTCTACTGACCTTCAGAACGATAAATCAGTAGATGACCAGATCATGCTATGCTCGGAATACGCGGTGCGTATCGGGTGCAGCTTAGTTGCGTGTTACTCAGACAAAGCGCGCTCTGGCGCCTCGATGTTCGGTCGTCCCGGATTGGCTGATTTAATGGAATCCGCTCATGAGGGTGGTTTTGACGTTTTGATATCAGAGGCACCTGATCGCATCAGCCGCGATATGGAAGATCTAGCAGGCATACACAAGAAACTGAATTTCCGTGGCATTGAGATAAATTGCGTCAACGGCGGCAGGCAGGATTCTCTTCAGATCGGCATGCACGGCATTGTTGGCCAAATGCAGCGCGAGGAGGGGGCTCGCAAAGTAAAGCGTGGCCTCATGGGCGTCATTGACGATAAACGCAACGCAGGTGGCAAGGCGTACGGATATAGCCCTATCCTGGGGGAGGCTGGCGAGCTAAGCATTGTTCCTGCTGAGGCTGAAACGGTACTTCGGATATTTAAAGCTTACGCTGCTGGTCAAAGTCCGCGCGATATCGCGGGTACGTTGAACAACGATGGCATTCCTGCGCCACGCGGTCCGCGCTGGTCCGCTCCTACGATCAATGGCAATGGCAAGCGTGGTAATGGCATTCTACGCAATCCTATTTATTCGGGCCGCATCATCTGGAATCGTGTGCGCATGGTGAAAGACCCCGCGACCGGCAAGCGGGTATCACGGCCAAACGATCCCTCCGAGTTTCGATATGCCGATGTGCCGCACCTTCGAATTATCGACCAGACGCTTTTTGATGCTGTGCAGGCACGCAAGGAAGCTGTCGGCGGGGTGCATGCTAACCATGCACCAAGGAACAAGCGCGTACTTAGCGGGCTGCTGAAATGCGGTGGATGTGGAGGCGGTCTGGTTATGATTGGCCATGACAGGAGCGGCCCGCGTATTCAGTGCAGCACATACCGGGAGTCTCGTTCCTGCAGCAATTCCGCGCGATACTATATCGAGAAGGTGGAAACCCATGTGATCGATGCGTTACGGCTCCAATTCGCAGATCCGATAATCATCGCGGAATACGTCAAAGCCTATCGTGATGAGCGCCGGCGAATAGAGTCGGAGGCTCGCAGAAGTCGCGGTACAACCTCGCAGAAGTTGGCAGAGACGCAATCCAAACTAGACAGATTGATTGGTAAGATAGCTGCCGATCTAATATCCGATGATGAAGCCAAGCCGCTACTTGCCTCATTGAGGGCGGAGAAAGATAGGCTTAACGCCGATCTGGCAACTGCCGGTGAAGACACCAATGTCATTGAGCTTCATCCGCAGGCCGTAGAGCGCTTTCGGGAGAACATAGAGAATCTGGCCTCCATCCTTTCACAGGGGGATGTTGCGCCCGATAGTGAGCTCATAGGTTCGTTCCGTGAGCTGGTTGCAGAAGTAATCGTCATGCCTCGCCACAAAGGTGACGAATACGTAGTTCAAATAAAGGGGTATCTATCCAGTCTTCTGGGAGCCGGCTTGTCGGCTGTGACAATGGTAGCGAAGGAGGGATTCGAACCCCCGACACAAGGATTATGATTCCTCTGCTCTAACCTACTGAGCTACTTCGCCCCATATGTCATGCGACCCGTGAACGGCTAGCCTGCAAGTGAGGACCGGGGGACGCGCTGTCAATTGACAGGGACGGGGCGGATATATGTGGGGAGCAACGGCCTGTCAAGCAATCTTCTCCGTATCGAAGACTTGTGTTCGTTTCTTCCTGCGGATAATGGATGCCGATATGAAAAAGGCTGAAAAGATGGCTCCACGGATTGCAGTGCTGGGTTGCGGCTATTGGGGCAGCAATCATATCCGGACATTGAAGAGTCTCGGGGCGCTGTTTGCAGTCTCCGACCAGAACACCGATCGCGCCGCCGGCTTCGCCGCGGAGCAGAATGTTCTGCACATTGAAGTCGACGATCTTTTCACCCATCCGGAGGTCGATGCCATCGTCATGGCCCTGCCGCCGCAATTTCACGCGGCTGCGGCGATTCGCGCCGTCACCAATGGCAAGGACGTCCTCGTCGAAAAGCCGATTGCCCTGACCGTTCCCGATGCGGAAGCCGCCGTGAAGGCCGCGCGCGACAACGGGCGCATCTTCATGGTCGGACACGTCCTGCGTTTTCATCCGGCATTCGAACGGCTTCTGGAGCTCATCAAGGCGGGCGATCTCGGCGATGTGCGCTATATCCATTCCCATCGTCTCGGTCTTGGAAAATTCCACACGGAAAACGATGCCCTCTGGGATCTGGCGCCGCATGACCTGTCGATGATCCTGGCCATCACCGGCACCGAACCTTTGGAAGTGCGCGGCGAGGGCGCGGCGGTGCTCGATCACCTCAGCGATTTCGCCCATCTGCACATGCGCTTTCCCAATAATATTCGCGGGCACCTTTTTGCCTCGCGGCTCAATCCCTATCGCGAGCGCAGGCTTACGGTGGTGGGAACCAAGGCCATGGCCGTTTTCGATGACATGGAGCAGTGGGACAAGAAGCTTGCCGTCTACAAGCATTCGATCTGGCAGGATAACGGCCAGTGGGCGTCGACGACGGAAGAGCCGACCTATGTCAAGATTGCGCAGGGCATGCCGCTGACCCGGGAATGCCAGAATTTCATCGACAGCATCAACACGCGCAGCGAGCCGGTCACCGATGGTGAGGAAGCGATTCGCGTCCTGCGGATTCTGACCGCCGGCACGGTCGCGCACGACAAGGCGAGCTGATCCGTCCTGCGGCCCCACAAGTGCTGCAAGATTGCGCTCAGTGTAAAGCGTTGTTACAAGACCGGACAAACTTTGAACGACAACGTCTGGCAGACCTCCCACGGCCCTTCTAAAGAGTTGTCTTGACCGTTTTCCGCGACGGATTCGCGGAACAATTGATATTGGAGCAATGATGCAGTTCATCGATCTCGGCGCACAGCGTGAACGGATTAGCAGCAAGCTTGATGCGGCAATCGCCAAAGTGGTGCGTGAAGGCAAATATATTCTCGGACCGGAAGTTGCCGAGTTCGAAAAGCGTCTTGGTGCATATCTCGGTGTCGAGCATGTGGTTGCCTGTGCCAATGGCACGGATGCCCTGCAGATTCCGCTGATGGCCCGCGGCATCGGTCCGGGTGATGCGGTGTTCTGCCCGAGCTTCACCTTCGCCGCCACCGCCGAGGTCGTGGCGCTTGTCGGAGCGGAGCCGGTTTTCATCGATGTCGACGCCGACACCTACAACATCAATGTCGAGCAGCTGGAAGCGGCGATCAAGGCCGTCCTGGCGGAAGGCCGGTTGCAGCCAAAGGCCATCATCCCGGTCGATCTGTTCGGCCTCGCCGCCAACTACACCTCGGTATCGGCGATTGCCGACAAGTATGGCCTGTTCGTGATCGAAGATGCGGCGCAGTCGATCGGCGGCAAGCGCGACAATGCGATGTGCGGCGCGTTCGGCCATGTCGGCGCGACCAGTTTCTACCCGGCAAAACCTCTGGGCTGCTATGGCGACGGCGGTGCCATGTTCACCAATGACGCGGCGCTGGCCGACCTGTTGCGCTCCATCCTGTTCCACGGCAAGGGCGAGACGCAGTATGACAATGTGCGCGTCGGCATGAATTCGCGCCTCGATACGATCCAGGCGGCGGTCCTCATTGAGAAGCTCGCCATTCTCGAAGACGAGATGGAAGCGCGCCAGATCGTGGCCAAGCGCTATGCCAACGGCCTGAAGGATGTGGTCAAGGTCGCCCTTATGCCGGAGGGTTCACGCTCGGCCTGGGCGCAATATGCCATCGAGACCGAGAACCGCGACGCGCTCAAGGCGCATCTGCAGGCCAACGGCATTCCTTCAGTGATCTATTATGTCAAGCCGCTGCATCTGCAGGAAGCATATGCGCACTATATGCGCGCGCCGGGCGGCCTTGCCGTGTCGGAAACGCTGCCGAAGAACATCCTGTGCCTGCCGATGCATGCCTATCTGAGCGAGGCTGATCAGGACCGCATCATCGGAACCATTCGCGAGTTCAAGACCAAAAGCGCTGCCTAAGCGCTTTTGGGGCTGCATCGCTGACAGAGGTTTGTGCGATCAGGCGACGGCCTGGCCCTGTTGTGCCAGGCGCTTGAGCATGGCTTCCGCCTGCGGGGCCCGTTCGGAGCGGCCGATGAAGCCGCCGCCATAGACACGGGCGGTGTTGCTGTCATCGGAATAGAGAACGCAGGCCTGGCCGGGGGCGATGCCGCTTTCACCATCGACCAGCTCGACCCAGGTCTCGCCGTCGCGGTGGTGCATGACAGCCGGGCGCGGCGGACGGGTCGAACGGACCTTGGCATATACTTCAACGCCGCCTTCCGGAATGCTCTCGAGCGCATCATCTCCGAGCCAGTTGACGTTGCGCAGGAAAACCTTGCGGGTTTCCAGCGCTTCGCGCGGGCCGACGACCACACGTGCATTGGCCGCGTCGAGATGGACAACGTAGAGCGGGTCGCCCGTCGCCACGCCGATGCCGCGGCGCTGGCCGATGGTGTAGTGCACGATGCCCTCATGGCGGCCAAGCACGCGTCCGTCGATATGGACGATATCGCCGGGATTGGCGGCCTCGGGCTTCAGCTTGGAAATAATGTCGGAATACTTGCCCTGCGGAACAAAGCAGATGTCCTGGCTGTCCTGCTTGTTGGCAACGGACAGGCCGAGCTCTTCGGCAATGGCGCGGGTTTCCGGCTTGGTCAGTGATCCCAGCGGGAAGCGCAGGTAGTCGATCTGTTCCTGCGTGGTTGCAAACAGGAAATAGCTCTGGTCCTTGTCCGTATCGACCGGGCGGTAGAGCGCGCGGTGCGCGCCATTGGCATGGCTGCGGATATAATGTCCGGTGGCGAGCGCATCGGCGCCCAGATCCCTGGCCGTCTGCAGGAGATCGGCAAACTTCACCGTCTGGTTGCAGGATACGCAAGGGATAGGCGTTTCGCCGCTGACATAGCTGTTGGCAAAGGGATCGATCACGGCCTCGCGGAAGCGCGCTTCGTAGTCCAGCACATAATGCGGAATGCCAAGGCGTTCGGAGACGCGGCGCGCATCTTCGATATCCTGCCCGGCGCAGCAGGAGCCCGCGCGGTGGGTCGATGCTCCGTGATCATAGAGCTGCAAGGTAACGCCGACGACATCATAACCCTGACGTTTGAGAATGCCCGCCACAACAGAAGAATCCACGCCGCCAGACATGGCGACGACGATACGTGTGTCTTCCGGCTTGCCCGGCAGATCGAGATTATTCAGTGTCATAAGCGGATCCGGTTCTTGCAGCGACATAACGGCGCAGGGATATTCAAGGCCCCTATATAGGTCAATTGACTCGATCTTGCCAACAGGAAGTGGCAGGCGGCGCATTTTTCTCACGCAAAGGTGAGCGATGTGTCGCTGTGGCCACGGCCGGTGACACCGGTCAAAGCCGGCAAAATGGTCATTTTCAACAATCTCCTGGAATTTGCAGAAGTTACCAGAGAATGACTCGCTGTTTAGGCAATTATTAAAGCCCTGCCTGTAATGTCGGCTGCGATAGGTCTTGAAGTTTAGTGTAGAGAGTACAATGACCGATCTTGTTCGACCGAGAGTAAAATATGTAATCGGCCCGGATGGCAGCCCGCTGACCATCGCCGATCTTCCGCCCGCCAATACGCGGCGTTGGGTTATTCGCCGCAAGGCTGAGGTGGTTGCCGCTGTGCGCGGTGGTCTTCTTAGTCTTGAGGAGGCTTGCCATCGCTATACATTGACGGTGGAAGAGTTCCTGTCCTGGCAGTCCTCGATCTCCGATCATGGCCTGGCTGGACTAAGAACAACCCGGATACAGCAATATCGTCATTAGATGATGTCGCCTTTGAGTTTGGCTGAGGCTGGTCGTTGAGACCAGCCTTTTCCTTTTCACGGGAAGCATGAACGCGTTGCTGCCAAGATGTTCCGCTGAGCCACAAAACCTGATCTAACTGATCACGGATGACGGCAAGGCACTTCTTGCGTCAAGGAGACGTTGAATGGCAGACGATATCAAAATTACCAAGGAAGAAACCGCCAAGGGCGGACGCTATGTGACCGTCGTCTCGGGGCACGAGGCGGAGATGACGTTTTCCCGGGTGAATCCCGAACTGATCATCGTTGATCACACGGGTGTGCCGGATGCGCTGCGCGGCCAGGGCGTGGGGCAGGCGCTGGCGCTGCATGCGGTGGAAGATGCGAGGGCAGGGGGATGGAAAATCATTCCCCTATGCCCGTTCATGCGCGCCCAATCCCTGCGGCACAAGGATTGGGCCGATGTGGTGCGGCAGAGCTGAAACAGACCCGGCTGCCGTTCCCGGTCAGCCGATCATGGCGCGTTTGTCGGCGACCGGCATGTCGTCTATATCGCGGACCTTGCCGTCGCGCTGTTCCAGCGCCTCGGCTTTCGCCAGTTCGGCTTCTGATTCGGCCAGTGCCGCCTCGGCATCGTCCTTCTGAGCCTTCAGATCACGGATCGAATCAAACAGATTGTCGCGACGCTGGCGCGCAGCCTTGGCGAATGTCGGGTAGGCAAAATGCGACGTGTCGGTAATGCCCGCCTTCTTTTCCTCGGACATAATCTGCGCGTCCAACTCAGCAGCCATGCGTTCGAATTCACCCATCATGAGATCAAGCTGGCCGAGCTGGCGGCGCTTTTCCTTGACCTGAAACAGTTTCAATCGAACCAAACCTTCATGCGACTTCATACTCACTACCCCCACAAAGCCGGTACGCAGACCCTTCAACAGGAGTCATCCGGCTGGCGTTTCACCCGAATCACTTCGGGAAAATGAAACAAAAACTTAAAGGTTGCCGCGTCTGGTAACCTTTCCTTTACGTTCAGCATTAATCATACGCCTTAAGACTTAAAGCTCGGTAAATCGAAGTCGGCCGTGTCTGGCTAAAAATTTATTGAGTCGAATGAATCGCTTAGGCGCAGAACCTGAAGCTTTGGCTGATGGTTTCTGGCCGGGTGACTCACCTTATGAATCAATGCGGTGCCTGTGATTTTTAACTTATGAGTCAAAGACACTTGCAAAGCGGAATTAGATTTTGTTAACCATTCGGTGGCAATCTTAACGTTATGGAAACGGCTTGTTTCGCGACCTGACTTCGGGATTGCACGGCAACCCATTTCAGCGGCGGGAAAAGGGGAATGATATGCGGGTTCTTTTAATCGAAGACGATAGTGCGACGGCCCAGAGCATCGAGTTGATGCTCAAGTCGGAAAGCTTCAATGTTTATACGACGGATCTGGGCGAAGAGGGTGTCGATCTCGGCAAACTCTACGACTACGATATCATCCTCCTCGACCTCAACCTGCCGGATATGTCCGGCTATGAAGTCCTGAGGACCCTGCGTCTGTCCAAGGTCAAGACGCCCATCCTCATCCTCTCCGGCATGGCCGGCATCGAGGACAAGGTGCGCGGCCTCGGTTTCGGCGCCGACGACTATATGACCAAGCCTTTCCACAAGGACGAACTGGTTGCCCGCATCCACGCGATCGTTCGCCGCTCGAAGGGCCATGCCCAGTCGGTCATCACCACAGGCGACCTGATCGTGAACCTCGATGCCAAGACGGTTGAAGTCACCGGCCAGCGCGTTCACCTCACCGGCAAGGAATACCAGATGCTGGAGCTGCTCTCGCTCCGCAAAGGGACGACGCTCACCAAGGAAATGTTCCTCAACCACCTCTATGGCGGCATGGATGAGCCTGAATTGAAGATCATCGACGTTTTCATCTGCAAGCTGCGCAAGAAGCTCGACAGTGCTTCCGGCGGTATCAACTACATCGAGACCGTCTGGGGCCGCGGCTATGTGCTGCGTGAGCCGGATGCGTCGGACATGCGCGAAATCGCCTGAGCCTTCGTCTCGGGTCATTCAAGCAAAAAGGCTCCGTCAGTGACGGAGCCTTTTTGCGTTTTGCATGTTTGATGCGGGTCAAACGGCCATGTCCAGCTCGCGGCTGCGGCCGATGCGGGCCATCCATTCGAGATAATTCGGCTCGCGCTTGATCTGCCAGCCATAGTGGCGGCGCAGTTCATCGACCAGCTTGCCATTCCGGCCCAGGAGATCATCCGCATACTGGATCATCAGGGAATTCGGCCAGGCCTGCGGGCGTATCTGCCGCAGGCGCTCGAACAGCCGGACTTCGGATTCATCGGGATAGGTCTGGGCGAGGAGGGAGAGCATGGCTGCTGTCGAGCGGGATATGCCCATGTGGCAATGGATCAGCAGGTGGCCCTCGGCGCCTTCCGCCTTTGATTCAGCCAGCGCCTTGCCGAAGTTCAGGATTTCCGCAACGTGTTGCGGCTGCGGCAGGATCTTGCCTTCATCGGCGTCGATGATGTCGTGAAAGTTCAGTGTCGTGCGGTGATGGGTGCCATAGGCCCGGAATGCCTCGAGTTCCGGCCAGTTCGGGTCGAGAATGGACAGGACATGGGTGACGGTGCGTCCGCTCTGGGCGGGCAGTTCATCAATGCCGCAGATGGTCAGCGTGGAGATGGACAAAGGTTTCATGGGGAATCGGTAATCCTGATGCTTGTGTGGCGCCAATCGCATTGTGGAAGCGTTCCGCGGCGATGGCAAAGATTATCCGAGGTTTTCCGGCATATTTACGACGCGGACTGGCAAAGGCAATTCATCTGGGCTGCATCAGTTCGATGCGGTTGCCGAAGGGATCGTGGACGAAGCGCCGGTCGTATTTTTCCAGCGGCTGGTCTTCGGCAATGGCATAGCCCGCCGCTTCCAATGCGTGGACCAGCGCAGCAAGATTGTCCGTCAACAGCGCGGGATGCGCTTTTTTCGCGGGAGAAAAATTCTGCTCGACGCCAAGATGAAGGCGGACGCTGCCGGTTTCAAACCAGCATCCGCCGCGCCCGGCGAGCGATGCGGGCTTGGGCACTTCGGGGATGCCGAGAAGGCCATCATAGAATGCGCGTGCCGCCTGTTCTTCGCCCGCGGGCATGGCCAGCTGGATGTGTTCAATTCCGGTTATCGCCATCGTCTTCAGCCTTCGGACTGCTTGCTCTTGAGATATCAACCTAGCGAGCACGCGGCGGGGCGGCAACAGGCATGGTCAGGTGGTCAGAATGACACTGCCCGTTGTTTTGCCCGCTTCCAGATCCGCTTGTGCCCCGGCTGCATCGCGCAGGTGATATTCCGCGCCTATCGGGTTGCTCAAGCCGTCCTGCAGGGCGGTAATCAGGGCTTTTGACCCGCGCTGGTAGAACGCCGGATCGTTGACGGCAGCAATGACGCTTGGGCGCATGACCGCGATGTTGCCCAGGTCTTCGAGCCGGACCGGCGGCACCGGGCCCGCCGGCTGGCCGATGGAGCCCAGGATGCCGAAGGGCCGGATTGTCTTCAACGTTTCCATGAAGATCGATCCGCCGATACCGTCGACGGCGAGGTGGACACCCTTGTTGTCGGAGATGCGGCGGACGTCATTGGCCCAGTCGCCTGATTTGTACAGCAGCACCTCATCGGCGCCCGCCGCCTTTGCGGCTGCGATTTTGCCTTCCGACCCGACTGTGCCGATGACATTGGCTCCCAAACGCTTCGCCCAGCGCGAGACCAGCTGGCCGACGCCGCCTGCCGCCGCGTGAACCAGCACCCATTCGCCCGGCCTGACAGAGCGGACCTCGTGCAGAAGCATGTAGGCCGTCAGGCCGCGCAACAATGTGCTTGCGGCGACGCGATCCGAAACCGCATCCGGCAGCTCGATCAGGCGTGACTGCGGGATCAGCCGCACTTCAGCGTAGCCGCCGAGCGGCATGCCGGCATAGGCAACCCGGTCTCCGGGTTGGAGATGGCTGACGTTTTCCCCGATGGCGTCGACAAAGCCCGCCCCCTCGAGGCCAAGCACGGCGGGCAGGCTTGGCGGGAAATAGAGACCGCTGCGGAAATAGATATCGACAAAATTGACGCCGATAACCGTTTGTCGGATGCGCACCTCATCCGGTCCCGGATCGCCAACAACGATGTCCCTTGCCCGCAATACTTCAGGGCCGCCGGGGCCGGTCATTTCGATCGTCAGTGCCATGATGTTCTCCTTTGGAATAAGGGCATTCGAGCACATTGCGGGATGTGAGAAAATTCTGTGTTTTGTCTCCATAGATGTGCAATAATTCACCAATGATCGATTGGCAGGATTTGCACTATTTTTCCGTTCTGACCCGGACAGGGTCGCTGTCCGCCGCCGCCCGCGCGCTTGGCGTCGACCATGCGACGATCGGGCGGCGCGTTGCATCGCTCGAACAGGCGCTTGCACTGCGTCTTGTCGATCGTCTGCCGCGCCGTTCGCCTTTGACGGCGGAGGGAAAGGCGATTGCCGAACTTGTCGAAGACATGGCGCGGCTGACACAATCCATTGAGCGGCGTGCCCGAGGCTTGTCACTCTCGCCGGTCACAACGGTACGCATCAGCGCACCGCCGGCGGTTGCGGCAAGGCTGATTGCACCGCGCGTGGTGGAGTTTCACCGCGAACACCCGGACATAACCCTGGCGCTTGCGGGGGCGACGCAGAACGCCGCACTTGATCGCAGCGAGGCCGATCTCGCCGTCCGCATGGCGCGGCCCGTGGAGAAGGATCTGCTCATCCGGCGGATCGGGGCCATGCGCTTCGGGCTCTATGCCACGCGCGAGCAGGCGGCCCGGCCGCCGGAAGCGCTGGCGTTCATCGCCTATGATGCAACGCTGGATCACGTGGCCCAGCAGGTCTGGCTGCGCTCGATCCTCGCCGGACGCCCGATCATCTTTCAGGCCAGCGATCTCTTTGGCCAGCAGGAAGCGGCGCGCGCTGGTCTGGGGGCGGCTGTCCTTCCCTGCTTCATGGGGGACAATGATGCAATGCTGGTCAAACTGCCGGTCGAGGAGCTGCCGCCAGTCCGCGATCTCTGGCTGACGGCCTATCCGGATATCGGCCGCTCGCCCGTCATGCGGACGGTGATGACCTTCCTCGCCGATATCATCGGCAGGGAGTGTCCGCTCAGAATAGCATGACCACTGGATTTTACCCGACGGACGTCGACGGCAGGATTTCCGAGATGGACTCCCGGTTGAAGGGTTTCAGGAGATAACCATATGCCCCGGCCCGTTTGGCCCGCATGATCTTGGTCACATCGATTTCGGCAAGGCAGAGGTAAATCCGGCTTTCCTTGCCGCCGGGCAGGGCGCGAATCTGGCTGATGATGTCGACGGACGGCATATCCGGCAGTGCGCAGTCCAGAATGATGATGTCAGGCATTTCTACGCTGCAGGCCGAAACCGTTTGAAAGCCCGTGTCGGCTGTGGTCACGACAACGCTGTCGCTTGCGAGCAGACGCGTCGCAACTTTCCTGACCACCGGCGCTCCATCAACGACCATACAACGTAACACGTGCCAACTCCCCCCGGAATCACTGCGACATTGCAGCTGCTTCAAGGGAGAGTATCAGGCCGATTGTGAAGAAATGGCCAAGGCGGATGGTAAATTTTTACCGCCTCAGACCGCCGAGAACACGATCTCTTCCGGTGTAGCGTGGATGGAGATCGTCATTCCGGCCTCCTGCGCCAGCAGCAGCGTGTAGTAAGGCTGCACCGCATGGGCGTCGATCGGCTCTTCCGGTGTCTTGCCGCTGTGCAATTCAAGGAATTTCGGCGGAACCCGCAGCATCGGGCCGCGCGATGTCAGGACGAAGCGCGGTTCGGTTTCCGGCGTCTCCAGCGCAACATTCAGCGTGCCGCCGCGCGGCAGGGCTGCATTGGCGATCAGCACGAGATTGAGCAGCAGCTTGACCTTGTTCTTGGGCAACAGGACGCGATTACCAGTCCAGGTGAACTCGGCTTTCTCGCCCTTCATATATTCATTGGCCACGTTCTGGGCATCGCCGGTATCGATCTGGACGCCGGCTGACCCGGCGGCACCGAAGGCAATACGCGCAAACTGCAGACGGGCCGAGGCGCTGCGCGCGCTCGATTTGATGAGGTTCATCGCATCTTCGTCGGCGCCGCCTTCTTCCAGAAGTTCCAGCCCGTTGTTGATCGCGCCCACCGGCGAAATGATGTCGTGGCAGATGCGGCTGCTCAGGAGGGCTCCGAGGTCCGTTGCCGAGAGAATTACGGGCAATGTCATGAGAGAAACTCCTAAGGATTTGGCTGACGGTTGGAATCTGCGTATTGGGGTTATGCCGAATCAGATGTTCATGCCGAATCACTCTGATGGCTGCTGCATTTGGATACATAGCTCGGTCCGGATCGGCAAGAACGACGTCAACGATACCGGTAGATGCTGAATTCCTTATCTTTTTCCCGTCCCCGGCAAGCCATTGAAATGCCAAGATCGATTCATAAACTTTTATACAAGGTTTAGACCTTTAAATGGTGCTTCAATTACAAGGCGAACACAAGATTCGCATCTGGCGTCGGACAAAGAAGCGAACAGCCAAAAGGAATTATGATGGCGTCTCTATTCTTGTCTATGAACCGTTTTTTTCTCCTGATCCTGACGATGGTGTCACTGGTTGTCGCACAGCCGCATGCGGCCAATGCAGCGCAGGACCAGTTCTCCATGGACGAGATCGTCAATTCGGGGCAGAGATTCTTCGGATCGACGTCCGGTGGTTTGGCATCGGCGGTCGAGAAGATTTTCCAGAGCTACGGTCTGCCGAACGGCTATATCCTGGGTGAAGAGGGATCGGGCGCCATCATCGGGGGCCTCACTTATGGCGAGGGCACGCTTTATACAAAAAATGCCGGGGATCACAAAAGTTTCTGGCAGGGGCCATCGATCGGATGGGACTTCGGCGGCCAGGGTTCCCGTGTCATGATGCTCGTCTATAATCTCGACGATATACAAAATCTCTATGGCCGCTTTGTCGGCGTCGCAGGTTCAGCCTATCTCTTCGCAGGTGTCGGCTTCAATGTGCTCAAACGCAATCAGGTCTTGCTGGTCCCGATACGCACCGGCGTTGGCGCGCGGCTCGGCGTGAATGTCGGTTATCTCAAGATCACCCAGTCTCCGACCTGGAACCCGTTTTGATCTTTCTCCTTTGCTGACGTTTGGGCAAGACGCGGAAGCCGTTCCGCGTCTTTGCCGTTTGATGCCGGACCGGCATTGTGCCAGATTTGAAGCAGAGGACGTTCCGCTCTATCCTCTGCGCGATCTTCCAACAGGACCCTTATCGTGATCCAGACCGCACTTTATCTCGCCCTCGGATTTTTGAGTGCCGTCCTGCTGGTGCTGATCTTCGCGCCTCCGGTCTGGCGCCGCGCCATGCTGCTGACACGCAGGCGCGTCGAAGCGGAAACACCGCTGACGCTCAACGAAATCCAGGCGCAGCGCGATGGTCTGCGGGCAGAGCACGCCGTGAGTGAACGCAAGCTGGAAATGACCCTTGCGGGCATCAAGGAGAAAGCGGCGCAGCAACTGCTGACGTTCAGCGAGAAGGAGCGGCAGGTCCGCCTGCTCTCGGCCGATCTCGCCGCCCGCGATGCAACGATCGCTGAATTGCAGGCATCCCTTGCGCAACGCGACCAGGCACTGGAAAAATCGGCGGGGGAACTTGGCGGTACCGTGCAAACCCTCGAGCAGCGTTCGGCAGAGCTTGAACTCCTGCATCGCCGCCTGAACAGTACGGAGACGAAAGCCGACAGCCTGCAGATCGATGTGGCGGCACAGACCACCCGTATCGAGAACCTTTCGGACGAGCTGAAAGACGCACGCCGGGCCAAGCGGGACAGCGAAGAACAGAAACACAAGCTGGAAACCGAGCTCAAGGCATTGCAGCATTCGCTCGAACAGGAAACAAAGCGCGGCAATAGCGCTGAAACACGGGCAAGCGAACTGGTGACGAAATTATCGGACAACGAGGCCAAGCTTTTGCGGCGGGAAAAGGAAGTCGAACGCCTCAACGAGCGGTTGCGCAGCATCATCGCCGAAGGCCGCAAGCAGGGCGTTGCCGCGGACCATGCGCCACGCGGCAAGCAGGCGCTTCTGCAGGCGGAGGAAAGCAAACGGTTGCGCGAGGAGATGAATGCGCTGGCGTCCCAGGTGGTCGCCATGGTTGCCCGGCTCGAAGGGCCGTCCTCCCAGGTGAACAAGCTCCTGGCAACCGCGGGCGGTGACGTATCGGCGGCCTATGACGAGAACGGCGAGGCAATCATGAGCCTGGCTGATCGCATCCGCGCGCTGCAAAAAGCAGCTTCTCCGGTGGAATCAAATACCGGAGAACCGGCTAAATCGTGACAGCGCTATGCCTGAGGCCGTGGCCACGTTCAGGCTGTCAAATGTTTCGGACATCGGGATTCTGATGGTCTTCAGCGTCTGCATCAGGGCTTTCGGCAGGCCTTCGCCCTCGGTTCCCAACAGCAGTGCCGTGCGCGATCCCGGTTGCGCGGCATAGAGACTTTCCGTGCCGGATGGGCTGAGCGCGTAAATGTCGAATCTGGCCCGCTGCAATTTGGCGACGAGATCGTCGATCGAGCCCTCCCGCGCGAACGGAACCTTCAGCGCGGCACCCACCGAGACGCGGATCGCCTTGCGGTAGAGCGGATCGCAGCTGGTTTCGTCCATCAGGATGCAATCGGCTTCGAATGCCGCGGCATTGCGAAAGATCGATCCCATATTGTCATGGTTGGATATGCCGCACAGCACCACGGCAAGCGAGGCGGCCGGCAGGGCATCGATCAGCTGGTCGGCTGAAGGGGGCGCGCTGCGCCGGCCGACGGCAAGTATGCCGCGATGCATGGGGAAGCCGGCAATCGCATCCATGACGGCGCGCGATACGCAATAGACCGGCACGTCCTCCGGGCAGAGGGCTATCTGCGGCGCGAGGCCGGCAAGCCGGTTTTCCAGGACCAGAAGCGACTCGACCGCGAACGCCGCATTGGCAAGCAGCACGTTGAGCACAACCTTGCCCTCGGCAATGAAACGGCCTTCCCGCCCAACCAGATCGCGTTCGCGGACGTTGCGATAGGGGCTGAGGCGCCCGTCGTCGGCGTCATCGATGCGCGTGATGCGGTGTTCCAGCCAGCCTTCATCCTGTCGCGGCATCGTGTCAGACCGTTTCGCCTGCAGAGGCCAGGCCTGCCCGCGCTTCACCGGCCATGCGCACCAGGCTCATATGCATGTCCCTGGCCGAGGTCAGCGGTGCCGGAAACCAGACGCGCTGGACATCGTCGCCATCGGCGATATCGAAACCATCGGCGTCAATTCCAGTCATGCGCCAGTTGCCTGCGGGGGCTTTGGCAAAGAAGCGGGCGTAGAGCGATATGGCGTTGGCATGATCGGCGTTCATGTGCTCGACCGCGGATTTTTCCGCCGCCGCCAGCTCGTCATTGGCGGGATTGCTGGTGAGCAAATCCTCGGCCGTCAAGTGATAGGCCTTGCCAAAGCCGCCATTGAGGCTGGCGCCCGTGGGCTCCAGCCGGAAGAAACGGAAGTCACCCAATCCGGCATAGAGTTTTGCCTTGGGTTGGTGCGAGAGGTAGCGCCATTCAATGCGGGCGTGTTCCGCCGTATCGCGGGCAATTTCCCTCGCCCGGGCAAACACGGTCACGCGCGGATGGGCAAGGGGATCGCCCTTGCCGGTCTCGCCGGCAAGCAGGGAGCAGCGCGGATCGGCGAGCAGGGCGGGGGTGTGGGCGGAGAGAGCGGAGACCAGAATGACCGGCGTTCCGTCATGGTCGGTGGAGAGGCCGACGCGGGTGGCGATCGGACCGCCGGTTGCGGGATCGAGTGTCGCGATGACGGCATGACGCGCCTTGCGAATCAATGTCTGCGCGAGCCTGACGGCTTCGGCATCGGTCTCGCGCAATACCTCTTTTTTCTGCGTCACAACTCATCCCTCGCATTGCTGGTCTCGTGGTGCTGGGCGAGAGATAAGGACTTGGCGGGTGCCCGGCAAGCCATTTTCACGGGGGGAGGGATTATGCGGCGATGGATCGGTTGTCGTTGAGGCCCACATCGTTCATGCAATCGGCAAGCAGGTCGAGATCGACCGGTCCGATCGTGCACAGCACGGGCGCAAACTCCTCGGCCGGTACCTCAAGCGCCATCAACTCGACGAGCGCTTCCATCAGTGCTTCACGCGTGTCATACCTTGCGGAATAGTGGGGCATGATTCTGTCTTTCGAGCCGGATCAGTTGCGTAAACCTTACTTCAAATACGGTAAACAAATTCTTAATTTTGCCATTTTTAGAAATTTTTTGCTTCTTTTGTGAATAAAATAACGTCATGATTTCAAACAGATGGCAGATTGTGATCACCCATTAGCTATATCTGCCATTGTTTGGCCCCAAATGACCTCAATCTGTGGGCAACTTCACCAGCAGGAAAAACAGCGATGAGAATTGCTTCGTGATCGGCGCAAGGAAGTGGAAAACCCCCTCGATTGTGGGTGTCATTGCCGCCATTGGCCTCGTCAGTGGGTGTACCACACAGAATGCCCAGCATGCCGGTAAGGTGAAGGCAAATCTGACAAGCAGCAATACGACCGTCTCCAAGACGTCGACCTATGCCTATACGCCGAAGGACAAGGAATGCCTGGAACGGGCAATGTTCTTCGAGTCCAACCGCTCGAGCAAGGATGGCCTGCTCGCGGTGGGTACCGTGGTGATGAACCGTCTCGATTCCGGTAAATATGCCAATACGATTTGCGGCGTGGTGGGCGAGAAGGGGCAGTTTGCTCCCGGCGTTCTTTCGCGGCCCATGCAGTCGGCGGCGCTTCCCGATGTACAGCAGGCGGCGGATGCCGTGCTCAAGGGCCAGCGCCATCCCAAGGTCAAGGAAGCGATGTTCTTCCACACGGCCGGTCTGCGTTTCCCCTATCGCAACATGCACTATACAGTTGTTGCCGGTGGTAACGCTTTCTACGAGAAGCGCGACAGGTACAATTCGCCGGATCTGGGCAACAAGGTTGCCAGTGTTGCCATTGCGAATGCCTATATCGCCAGCATGAAAAATACCAACCCGGCGTCGGTCAACAACATCATGGTTGCCAGCGCGCAGCCGACGATGACAACCGCGACATCCGGGCGTGTGACCAACCAGCCTTTTGCCGTGGCGCAGGTCCAGCCGGTGCATGCGGCGGCTCCGCAGCAGCTTGCTTTTGCCAATGTCGCCGTGCCGGTTGATCCGCCAGCACCGGCCATGGTTTTCACGGCGCCCGCACAGGCACCGGCAAAGACGGCAGCCATCCCGCAGAATGCGGAGCAGGCGGTGCTTGCCTTTGAAGCGCCGAAGAGCAAGTCGGTCGATGCCATCGGGCAGATGCTGCTCGCGCAGGACCGTCCGGGCTTCACAAACTAGACAGGCATGGAATTTGGCTCCGGCGTCGCCCAGGCGGCGCCGGTCACGATTCGTTTACGGCACGAGATAGTGCTGTGCCCACTCGCTGTGGGGAACCATCTGTCCAATCGCATATTGAAACGTCAGCACGGTCATATGATCAGGCGAGGTCGTGCACGTGTAGGAGAGGTGGTACCACTCACCCTTGCTGCGGAAGGCTGCACCGGTGGACTGGATCTTGTCGCCGGTCACCAGGGGTTCCTTGAAGGCATAGGCGACGAGTTCGTCGGGCACCAGCTTGACCGGATCGTGGTGGATACGCTCCATGGCTTCGAGATCGCAGCGCTGTTCCAGCCGGGTCTCGGGACTCAATCCTTCCAGCTCTTCGGCCTCGGTTGAATCCATGGCTCTGGCTGAGCCCATCATGGCTGCCGTCGCCAAAAGCATGGCCAGAACTGATTTCATCGATGCCGGGCTCTCCGAAAATGAGAAGAAGGACAATGGTCCGTGTCCGGATGCATGGCCGGTTCCGACCCTAATGTCTCCCGGATTGGGACCAAATTATGAAAAACGCTACGTCTGCTTCCGGGCGGCCGGCTTCTTGTCGCCATTGGCTTCGATATAGGCGTAGATATAGGCAAATGACGGCAGGGCGCTGTTGGACGGCTCGACAAGACCGGCAACGCTGCCCAGCGAGGCGGCATAATTGTTGCAGTTGAAACCGAACATCGTCCACTTCGGCGGA
The DNA here is from genome assembly GCA_025345505.1 of Todiramphus chloris collaris. Lineage (NCBI taxonomy): Eukaryota > Metazoa > Chordata > Aves > Coraciiformes > Alcedinidae > Todiramphus > Todiramphus chloris. The sequence goes on along the minus strand of JANVCC010009742.1, from coordinate 965,692 downwards.
TTGGCCAGATTGGCGCGTACCTTGCCGAGAAGGCTCTGATACTGCGCTTCCGTCAATGAAACGCGATAGGCCGCGCCGGTGGCGAAATGGCAGTCGGCATAGCTGGGCTTCAGTTCCGCGGGCATGGGAATGAGGGCGCCGCCATAAAGGCCCAGCAGGCTGCCCTTGGGGAAGAGGCCGTTATACTGGCGCGTGACGGGATTGCCATTGGCATCGAGCCTGCCGAAAACCGCATACATGTGGCCGCTTGGAATGCCGGGCGACAGGCGCTGGCGGAATTCGATATAGGCTGGATCACCGGGCCTGGTCCGGTTGGCGGTCAGCTTCACCGCTGATCCGCTGACGCTGCCATGGGCGGCGCAGGTCAGTTCCGGCATCTCCGCCGCATAGGCCGATGGGGTAACGGACACGCTGGCTGGCGGGGTCGACTGGCAGGCCGCGAGGGAGAGGGCAAAGGCCGGTGCGAGGAACATCTTGAACGAGGTTGATGCGTTTGAAGCGGTGTTCAGCAAGATAATTCTCTTTTCAATCCTGTGATGGCTTTGCCGCGAACAACGGCACAGCTTTCAATAGACCAATGGCAATACGCGCCATGTTCTGGCGCGATATTGGCGATACTCTTCCCCGAAGGCCTCTTCCATCATCTGTTCCTCCGCCCCAATTCTGGAGAAGAACAGGAAACCGAACCCCGCCAGACCCGATAGACCGGCGATATAATTGGGCAAAAGCAAGGCCTGGGTCAATGCCATGAGCCAGAAGGCTGTGTACATGGGATGCCGCAGGCGTTTGTAGATGCCCGTGGTAATAAGTTTGTGATCCTGCTTCAGTTGCAGGGAGACCGACCACATCTGCCCCAGGGCCTTGTGCGTGAGCCGGAACAGCAGCAGTGCGGCAATGCCGGTCAGGATACCCAGGGTGAAGAGGACGGGGCTTGGCGTATAGGATGCGAATCCCGGCCGACCGGTGGCGACGTAGACGGCCGGAATGATGCCAAGACCGGTCAGCGATATGGCAAGCCGCAGCGTGTCGGCGCCCTTGCGGCGGTCGACGGTCAGTTTCGCGCGGCGCGCGCGCCTGTCGAACGGGCGGCGCAAGAGATACCAGGCGACGATAAGAACGACCCACAGGGCCTTTCCGGCAACGGCAAGTGACATCATATGGTGGCAGTTTCGGCTATTTTCATGGGTGAGGAGGACTGGGCGGCGCATTCGCATGGCAGCCCGCCGCGTGCGGCGACATCGGCAAAGCTTTCCGGTCCGCAGAGAATCGCATGCCAGGAATAGGCCGAGCGCTTTTCGACGCCATAGACAAATTGCCGGTGCACGCGAAAGAAATTCCGCCGAATGGACCTGTAGGTTTCATCGCATAACTGGCTGCGAAAGCGGACCTTGACCAGGACAGGCGATTCCGCATCCGCGATGTTCAGATCACGGACGGGATTGGATTTGTAGAAATTCATCGGGTCTGTCAGCGATTGCGCGTCGACCCAGATGGCGCGGCTGCGCGCGACGGCTTCAACGCTTGCCCGCAGGGCTTTGGCGGCCGGATGCAACGCCAGTTTGAGCAGGCTTGAACCCACGGTCAGCAGGCCATAGCGCCGGGAATCATTCTGCTGCAGGGCAGCATCGAGAATATGCAGGGCGCAGATCGCCCCCATGCTGTGGGCGGCAACGACAACTTCGGTCGCTGGCGCCGCCTGACTGATCCGGGCCGCGGCATCGCTGATGACCTGGTGCAGTTTTGCCGTGATGTCGGGACGGCGGTTGCGTGCCATGTCACGCGCGAATGTCCAATCGTCCATGATCAGCAGGAAGTGCATCTTTTGTGCCGCCACGACCAGCAGAACGAGGGCCGTCGCCAGGCCGACGACAACGGCAACCGCCGCCTGCTGCGTCAACCCCAGGGCAATGCGCCCGGTGCCGTAGGACAGCGCCGCAATGGCACCCATGATGACGAGCGGATAAAGGAAGAAAAGCGCATAGCGCCAGCTTGTCGACAGGAAGCGAAAGAACGTGCCGCTGACAATGAAATCGATCAATGCGGCGATGCCGCTGAGAACGCGAATGGCAGGGTTGCGCGCGGCGTAGAAATGGTTGATGTCACCGAGGCCGTAAAGGACAAAATCAGTTCTGGCGGACCAGTTCGCACCGGCGGTTGCAAGCGTGAACTCTCCCACGCTGACGCCGCCTTCCGCGGACGATACCTTCAACGCGCCATCCTCCTGCAACGACATGTCATAAACAGGCGCTGTCTTGGCTGCCTCCCGCAGGAAGCGCCGATGATGGGCCTCGACCGGCATATGTTCAAAGCCTGGCAAGAGAACGACCAGGCGATTGATAACGGACATCTGCCACCTTTCCAGGTTCCGATTGCGACGGTGTCAGCGCTCTCAACTCAATCGAGCCAAGAAGGAATTTAGATGACCGACGTTAACAGAACGTCGTCAAAGGCAAAGAGTTGCAATGGTTGGTACCATGGCAGCTTTTTGGCGTATTCGCCTTCAACCTGAACCTGTCCAATCGCTGTTATTTAGGCGCCATGCGTATCGCGCCGTCAAGGCGAATCGTTTCACCGTTCAGCATGGGGTTGTCGATGATATGCAGGGCCAGGGCCGCATATTCCTCGGGTTTGCCGAGGCGGGAAGGGAAGGGAATGGAGGCTGCCAGCGAATCCTGGACCTCCTGCGGCATGGCCAAAAGCATCGGCGTGCCGAATATGCCGGGTGCAATGGCCATGACCCTGATGCCGAAACGCGCCAGTTCGCGCGCAGCGGGCAATGTCAGGCCGGCAATGCCTGCCTTCGAGGAAGCATAGGCCGCCTGGCCGATCTGGCCATCGAAAGCCGCAACCGAGGCGGTTGAAATAATCACGCCGCGCTCACCCGTATCCAGCGGCTCGAGCTTGGCGGCCGCGTCGCTGACCAGCCGCAGCATGTTGAACGAACCGATGAGATTGACCTCGATGACCCGGCGGTACAGGTCCAGATCATGCGGGCCGTCGCGGCCGACAATCCGCCCGGCATTGGCAATGCCCGCGCAGTTCACCAGAATTCGCGCGGTGCCAAGCTTGTTTGCGACATGGGCAACGGCACGCTGGGCATCGTCCGCACTGGACACGTTGCAGGCCACGGCCAGGCCGCCAATGTCATCGGCGACTTTTTGCGCTGCATCAATATTGATGTCGAAAAGGGCAACTTTAGCGCCTTTGTCTGCCAGCGCGCGCGCTGTCGCGGCACCCAGACCCGATCCGCCACCCGTAACAATCGCTGTTTGGCCCTGAACGTTCACAATGCATCTCCTCACTGATTTTCATGCGTTCTGGCACGAGTTTGGGTCCCGATCCAGTCGTTATTTATGATCGGAGCTGGGGGGAAACATGTTCTGGCCGGGATTGTGCAGATATAAAAACGCTGCTTCGCAAAAGTCGCCGGCGTCACATTTAGTGAATTTCGCTATTTTTGTGACTTTGTTAAAAAATTTCCCCAGAATCTTCGTTTCTTCGTGAGATGGCAGGTTGACTGCGAATAAATCTGCTTGCATTGCGACATTGCAAAGGCTTCCATGCAATCTCGGTTGCGGGCATGGGGGCCGGCAACACAAAAAACCTCTGAAGGTGGAAAAATGAAGACCTACAAGAAACTCCTTGCGGCGACAGCGCTTGCAATGTTGACGGGTGGGCTGATGGCAGGTGGAGCCTCGGCTAAATCTCTCGTGTACTGCTCTGAAGCTGCTCCCGGCGGTTTCGACCCTGCACTTTATACCGGCGGTGAAACGCTTGATGCGACTGGCCAGGCTGTTTTCAATCCATTGGTTGAATTTACGCCCGGCACATCGACGGTTCGCCCGGCGCTTGCAGAAAGCTGGAAGATCTCGGATGACGGCCTTGAATACACGTTCAAGATCCGCAAGGGCGTCAAGTTCCAGACCACGAGCTATTTCACACCAAGCCGTGAGCTGAATGCCGACGACGTGGTTTTCTCCTTCGAACGTCAGAAGGAAGGCAGCAAGTGGGCCAAATATGTCGAAGGCGCGACCTACGAATATTTTGAAAGCATGGACTTCCCCAAGCTGATCAAGGAAGTCAAGAAAGTGGACGATCTGACAGTCAAGATCGTGCTGAACAAGCCAAGCGCCCCGATGCTCGCAGGCCTTGCAATGGACTTCTCGTCGATCGTTTCGAAGGAATATGCCGACAAGCTCATGGCTGATGGCACACCGCAGAAATTCAACGAACAGCCGGTCGGTACCGGTCCTTTCCAGTTCGTTGACTATCAGCTCAACACGGCGATCCGCTACCAAGCCAACCCGACCTATTGGAAGGGCAAGGTCAACGTCGACAACCTGATCTTCGCGGTTACACCTGATGCGGCCGTTCGCGTGCAGAAGCTGAAGGCCGGCGAATGCAACCTGACGATCTATCCGGATCCGGCCGATGTTGATGGCCTGAAGGCCGACAAGAACCTGACCGTTATCCAGGAAAGCGGCCTGAACGTTGCTTATCTGGGTTACAACACCACCCAGGCACCTTTCGACAAGCCGGAAGTGCGCAAGGCGCTCAACATGGCCATCGACAAGAAGGCAATCGTTGATGCCGTCTACCTCGGCCAGGCCAAGCCGGCGATCAACCCGATCCCGCCGACAATGTGGTCTTACAACAAGTCGATCAAGGATGACGAATACAATCCTGAAGCGGCAAAGAAGGCCTTGGAAAAGGCTGGCGTGAAGGATCTTTCCATGAAGATCTGGGCGATGCCGGTTGTGCGTCCCTACATGCCGAACGGCCGCCGTACGGCTGAACTGCTGCAGTCCGACTTTGCCAAGGTCGGCGTAAAGGTCGAGATCGTCAGCTATGACTGGCAGGAATACCTGAAGCGCGCTTCCGATCCGAAGCATGACGGTGCGGTCATTCTCGGCTGGACCGGTGACAATGGCGATCCGGACAACTTCCTTGCCGTGCTGCTGTCGTGCCAGGCCGTCGGTCAGGCCAACCGTACCGCATGGTGCAACAAGGAGTTCACTGCACTGATCGACAAGGCTGCTGTGACTGCCGATCAGGCCGAACGCACCAAGCTGTATGAAGAAGCCCAGGTTATCTTCAAGCGCGAAGCTCCATGGGGCACGCTGGCTCACTCGCTCGTAACGACAGCCATGACCAAGAACGTGACCGGCTATGTAGCCAGCCCGTTCGGCGTTCATAACTTCGCTTACGTCGACGTCACCGAGTAATTTACTCCTCGCGGTACCGGCTTCGGCCGGTACCGCCTTTTATTGGGTTACCATGTTCCGATACATCGCTTCACGAGTGCTGCTGCTGATTCCGACCTTTATCGGCATCAGCTTTGTGGCTTTTATGTTCATCCGCCTGCTGCCTGGCGATCCTGTCATTGCGCTCGCAGGCGAGCGCGGCATGACGCCGGAGCGTCACCAGATGCTGCTTGAGCAGTTTGGCTTCAACAGACCGATCTGGGAGCAGTATTTTTCGTTCCTGTGGAATATTTTCCATGGAGATTTCGGCACGTCGATCGCCAGCAAACGCGCGGTCCTTGCCGATTTCCTGACCCTGTTCCCGGCGACGCTTGAGCTCAGCATCTGTGCGATGCTGTTTGCTGTCATCATTGGCATTCCCGCCGGTATTTTCGCCGCCGTCAAGCGCGGTTCGGTCTTCGATCAGTTGAGTATGGGGATCGCATTGGTTGGCTATTCCATGCCGATTTTCTGGTGGGGCATCCTGCTGATCATCCTGTTCGCCGGTATTCTGCACTGGACGCCGGTGTCGGGCCGCATGGATCTGATCTATTTCTTCAAGTCCACAACCGGCTTCATGCTGATTGACAGTCTCATTTCGGGGCCGAAGGGTGCGTTCAAATCCGCATTCTCGCATCTGATCCTGCCGACGATCGTGCTTGGAACCATCCCGCTCGCGGTCATCGCCCGCCAGACACGTTCCGCCATGCTGGAAGTGCTGGGCGAGGATTACGTGCGCACGGCACGGGCCAAGGGTCTCGCGCCGAAGCGGGTCATCGGCATCCATGCCCTGCGCAATGCCATGATCCCCGTCATCACGACGATCGGCCTGCAGATGGGCCTGCTGATGGCCGGCGCCATCCTGACGGAGACGATCTTCTCCTGGCCAGGCATCGGCAAGTGGATGATCGACGCCATCGCGAAACGCGATTACGTCGTCGTTCAAGGCGGCCTGATGCTGGTCGCGTTGATCGTCATGACCGTCAATTTGATTGTCGATCTGCTCTATGCGGTCGTCAACCCGCGTATCCGCGTAAAGTGAGGAACTGTGACTAACGAAGTTTCCCCTCCCGCACCGCTTGCTGCCGCCCCCAAAGAGGGCCGCATGGGCAGGTTTGCAGAATTCTGGTTCTATTTCAGCGTCAACAAAGGCGCTGTCATAGGGCTTGCCACCCTGATTTTTCTGGTCCTCGTTGCCATTCTCGGACCGTTCATTGCGCCGCATGCGCCCTATGAACAATATCGCGAAGCACTGCTGACGCCACCGGCCTGGCAGGAGGGCGGCAATCCGTCATTCCTCCTGGGAACCGATGCTGTTGGCCGCGATCTGCTGTCCCGCCTGATCTACGGCGCGCGCTTCTCGCTGTTCATCGGTTTGATCGTCGTGGCCATTTCCATGGTCACCGGCGTCATCCTCGGTGTTCTCGCCGGCTATTTCCGCGGCTGGGTCGATGCGCTGATCATGCGCATCATGGATATCATTCTCGCCTTTCCGCCGCTGTTGCTGGCGCTGGTGCTCGTCGCCATTCTGGGGCCTGGCCTGTTCAATGCGATGATCGCCATTGCGCTGGTTCTGCAGCCGCACTTTGCGCGTCTGACGCGCGCGGCGGTGATGAGCGAAAAGAACCGTGAATATGTGATTGCCGCCAAGCTTGCCGGTGCGGGCCACATAAGGTTGATGTTCAAGACAATCCTGCCGAACTGTCTGGCGCCGCTGATCGTGCAGGGCACGCTGTCCTTCTCGAATGCCATTCTTGAGGCTGCTGCTCTTGGCTTCCTCGGCATGGGTGCGCAGCCGCCCACACCGGAATGGGGTACCATGCTGGCGGAGGCACGCGAATTCATCCTGCGCGCCTGGTGGGTGGTCACATTCCCTGGTCTTGCCATCCTGATCACCGTGCTTGCGATCAATCTCGTTGGCGACGGTCTGCGCGATGCCCTCGATCCCAAACTGAAGAGGAGCTGAGATCATGGCGCTGCTTGAAATCAAGAATCTCTCGGTTGGATTCGACACCAGCTCGGGTCAGTTCATGGCCGTGCAGGGGATCGACCTGCACGTCGATGCCCGCGAAGTGCTGGCCATTGTCGGCGAGTCCGGCTCCGGCAAGTCGGTTGCCATGCTTGCTGTCATGGGGCTGCTGCCGAACACGGCCACTGTCACGGCGGACAAGATGGTCTTCAACGGCCACGACATGCTGACAATGACGACCAAACAGCGGCGGCAGATCGTCGGCCGTGACGTGGCGATGATCTTTCAGGAACCCATGGCAAGCCTCAATCCGTGCTTCACGGTTGGCTTCCAGCTGGAAGAAGTTCTGCGTTTCCATATGAAAATGGATGCCAGGACCCGGCGCACGCGGGCGATCGAATTGCTGAAGCAGGTTGGCATTCCCACACCGGAGGAACGGCTGAACTCGTTCCCGCACCAGATGTCCGGCGGACAGTGCCAGCGCGTCATGATTGCCATCGCCATCGCCTGCAATCCGAAGCTGCTGATTGCCGACGAACCGACGACGGCGCTCGACGTGACCATCCAGAAGCAGATTCTCGATCTGCTGGTCAGCCTGCAGGCCAAGCATGGCATGGGGCTGATCATGATCACCCATGACATGGGCGTTGTCGCGGAAACCGCCGACCGGGTGATCGTCCAGTACAAGGGCCGCAAGATGGAGGAAGCCGACGTGCTGTCTCTGTTTGAAACGCCGAAGAGCCCCTACACGCGCGCCCTTCTTTCCGCCTTGCCGGAAAACGCGACGGGTGACCGTCTGTCCACGGTCGCAGACTTCATGAAGAACGAAGCCGCCAATGCAGGAGCAGCAACATGAGCGAGATCGTTCTTGAAGGGCGCAACATTGTCCGCGATTACCACGTCAGCGGCGGCCTGTTCGGCAAGCCGAAGACGGTGCGCGCGGTCAAGGGTGTCAGCTTCACGCTGGAAAAGGGCAAGACCCTTGCCATCGTCGGTGAAAGCGGCTGCGGAAAGTCGACGCTCGGCCGCATCCTGACCCTGATTGATCCGCAGTCGGAAGGCGAACTGCTGATCGACGGCAAGCCCATCAACATTGCCAAGGATAGGGTAACGCCGGAAATGCGCCGCAAGGTGCAGATCATTTTCCAGAACCCCTATGGCTCGCTCAACCCACGCCAGAAGATCGGCGAGGTTCTCGGCGAACCGCTGCTGCTCAATACCAACAAGACGGCGGCGGAGCGGCGGGAACTCGCCATGCAGATGCTGGTGAAAGTCGGCTTGGGTCCCGAGCACTACAACCGCTATCCGCACATGTTCTCCGGCGGCCAGCGTCAGCGTATCGCCATTGCCCGTGCATTGATGCTGAGCCCGAGTCTGCTTGTCCTCGACGAGCCGGTCTCCGCGCTTGACCTTTCGGTGCAGGCACAGGTGCTCAACCTGCTGGCTGATCTTCAGGACGAATTCAACCTGACCTATGTGTTCATCAGCCATGACCTCTCGGTCGTGCGCTACATCGCCGACGAGGTGATGGTGATGTATTACGGCGAAGTGGTTGAGTACGGCACGCGCGACGAGGTGTTTTCGAACCCGCAGCACAGCTATACCAAGACGCTGTTTGCGGCGACGCCGAAATCCGATGTCGCCAGCATCCGCGCCCGTCTGGAGAAGAAAAAAGCCGCCGCTTGATTTTAGCGCGCGGTTCGTCCGTTAATGGCAGACCCGTTGTGCGTGGTTCGACAAGCTCACCATGAGGGATGTCGAGGATTGCAGGGAACTATATCCTGCAACGTTCGTCGTTGGCATTGCAACCAAACCACCTCCCTCATGGTGAGCTTGTCGAACCACGCACAGCACGATTTGCAGGAGGAACTGTTATGAGCGGACGTCAGCCGATTGCAACTGCCCCAAAGGACGGCAGCAAGGTTCAGGTTTTCTGGAAGGACGAGGACGGGCAGGAGAACGAATCCCTGGCGCAGTACCGGTCGCTGGACCGCCTGAAGGCGACCGGCGGCCAGTGGGATGAAACCGATGCGGGCTGGTGGATCTTCACCGATTCAAACACGCAGAAGAAAGTCACGCCGCATGCATGGCAACCGGCCGGTAAAAGCGGCGATGACGATGAGGACGGCGACGACAAGTAGACTTGTCTACGCTTCAAGCTGCCGCTGAAATCTCGAAATCGACGTGGATTTTGTCGTAAGGGAAGATCACCTTGCCATTCCCGGTCTTGGTGATGACCCCAGCATTCAGAAGCAGCGTCACATCAGCATGAACGCCTTTGAAATCGCGCTCAACCCGGCGCGCGATTTCGCGGATGCTCAAAGGGCCCGCTCCGGCCATCACCTTTACAATCTCCAATCGCTTCGGTGACAGAATTTTGTGCATGACCTCCCAGGTGACAAAACTGAACTGGGGTGTCGTCTCGGCCTCGCCTGTTTTCCAGGAGATCTCAACGTCATCGAGGACGGAGGCCAGCGTCTGAACCTTAAAGGTGATTGTTTTCATGGAGCCATCTTTCGACATCGTCTTTGAAATCCGCCAGAAGCGCTTCTATCGTCGAAAACGCGTAGGGAACTTCCGTTTCTCCAATATGCCTGTGATCGCCTTTACCGGCCTCGTTGTCATACCGTAGCACGCAGATATTATTGGCAACCAAAGCGAAACGGTATTTGCAGGTGTGTGCTGCCTCTCAGAGGCTTTGGTACGAGCCAGACAACAAGGTCGGCAATATGCCTTGATGAATGAAGACTCGCCGCGAGACGAGACTTTTCGCTCGTTCCATAAGTGTACCATCATCAAAAATCGATGTAAATCACACCATCAACAGGATGCATTTCATCGAATTCTAGGGATGTTTACACCTAATTTCTCTGATGCTTTAGTAGCCCCCGCACGATGTCGTCGGCGGAGATCATGCCGAGAATGGCGCCATTCTCGACAATGCCGACATCGCCACCGTTTTTCGACACCGCCTGCATGATCTGGCGCACGGGGGTGGCCAGACGTGCTGTTGCGGCAAAGGGACGGTTGGCGGGCCGGCTGCGGTCCAGCGGCACCATGATGTCGCCGGCGGTCAGCACACCCAGCGGATTCATGTTGGCGACGAAGTCGGCGACATAGTCATCGGCCGGGTTGAGCAGGATGTCCTGCGCCGTGCCGCACTGGATGATGCGGCCGCCTTCCATGATGGCGATGCGGTTGCCGATCTTCATCGCTTCATCGAGATCGTGGCTGACGAAAACGATGGTCTTCTTGAGCCGTTCCTGCAGGCTGAGCAGCTCATCCTGCAGACGGGTGCGAATGAGCGGATCGAGCGCCGAAAAAGGCTCGTCCATCAGCAGGATCGGTGCGCCGGTGGCGAAGGCGCGGGCAAGGCCGACGCGCTGCTGCATGCCGCCGGAAAGCTCGCTGACCTTGCGCTTGGCCCAGTCCTTGAGATTGACCAGCGCCAATTGCTGTTCCACGGCTTCCGCGCGCTCTTCCTTGGACACGCCCGACAGTTCGAGGCCGAAGCCGACATTTTCCTCGACCGTGCGCCAGGGCAAAAGGCCGAACTGCTGGAAGACCATGGAGACGAGATGTTTGCGCAGATCGCGCAGCGTATTCTTGTCCGCCTTGCCGACATCGACCGAACGGCCGCCATGATGCACGACGACGGACCCGCGCGAAATCGGGTTGAGGCGGTTGATGGCGCGCAGAAGCGTGGATTTGCCTGAGCCGGACAGGCCCATGAGCACGAGGATTTCGCCTTCGGCAATGGTGATCGAACAATTGTGGACGCCGAGCACATGGCCGGTTTCCGCCTGGATGTCCGACCGGCTCTTGCCCTGGTCGGCAAGTGCCAATGCGCTGTCCGTCTTCTTGCCGAAAATGATGCAGACGTTTTCGAGGGTGATCGCGGTCATTCACCAGGCTCCTTGCCGGGACGGAAGATACGGTCAAGCACGATGGCGACGACCACGATGACAAGGCCCGCCTCAAAGCCCAGCGCCGTATTGACCGAGTTGAGCGCGCGGACAACCGGAACGCCGAGCCCGTCGGCACCGACCAGGGCGGCAATGACCACCATGGACAGGGACAGCATGATGGTCTGGGTCAGGCCCGCCAGAATCTGCGGCATGGCGTAGGGCAGCTCGATCTTCCACAGAAGCTGGCGCGACGACGCGCCGAAGGCTTCGCCCGCCTCGACCAGATGCTGCGGGGTGGAGGACACGCCGAGATGCGTCAGCCGGATCGGGGCGGGGAGAACGAAGATCGCCGTTGCGATCAGGCCGGGAACCATGCCGATGCCGAAGAACACGATGGCCGGGATGAGATAGACGAAGGTCGGCAATGTCTGCATCAGATCGAGGACAGGCCGGATTGCCGCGTAGAACCGGGGGCGATGGGCGGCGATGATGCCGACGGGGACACCGATGCCCATGCACAGGATGCAGGAGGAGAGCACCAGCGTCAGGGTCTCCATGGTTTCCTTCCAGTAGCCCTGATTGAGGATGAACAGGAAGCCGAACAGGGTGAGCAGGGTCACGGCAATCGAGCGGCGCAGTGCATAGGCGACCGCGGAAAAGATGGCGACCATGATCAATGGGTGCGGGTATTTCAGAACGAACATGAGGCCGTCGATGAACGACTGCATGACGAAGGCGAGCCCATCGAAAAACCCGGCGAAATTGTTCGTGAGCCAGTCGACGACGGCCTTTGCCGTCTTGCCTACCGGAATCTTGTCTTGTGTCAGCCAGTCCAAGCGAAAATTCCTCTGTCGGTTGCAGTATCAGGCGAAAGAATCGCCCGGTGCGTACACCGGGCGACAATATCGGCAGGCCTTAAAGACCGAGCGACTTCTTGACGGCTGGCAGACCGTCCTTGCCGTCAACCGTCGTCACGCCGGCAAGCCAGGTGTCGAGAATGGCAGGATTGGCCTTCAGCCATTCGGAGGCTGCCTTCGGGCCGTCTTCGCCATCGTCGAGAATCTTGCCCATGATCTCATTCTCCATTTTCAGGTCGAACTTGAGATTGGCCAGAAGTTTGCCAACGTTCGGGCATTCGGTCGTATAGCCGGCGCGAACATTGGTATGAACGGTTGCACCGCCGAAGTCGGGGCCGAAGAAATCATCGCCGCCGGAAAGGTACTGAATCTTGAAGTTGGTGTTCATCGGATGCGGCGCCCAGCCGAGGAAGACGATGGGCCCCTTGGTCTTTGTCTGCTTGGCAACCTGCGCCAGCATTCCCTGCTCGGATGATTCGGCAACCTCGAAGCCCTTCAGGCCGAAGGCGTTCTTGGCGATCATGTCGAGGATCAGGCGATTGCCGTCATTGCCCGGCTCGATCCCATAGATCTTGCCGCCGAGATCGTCCTTGAACGTGATGATATCCTTGAAGTCTTTCAGGCCCTTGTCATAGAGGTACTGCGGCACGGCCAGTGTATATTTTGCGCCGGTGAGGTTCACACCGAGATCTTCAACCGTCTTGTTGTCGAGATAGGGCTTGAGATCGGCGGCCATGCTGGGTGTCCAGTTGCCGAGGAATACGTCGATGTCCTTCTTGCCAAGGGACGCATAGGTTACGGGAACCGACAGGACCTTCGTATCGGTTGAATAACCCAGTCCCTTGAGCACGGCGCTTGCCGCTGCCGTGGTCGAGGTAATGTCGGTCCAGCCGACATCGGCGAATCGAACGGACTTGCAACTCGCGGGTTCCGCGGCGAAGGCGGTGCCGGCGGTCAGCGTGAGAGCCAGTGAAATGGTCAGTTTGGTCAACATTTTCATCGATTGTTCTCCCTCTCCGGTTTTCTACCGGCTGTTAAGGGCATGAACCAAGCACCAATTTCGCAGGGGTTCAAGCATAGCCGCGCATAAATCCGGTCAATTCGCGACAGTTGTTGATATTCCGGCAAAAGTTGCACCCTCTGCACGGGAGAGGCTTCAAGCCTGACCTCAACTCTGATTAAACGCCCTTATGGCAAAACTCTATTTCAGCTACTCCACGATGAACGCCGGCAAGTCCACCATGCTGCTGCAGGCATCCTACAATTACCAGGAACGCGGCATGCGGACGATGATGTTCACGGCTGCGCATTATGCGGAAAACGGCGTCGGCGTCATATCTTCACGCCTCGGTGTGACGGCGGCCGCCGAGCTTTACCGTGACGAGGACAATCTTTTCGATCGCATCGCATCGGCGCATGGCGCGAATGCACTCAGCTGTGTTTTCGTGGATGAGGCGCAGTTCCTCACCCGGGACCAGGTCTGGCAACTGGCACGCGTTGCCGACCGGCTGCATCTGCCCGTGATGTGTTTCGGGCTTCGCACGGACTTTCAGGGCAAGCTCTTTCCCGGTTCGGCCGAATTGCTGGCCATCGCCGATACGCTGCGGGAGATCAGGACGATCTGTCATTGCGGCTCGAAGGCGACCATGGTGGTCCGGCACGATTCGACGGGCAAGGCGATCACTGAAGGAGATCAGGTATCTATCGAAAAATCCGTGTATGTCTCGCTTTGCCGCAAGCATTGGGAAGAAGAAACCGGGCGGATTGTTTCGGACCAATAGAGCTTGTTCCGGCCTAATATAGCCTGTCATTTTTCTATAGGCTTTTTTTCGTTAAATGCCGTGTCTATATTCGAACGGCAGATATATTTATGATTTTATCTTGGGCATCTAGGGGAGACACCAATGGCGAGCTTGCAGAGCTTTGATACCGAGATCGAAAAGACCCGGAATATGGTCAATGAGATGCGGACGAAAATTGACCAGTCCAGTGTCGTTCTCGACAAGTTCGCCAAGGCGGATGCTGCGATCGGAAATCCTGACTTCGATATCGAAAATGCCCGCATCGATGATGTCCTGCGCCAGCAGAAAGTCATGGAAGGCAATATTGCCGACCTGATCATCGGTCTGGAAGACGCGACCAATGTGTTCGGTTCCGAATTTGAAAGCATGAAAAGCTATTCCGGCTGGGAAAAGCTGGTCGGCGTTTTCTCCAAGGACAAGATGCAGCGCCTGCGGACGGATCGCGTGCGCAACATGTCGCTGGCCGGCAACCTGCAGGAACTGCTGTCGAAATCTGACCGGATCGTCGGCATTCTCAAAGAACAGAAGACCATTCTCGATGCGCGCTACAAGACGTCGGAAGCCAGCCTTTCCAACGTGATCGAGCGCCGCAAGACGGCAGTGGCGACACTCGAAGCCACGCAGAAGCGCATCGAAGAGCTGAACCCGCTGCTGCTCGACATTGAAAACCGGATTGCCGCGTCCACCGATCAGGGCACCCGCGCCACACTGGAGGGTGATCGCTCGAAACTGGCGACGGAATACAATGAGCGCCAGGCGAAGGAGCAGGAGCTTCTGGCGGAAAGCCAGACGCTGGAACGCTATACCTCGATGTTCCAGACATTCGTCGATTCGCTCAACAACCAGATCGCCGCGCAGAGCACGCTGATCAACAAGCTCTCCATCGATACGGAACAGCGCATCGTTCTCTACAAGGCGCTGGAGGATTCCTTGAAGACGGCGGCCCAGCAGGACGTTGCCCACAAGATCAATACCCTTGGCAGCCGGGTCGATACGGCGGCGGAAGAGACGATGGCCGGTGTCGGCGCCGCCGCGCAGAAACACATTGGCGACCTGCTCGAGATGCACGAGAAGAACATGGTCAGTACCCAGGATATCCAGCGCCGCAAGAAGCTCGCCGACGATGCATTCTCGCGCCGTTTCTCGGAAGTCCTGAAGAAACACAATTCCGCTGACTACGTGCAGAATTAATGGCCGGGAATGCTGATCTGACCGCCGCCGAACGCTATTTCGGTGCGATCCGTGCTGCGCTGGACGGGCTGGACGTGTTTCTCAACAATCAGCAGTCGCCGCTCTACAAGCACGATCTGGTTGCGCAGACCGTATCGGAATATCTGCGGCGGCTGGAAGCCTCCTTCGAATGCTGGCGCAACCGGATCGGTTTCACCGACCGGTTCCAGATTTCGCGCGCCGAAAGCGGCTTTCCGGTTTTCCAGAATGTGCTGGAACTGGAAAATGACAAGCGGGACACCAGGGCCCGGCTGGCAGCCATTCCGTCAGCGGCCGCGCTGCGCAATGAAATGGCCGATTTCATCCTGCGGCACCGCGCATTTCCGCGCGATCTGCAGAAATCGATGGCGGAGCGGATTTATCTGGAAACGGTCGAGCAGGGAGAGGTTTTCTCGCCTTTCATCCTGCCGGTGACCATTCGCGTTTCGGTCAATCCGAAGACCATGCGGCCGCTCTACGTGGTGCACTGGGGCGCCTTTGACGGCGCTTCCAATCTGCCGCTGATCTATATGGCGATCATCGAGGATTCGTCGGAGGGCCTCGTGGAAACCCTCGTGGGCAAGGATGGCAAGCTTAATCCCGGCGTGCGGATACCGCTGCCCGTCGGCGGCCTGCTCAATCCGGAGTTGGCACGGCGCTTTGATGATTTCGCCGCCAAGAATTCGGCCTATTCGCTGTCGCCGATCACGATTGCGACAAGCCTGGACACGGATTTTCCGGAACTCCACCCCAAGCAGCTGCGGCGCGTGGTTCTCGGGCCGTTCTACACGACGGGTATTACCGAACATAACCAGAAGGTTGCCGATGTCCTGGAACGCGTGCGCAAGCCGGAAGATGCCTGGCTTCTGACATGGACCATGCAGGAGGTTTTCTCCAAGGCGGAACGGCCGGGCAAGCGCGGGCTCTGGTCTTCGGAGCCGTCGCGCGAGGAGTTCTACATCAATACGGATGATCTGGAGGCGGCCCGGCAAGGCGTCAGCAGCTACGAACAGCATGCGCTGGTGCCGCACGAGGCCTATCAGGCGCTCTATGCCTCGGGTGAGGCCAGCCGCATTTTCAGCGGGTTCAAAACCCATATCCTGTCCAACGGCCAGGTCATCAGCGACATTTAGGGGAGCACGATCATGGATGTCGGTTTGACCACCATCGACGAGAAGGACATCACCAAGCATCTGCCGGTGGCGCAGGCCATGGTGACGCGTTTTGTCGTGTTGGAATCGGGCGATGCAAAATCCGGGACCGAGCTTGCCGGTACCGGGCGGCGGTTCGTCTCGACAGTTTCGACCGGCGGTCTGCGCTCAACGCGTGAAGTGGACCTGACAAAGACCATCCAGTCCGTGCGTCCCGACGACCAGATGCTGTCCATCGCCCAGCACACCCTGTTGTTCCGTGTGCGCCGCGGTGTGGCAGTCGCATTGGCCGTTGCCGATGTTTTTGGCCGCCAGAGCGATCTGGAGAACCTTCTGGCGCGCAATGCCTCGGCGCCCCTGCAGGGGGAAGATGCCAGCCATTTCAAGAAGCTTTTGTCCGCCGCCGCCTATGTCTCGGCCTTTGCGCTTGCTGCCTACCTCTCGCAACTGATCGAAGCGGATAGCCAGGCCGCCAATGACGTGACGGTTCCGGAATTCAATTTCGATACGGCGCAGGATGCCTTGAAATCGATCGTCGGCGGTTTGGACCGGGCCATTGCCGGTGCCGCCGATGAACAGACCATGCTGGCGCGGGCGAAAGCCTATGCTGCTGCGGCCATTGAAGGCCTGCTGCAGCGCAAGGGCCGTTTTGACGGGCTCGGCAGCTTTGAAGACACGCATCTGCGCCTCGACAGCGACGATTTCACGCTTGACGGCTTTGATGTGGCGCCGGGCAAGAAGCGCACGCCCTTGGTGATGACCTTCAAAAAGCCTGGTGAAGTCATCGGCAATCACATTGCCAAATATCAGGCGCTGAAGCTGTCAAAAATGCTGATGGCCTATGATTTCGACCGGCAGCTCAACCCGTTCGTCGAACTCGGCGGCTTTCTGTTCACATTCATCGGCGACGGCGCACCGGGGACGGGCAAGACGACGCTGATCCAGATGATTGCCGGTCTCGTCAACGATTACTGCCAGGTGGCGGGCTATGCCTTCCATTACGAGAATTTCGGCGTCGATCAGATTTCCTCCTATCAGGGAAAATCCGGACAGAATTGCCGGCAATTCGTCAACAACGTGCTCAATCCGCGCGTGATCGGCTTCGGCACCATCGATGATATCGATCAGGTTGCCGCGCGGCGTTCCGATGACCGGGCGTCTGCCGGCCAGCAGGAAATCACCGGCGTGCTGATGGAAGCGTTTGCGGGCGCATCCACCGTGGTGCGCGGCAACTGCGCGTTCGGCATGTTCTCCAACTATCCGGAGAATGTCGACGATGCGCTGCGCCAGCGTGCCGGAGCGCGCTGGCTGGTGGACGGGCCGCAGACCCGCAACGATTACATCGATATCTTTGCGCTGCTCGCCGGCAAGAACCACAGGATTCCGCTCGGCGAACACAAGCTGTTCGAAGACCAGCAGATCGAACGCGCCGTGGATGCCGCCTATGACCAATTGTCGAAGCCGCAGGAAGACGGGCTGAAAGCGGTGTATGAGCGCTTCATTTCTGAGAACGGCGAACCGGAAACGCTTGCCGATATCGGTACCTATCTGCACATGATCAAGGAACGCGAGCCGCGTTTCACCGGCCGTGCCATCAAGAACGTGACGGATGCGATCAAGATGCGCGCCATGGATATCGAACTGCCGGATGCATGGTTCGAAAAGCCCGAGACCTTCATGCACAAGCCCTATGATGAGAAAAAGGCAATGGTGGAGGAACTGCGCAAGCCCTTCACCATGGACATGGTGCTGCAGGAAACCAACCGGTATGCGGATTCGGAATTCCGCTATGCCGACAAGTCGGACGATGCCGCCGTGGAAAAGATCGTCCGCGATGCGCGCCTGCGCGAACGGGCGATCCGGGAAGTGGAAGCCCTGAAAGCGCGGGGGCAGTGGGACGCCTGATGGACCTTCTCTACGAAAACGAACTGATCTACGGGCGTTTGCTGACGATCGACCAGCCGCATCTGATCGAACGCTATAACCGGGCGCTGACGGCTTTTGGATTCAAGGCAACCGAACTCACCCGGTTCAATATTGACCGGACGGGTTTTTCGCCGGAAATCGCCGCTGAACTGAAGGACCCTTCCTATCTCGATCCCAATGGCGTCAACCGCCGCTTCATCATTCTGACGCCGGATCAGGCGATGCTGCCGGTGGTTCACACGCAGTTCTCCAACACGTCGCAGCTGATGTATGAATTCTTCAGCAGCAATGCGCGGGCGATCAACGCGCTGACCATCAAGGACGTGATCTTCGGCGAGATCGAGGACAGTGTTTCTATCGTCAACGACATCGAGGATCTGCTGTCGATCAACCAGGTCGAGTTCCGCGTCCTTTCGGCTGAAAATGTCATGGGGCAGGCGGCGGAACTGCGTCTGCTGGTGGACCGGCTGCAGAACGAGCCGAACACCTGGCGCGACGACGATCTCATCAACCGTATGGTCGAACTTGCCAAGGTCACCGGCGATATCCGCGAGAATTCACTGGTGCCCGACAAGGTGGTGTTCCGCCACAGCGCCTTCTGGACCAGTCATTTCGGCGGCATCTATATCTTTGTCGATGACAATACGACAACGGTCATCGGCGATCCCGCCGCTCCCGGTTTCCGGCGTTCGCGCCCCTGGCAGGTCAATTACATCTCGATTAAGGACGCCGACCAGGTGTTCCAGTTTCTTGCCGCGACGGGGCGCATCGAGTTGCCGCGCGGCTCGTGGATCGAGCAGTCGGGCTATCTGGAAAACCGCGGTGAGATGATCATCCGCCATCTCATCCGGACGCTTGAACCGGAACGCAATCTGAGCGGCATTGATCGTATCTGGCTACAGACTTGGATTCACGCCAATGCCAGCCTGATCAATCATGACGGGACATGGCCGTTCCTGAACGCCGTGAAACGTGAAATTGCCCAGACGGGGCAGATCAACCTCTCCGAGATCGACCCGGCGCGCCGTTTTCTGGTGGTGCGGGCGCTCCCAAGCCATCCCGATGCCTGGCTGGTCAATCAGCTGATCGGTGATTTTGTCCCGTGGGATTTCCTGTCGCGGTATATTTTCAACAAGCAGGGTTTCTACGCCGACTACGGCCGCTGGAGCCCCGCCTATCAGGAACACGTTGTCGATATACTCAAAACCACCTATTTGAAGGATAAGGAAGGGCTGCGCAGGCGGCTCTACGGTCTCACCTCCTAGCAAGGATGCACAATGCTCGATCCCGTCATCAACTTCTTCAGCCGGATTTTCTATCTGATCGGACGTGGCATCGGCTATGCGGTCGGTATCATCCTGTGGCCGTTCCTGTGGGCAGGGCGCTGGTACACCCAGCGCGGCTGGATCCTGAAGACGGTCGTGGGTGCGATACTCATTCTCTGGGTCGGGCTTTACGGCTATTTCTTCTGGGTCACGCAGGTCTGGACGAATTTCAATCCGGATTACGTCGCCGTCTATAATTTCGACAAGCGTGATGTTGCCGCTGGGGAACCGGTTGCTGCGCAAGCCGTCGGAACGGCGCCCAAGAGCTGCGCCCGTTCGGCCATTGTGGAAGTCACGGCTGACCTCACCGATTTCAATGTGAACCAGAATGCCTGGATTTCCTCCATGCTGCTGTTCAAGCTCGGCTTCTTCGGCATGTCATGGGACGATACGCCTTTCCTCGACAACAAGGCGGCGTTCCAGCGCGGCATCAACTCCGCCGTGCGCCGGACGGCCGTCGAGCTTGTCGACACGCTTGGCCGTATCCGTGGCACATCGCAGATCGACAATGATCTGCAGAAGGCCCGCGGCAATCTGCAGTTCACCGAAGATGCATGGTATTTTGGCCTGAACCCGTTTGGCCCCAAGACCCCGACCCCGAGCTATTACCGTTCGGCGGTCAAAGACCTCAGGACGTTCAATTCGAAGCTGGAAGCCTGCAATGCCGTATTCGATGCACGTGCCGACAATCTCATGCAGTTCATCGACCGTATTGCCAATGATATCGGCTCCACCTCCGCCATCCTGAAGGATCGCTCGGAGAAGAACAATTATGGCTGGTTCGATACCCGTGCGGATGACCGGTTCTGGTTCGCCTATGGCCAGCTCTACGCCTATTACGGCCTGATGAATGCGGCAAAGGTCGACTTCAAGCAGGTCGTGCAGCAGAAGAACCTGGCCCCCCTATGGGATGGCATGGACGGACAACTCCGTTCGGCGCTCAACATAACGCCATGGATCATCGCCAATGGCAGCGAGGGCGGTTGGTTGTTGCCCAACCATCTGACAACCATGGGTTTCTATATCCTGCGCGTGCGTTCCAACCTGATCGATATCAAGCAGGTGCTGCAGCAATAAGTGGACTTGGGCGGGTAAAATGCTATATTTAGTCTTGGAGTGAGGGCGAGCTTTCGCCCACCCTCTTTCCTGGTTATCTGAATTGGATCCGGAGGATCACTTGCCAGCGATTCCGGATCCTTTTCATTTCCAGGGTGATGCTGAAGGGTTTAAACCACATCGTATCACCTCCAAGTTTGAAAGCATGGCTGATGCCGCAGCCGGAGCAGCCCATCTCCTCCGATACACCGCTGGCCCGGTGCTGTTGCTTTTGCCCTCAACCCGTCCATTGATGATGAAATGCGACCGGTTCGGCAACGAACGGGGAGTTGTGTCGCGATAGGTATCCGGTTGCAGGTCGATCAAACCGGCAGGTGGGTGGTTTCCTTGACTTCCTCCATGACGGCATAGGTGTGCGTCTCGCGCACGCCCGGCAGCGACAGCAGGGCATCGGAGAGAAAGCGGCGGTAGTGCTCCATGTCCGCGACGCGCGCCTTGATCAGGTAGTCGAAACCACCGGCGACCATGTGGCATTCCATCACATCGGGGTTGCGCCGTGTCGCAGCCGCAAAGGTGGCAAAAACATCCGGGGTGGTGCGGTCCAGCTTGATTTCCACGAAGACCAGCATTGCGCGGTCGAGCTTTTTCGGCGACAGTCTGGCGGTATAACCAAGGATATAGCCGTCTCTTGTCAGGCGCTTGACCCGTTCCGTGGTCGCCGTTTGCGACAGGCTGATACGCTCGGATAACTCGGTGTTGGAGAGCCGCCCGTCCTTCTGCAGCTCGCGCAAGATGCGCCGGTCAAGGCTGTCCAGGTTTTTCATCTCTAAAATACCCCATATTTTTAGTTTTTTGCGCTGCTTTATGAGCGTTCATTGGTGAGAAGAACCAAGTGGAATAGATTATATGGGAAAAATCAATAAGGGGAAGCCTGATGACCAGACCATTGCCGTCTTCAAACGATTTTACTGCGCCATATGCTGTCGATGATCAGCAACTGGTCGCATCTTTGCTGAAAACCATCGTCCTGCCGGAAGACGTCAACCGCCGTATCGATGCACGTGCCAGCAAATACATCGCCACGATTCGCAAGGAAGCGAGTGGTATCGGCGGTGTGGAGGATTTCCTGCGCGAATATGGCTTGTCCACCCGTGAAGGGCTGGCGCTGATGGTTCTCGCCGAAGCCCTGCTGCGCGTGCCGGATGCGGCCACGCAGGACAAGCTGATCGAGGACAAGCTGAAGCAGGGCAAGTGGTCGGAGCACGAGCCGAGCGGCGATACGTGGTTTGTATCTGCATCAGCCTGGGCGCTCGGCCTTTCCGCCAAGGTGATCAAGCCGGGCGAGACGCCGGAAGGGGTGATTTCCTCGCTGGTCAAGCGTATCGGCCTTCCCACGGTCCGCACCGCCACCAAGCAGGCCATGCGTTATCTCGGCCACCATTTCGTTCTCGGCGAAACCATCAAGGATGCGCTGAAGCGCGCTGCTTCCAACGAAGCCAAGGGTTATCGCCATTCCTTCGATATGCTGGGTGAGGGCGCCCGGACGCGCAAGGACGCGCGCGGCTATTTCAAATCCTATTCCGATGCCATCGACGCGATCGGCCGGGCCACGGGCAACAAGAAGCTGCCGGATCGCATGGGCATTTCCGTCAAGCTCTCCGCCCTGCATCCGCGTTATCTCGCCACACATCATGATCAGGTCATGGCCGAACTGGTGCCGGACCTTTTGGCATTGGCGCAGAAGGCCAAATCCTACGATCTTAATTTCACGGTCGATGCCGAAGAAGCCGACCGGCTTGAGCTGTCGTTGGATGTGATCGACCGCGTCTTTGCCGATCCGTCGCTGGATGGATGGGACGGATTCGGACTGGCCATTCAGGCCTATCAGAAGCGTGCGCTTGAGGTGATCGACCACATCGACCGGCTGGCGGCGCGCCACAACCGTAAGATGATGGTGCGGCTGGTCAAGGGGGCCTATTGGGATACGGAAGTGAAGCGGACGCAGGAGCGCGGTCTGCCCGATTACCCGGTGTTCACCCGCAAGCCTGCAACCGATGCGTCCTACATGGCCTGCGCCAAGCGTATGCTTGACGCCCGGCCCCGCATATTCCCGCAATTTGCCACCCACAATGCGCTGACGGTCGCCATGATCCTGGAAATGGCCGGCGACGACAAGACAGGTTTTGAGTTCCAGCGGCTGCATGGCATGGGTGAAAGCCTCTACAAGCAGATCACGGAAAAGGACGAGAAAATCGCCTGCCGCATCTATGCGCCTGTTGGCGGCTATCGCGATCTCCTGGCCTATCTGGTTCGCCGCCTCCTTGAAAACGGCGCCAACTCGTCTTTCGTGTCGGTGGTCGGTGACAGCAATGTGCCGATAGCGGACCTGCTGGTGCGCCCGGCGGAAAAGCTCAATGACGGCAAAGGCTATCGTCACCCGCATATCCCGCTGCCCGCCAAAATCTATGGCAAGCGCACCAATTCGGCCGGCGTGGAACTGGGTGACCGCAAGGAACTGGCCGCCCTTTTGGGCGGGATCGCCAAGGCATCCCGCACGGTCAACGCTGTTCCGCTGATCGACGGCGTGAAAGCTGCGGGCAAGGCCCAGAATGTGATTTCGCCGGTCAACGGTGCAACCGTCGGAACGGTTGTGTTTGCGACGGCGGACGAAGCGGCAAAGGCCGTCGGCATTGCCAAACGGGCTTTCGTCTCGTGGTCGCGTGTTCCGGTGGAAACCCGCGCCAAGGCCCTGGAAAAGGCGGGTGACCTTCTGGAGAACAATCGTGATCTGCTGATGGACCTTCTCTCCCGTGAAGCGGGCAAGACGCTCGATGACGGCATTGCCGAAATTCGCGAGGCAGTGGATTTCTGCCGCTACTACGCTGCCGAGGCGCGCCGTCAGTTTGCAACCGACAAGGCCATGCCCGGCCCGACAGGCGAAGACAACAAGCTGCGTCATCGCGGTCGCGGTGCCTTCGTCTGCATCAGCCCGTGGAATTTCCCGCTGGCGATTTTCCTGGGTCAGGTCACGGCGGCCCTTGCTGCGGGGAACACCGTGGTGGCGAAGCCGGCGGAACAGACGCCGCTGATCGCCTATGAAGCCATCCGGCTTCTCCACGAAGCGGGTGTGCCGAAAGATGCCGTGCTTTATGTCCCGGGTGACGGCTCGGTGGGTGCGGCGTTGACATCCCATGCGGATATTGCCGGCGTGGCCTTCACCGGCTCGACCGATACGGCCTGGGCCATCAACCGTACGCTGGCGGCGAAGAAAGGCCCGATTGTTCCGCTGATCGCCGAAACCGGCGGCCTCAACGGGATGATCGTCGATGCCACTGCCTTGTCGGAACAGGTTGCCGACGATGTTGTCATGTCGGCGTTCCGTTCGGCAGGCCAGCGCTGTTCTGCGTTGCGAATTCTCTACCTGCAGGAGGATATTGCCGACAACATGCTCGAGATGATCGAAGGCGCGGCACGTGAGTTGACGCTTGGCGATCCCTCGCTGGCCTCCACCGATATCGGCCCGATCATCGATCAGACGCAACGCGACATGCTCGCAGCCCACATTGCCGCGATGCGCAAGAGCCAGAAGGTTCGCTATGCCGGCACTGCACCGGACGAAGGCCTGTTCTTTGCGCCGCATATTGTTGAACTCAATCATGCGGAAGCATTGGAGAAGGAGGTGTTCGGGCCGGTTCTGCACGTGGTGCGCTGGAAAGCCAAGGATCTGGACAAGGTACTCGACCAGATCGCCTCGACCGGTTACGGCCTGACCTTCGGTCTGCACACGCGCATTGAGGCGACAGTCGCCAAAGTCATCGACCGGCTCGACATCGGCAATGTCTATGTCAACCGCAACACGATCGGCGCGGTTGTCGGGACACAGCCCTTCGGCGGTTCGGGTCTTTCCGGCACAGGTCCCAAGGCGGGCGGTCCGTCGTACCTGACGCGGTTTGCGCTGGAACAGGTGGTCTCGGTCAACACGGCTGCAGCCGGGGGCAATGCCAGCCTCATCGCCATGGGCGAATAAGCGGGAAAACGGCTGAAATCAGATGCGCGATTGGGGATAGTGGGGCACTCACTATCCCCAATTCGCTTCTACGATGCTATTTGGCGTATTCAGAATGGTAACCGATAAATAGGGCGCAACCCTAAAATGGGGAGGATATGCCGATGGCTGTCGTGAAGTCCGATATTGAGATCGCCCGCGCTGCAACCAAGAAACCGGTTTTCGAGATAGGTGCAAAGATTGGCATTGCGCCGGAACACCTCGTTCCCTACGGGCACGACAAGGCAAAACTCTCGGCGGAATTCATCCGCTCGAAGCGCGGTGCTCCGGATGGCAAGCTGATCCTCGTGACGGCGGTCAGCCCGACACCGGCGGGTGAAGGCAAGACGACGACGACCGTCGGTCTCGGCGATGGTCTCAACCGCATCGGCAAGAGCGCGATTGTCTGCATCCGCGAGGCGTCGCTCGGGCCCTGTTTCGGCGTGAAAGGCGGCGCCGCCGGCGGCGGCTATGCGCAGGTCATCCCGATGGAAGACATCAACCTGCATTTCACCGGCGATTTTCACGCCATCACTGCGGCGCACAATCTGCTGGCAGCCCTGATCGACAATCACGTCTATTGGGGCAATGAACTCAATCTCGATACGCGCCGCGTGACCTGGCGGCGGGTCATGGACATGAACGACCGCGCGCTGCGCGATATCGCGTCTTCCCTGGGCGGCGTGGCCAACGGCTTTCCGCGTGAATCGGGTTTTGACATCACCGTGGCTTCGGAAGTCATGGCCATTCTCTGCCTTGCAACCGATCTCGAAGATCTTGAGCGGCGGCTGGGCGATATTATTATCGGCTATCGTTTCGACAAGACCGCCGTCTATGCCCGGGACCTCAAGGCCGACAAGGCGATGGCCGTCCTCCTGAAGGATGCCATGCAGCCCAATCTGGTGCAGACGCTGGAAAACAATCCGGCCTTTGTGCATGGCGGCCCCTTCGCCAATATTGCCCACGGCTGCAACTCTGTCGTTGCCACGACGACTGCGCTCAAGCTTGCGGATTACGTGGTGACAGAAGCCGGTTTCGGTGCCGATCTCGGCGCAGAGAAATTCTTCAACATCAAATGCCGCAAGGCCGGATTGAAACCGGCCGCTGCCGTCATCGTTGCCACGGTCCGCGCCATGAAGATGCATGGCGGCGTTGCCAGGGACGATCTCGGTCTTGAGAATGTTGCTGCGGTAAAGGCGGGCTGTGCCAATCTTGGCCGCCACATGGAAAATGTGCGGCAGTTCGGTGTGCCTGTTGTCGTGGCGATCAATCATTTCAGCGCCGATACCGATGCCGAGATCGAAACCGTGAAGAACTTCGTTGCGGCCCATGGCGCGCAAGCCATCCTGTGCAAACACTGGGCGCTGGGATCGGCCGGGATCGAAGAGCTGGCGCACAAGGTGGTGTCTCTCGCCGAGAGCGGTTCAGCCCAGTTCTCGCCGCTCTATGAGGATGAGCTCTCTCTGTTCGACAAGATCGAGACGGTGGTCAAGCGCATCTATCGCGGTGCGGAGGCGGATGCCGATGCCAGCGTGCGGGAGCAGTTGCGGCAATGGGAGGCCGCCGGGTACGGCCATCTTCCCGTCTGCATGGCCAAGACACAATATTCGTTCTCGACGGATTCGCACCTGCGCGGCGCACCGGTCAATCATGTGGTCCATGTGCGGGAGGTGCGCCTTTCGGCTGGCGCCGGCTTCGTCGTCGCGATCTGCGGTGAGATCATGACCATGCCGGGTCTGCCGAAATCGCCTTCGGCGGAACGCATTCATCTCAACGGGCAGGGTTTGATCGAAGGGCTGTTCTGAGCGATTTTCAGGCCGGTGATTTTTGCTGTTGCAAGCGCCGCCGCGTAACGCTAACAATCACCGCCATGAACACGCGCGTTATTATGTCAAATGGCTGGTGGTGGGCTCGCTGATCGCGGCCACGCAGCCTTTTGCACGCACGTAAAGGGATCAGGGCCGCAACGGGTTTTCCGGGCGGCCTTTTTGTTTGACCGCCAGAAGCCCGCAAAGCCAAATGCAACGGAGTGGAAATGATGATGCATAGAATTGAGGGCGACGTGGAAATATTCGACACGGCAGGCGGTGTTACCATCTCCCGGTCACGCATTGCGACTGCCTATGCCAGCGCCATCGACAGCTATGTCGACGGGCTGGATGAACGGCGCGGGGCAGTTTTCTCGTCCAACTATGAATATCCCGGCCGTTACACGCGGTGGGATACGGCCATTATCGATCCTCCGGTTGTCATCACCTCCAATGGCCGGCATATGACGATCGAGGCGCTGAACAAGCGCGGTGAAATCCTGTTGCGCCCGATCCACAGGGCGGTTTCTGCCCTTGCCGAAGTGTCGGTTTCCGCCGCAGGCGCAACGAAGCTTGACCTTGAAATCGCCCTGCCGAGCCGTCCGTTCACCGAAGAAGAGCGCTCGCGCATCCCTTCGGTTTTCACGGTGTTGCGCGGCATCGTCGCCCTGTTCTTCAGCGAGGAGGATGCCAATCTCGGCCTGTATGGCGCGTTCGGCTATGATCTCGCGTTCCAGTTCGATCCGATCCAGTACAAGTTGAAGCGGCCGGATGACCAGCGCGACATCGTGCTCTATCTCCCGGACGAAATTCTGGTCGTCGATCACCACGCCGCCAAGGCATGGCTTGACCGGTATGAATACGCGTTCGAGGGTGCTTCCACGGAAGGCCTGTCGCGGGAAACCGAAGCCAGGGCATTCAAGCCGACGAGCATGATCCCGGGTCGCGGCGACCACAATCCCGGCGATTATGCGGAACTCGTCAAGAAAGCCAAGGAAAGCTTCAAGCGCGGTGATCTCTTCGAAGTGGTGCCGGGCCAGACATTCTACGAGCGCTGCGAGACCAAGCCTTCGGTGATTTCGCGCCGTCTGAAAGCCATCAACCCGTCGCCCTATTCCTTCTACATCAATCTGGGCGACAACGAATATCTCGTCGGCGCTTCGCCCGAGATGTTCGTGCGCGTGGTTGGCCGCCGTATCGAGACCTGCCCGATTTCAGGAACGATCAAGCGCGGCGAGGATGCGATTGCCGATGCCGAGCAGATCATCAAGCTGCTCAATTCCAAGAAGGACGAGTCCGAACTCACCATGTGCTCGGACGTGGACCGCAATGACAAAAGCCGGGTGTGCGAGCCGGGTTCCGTGCGCGTCATCGGCCGCCGCCAGATCGAAATGTATTCCCGGCTCATTCACACCGTAGACCATATCGAGGGCCGTCTGCGCGAGGATATGGACGCCTTTGACGGCTTCCTGTCGCATGCATGGGCCGTAACGGTGACGGGTGCGCCAAAGCTCTGGGCCATGCGCTTCATCGAAGAGAACGAACGCAGCCCGCGCGCCTGGTACGGCGGTGCCATCGGCATGGTCAATTTCAATGGCGACATGAACACCGGCCTGACCCTGCGCACCATCCGCATCAAGGACGGCATCGCACAGGTACGGGCGGGCGCGACGCTGCTGTTCGATTCCATTCCTGAAGAGGAAGAGGCGGAAACCGAACTCAAGGCTTCCGCGATGATTGCGGCGGTGCGCGAGGCGCACAAGAGCAATATCCCCGTGGAAGAACGCGCCGTTGCGCGGGTCGGCGAGGGGCTGTCGATTCTGCTTGTCGACCACGAGGATTCGTTCGTCCATACGCTCGCCAATTATTTCCGGCAGACGGGCGCCACCGTGACCACCGTTCGCACGCCGGTGCCCGATGAAATCTTCGACCGTTTGAAGCCTGATCTGGTGGTGCTTTCGCCGGGGCCGGGCACGCCGGAGGATTTCGACTGCAAGGCGACCATCAAGAACGCGCGCAAGCGCGACCTGCCGATCTTCGGTGTCTGCCTCGGCTTGCAGGCGCTGGCGGAAGCCTATGGCGGCACGCTGCGGCAGTTGCACGTTCCGATGCATGGAAAACCGTCACGTATCCGGATTACAAAGCAGGGCAGGATTTTTTCGGGGCTGCCGAAGGAGGTCACAGTTGGCCGTTATCACTCGATCTTTGCCGATCCGGTGCGGCTGCCGGATGAGTTCATCGTGACGGCGGAGACCGAAGACGGGGTCATCATGGCCTTCGAACACAAGAGCGAACCGATTGCGGCGGTGCAATTCCATCCGGAATCGATTATGACCCTCGGGCATAATGCGGGCATGCGCATGATTGAAAACATCGTGGCGCATCTGCCGCGCAAGGCCAAGGAGCGAGCTGCCTGATGGAAGGTGAAAACGTCGTCCAGCGACTGGCATTCTGGTCGATTTTCGTCGGCATGGGCGTGCTGGCACTGAAATATGCCGCCTATCACGTCACCGGTTCCGTTGCGCTCTACTCCGACGCATTGGAATCGATCGTGAATGTCGTGGCGGCGCTTGCCGCCTGGTGGGCGATCCGTGTCAGCCACAAGCCCGCCGACCAGAATCACCCGTTCGGGCACCACAAGGCCGAGTATTTTTCGGCGGTGCTCGAGGGAGTGCTGATCGTCGTGGCGGCGCTCTTGATCCTGCGGGAAGTCTGGTCCGCCTGGGAGATGCCCAAGGTCATGGAGGAACCATGGCTGGGTCTGGCGATCAATGGCGGTGCCTCGCTTGTGAACGCCCTGTGGGCCACGCTGCTGATCAGCCGTGGTCGCCGGCACAAATCGCCGGCTTTGCTGGCGGACGGCAAGCACATCATGACCGATGTGGTGACCTCCATCGGTGTGTTCATCGGTCTCGTCGGTGCCGTGATCACCGGCTGGACGTTCCTCGATCCGCTGCTTGCGATGATCGTTGCGCTCAACATCCTCTGGCAAGGCTGGAGTGTGATCGGGTCGTCCGTGCAGGGCCTGATGGATGTGGGTGTTCCCACCGAGGAAACCATGCGCATCCGCGACGTCATCTCGGCCAATGCCGACGGTGCGCTTGAGGTGCATGACCTGAAGACGCGCATTGCCGGGCGGGTAACGTTCATCGAGTTTCATCTGGTCGTTCATGCCAGCATGAGCGTCGGCGACGCCCATGTCATCTGCGACCGGATGGAAAATGCGCTGATGCAGCAGATTCCCGATTCGAGTGTCGTCATTCACGTCGAACCGGAAGAAGAGGCCAAACTGCCGATCGGCACGGCTGCCGTTCCCTTCGCCTGAGCGATCCAACCTTGTGGGCGATGCGGGCAAGGCTCTTGGTTGGGACGGTAATCTGGTGTTTTAAATCCCCTTTTGCGTCACTTTGATTCCCGTTTTGTGTCTTGTAGAATCCCGTTTTGTGTCTTAGGGTCAATTTGCAAGTCGTTCACGCAGTTGGAAAATGTATCCGAGATTTTCTGCACAGGATATAAGGTCTGCTCTGACGGACAGTCGGGTGGTGCTGATTGCAGGACCGCGTCAGGCGGGAAAATCGACCTTGGCAAAGTCTGTGTCAGACTCGTCGAGGAGCTATTTTACGCTCGACGATGCAACGATATTGAATGCTGCCAAAGCTGATCCCAAAGGTTTCATAAGAGGCCTGGATCGCGTGACGATTGACGAGATTCAACGAGCGCCTGGTTTATTGCTCGCTATCAAGGAAAGTGTTGATGAAGATCCGCGCCCGGGACGCTTCTTGCTGACCGGTTCGGCCAACATCATGACGCTGCCAACAGTCGCCGATTCCCTGGCGGGACGGATGGAAGTGATTACGTTGATGCCGTTGGCGCGGGGCGAAATAAGCGGGCAGAAGCCAACCTTCCTTGAACTGGCTTTTCAAGGCCAGGTGGCGCCAGTCAAGGGAATATCTGTTTCAGGCCCGGAATTAATCGAGATTGTCCTGGCGGGCGGTTATCCCGAAGCAATTGCACGCTCCACGCCAGAGCGACGCACCAAATGGTATCTCGATTATATAAACGCGATCATTCAGCGGGACGTGCGCGACATCGCTGATATCACCCGTATTGGTGACATGCCGCGGCTGATACGTCTCTTTGCAAACTATTCGGCAAAACTCATCAATTTCAGTGAAATCGGCGTCGCTCTGGCGATGGATCGCAAGACCGTCCAACGCTATCTCGATATTTTCACGGCCTTGTATATCACTCACTCAGTGGAACCATGGCATAACAATCAGATATCGCGGCTGACCAAGTCACCAAAACTTCACTTTCTTGATAGCGGGCTCCTTGCTTCCGTACTCGGCGTTACAATGGATGGAATCAGGTCAGACCGGAATGTGTTTGGCCACTTGCTGGAAAGCTTTGTTTTTGGCGAGCTTCTTAAACAGGTCGGATGGATGCAGGCGCGAGGAATATCCATTCATCATTTCAGAACGACAACCAGGATCCAGGAAGAGGTTGATTTTGTTCTTGAAGGCAATCGGGGCGGGATAGTGGGTATTGAAGTCAAAGCATCGGCTACCGTGCTATCTGAGGATTTTCGTGGAATGCGTAAGCTTTCAGAGGTAACCAAGGGCCGGTTCATCGCGGGCATACTCATCTATGATGGCGATAAGATCGTTCCATTCGGTTCCGACATGTTTGCCGTGCCGGTCTCGCATCTCTGGAACTGATGGATATGGTTTGGAGAACTACAAAAACCGGTGCACGGCAGCAACATTTGTCACGCAATGTTTCGAGCTGTCATGATTTTGTTACAATTATATTGACATAGCAGAGCCGCTGAATGACACCATCATCAAGCAAAGCAATTTCTCCATCAATGATGCAGCGCCGGGGGCGTCAGTCAGGGGACACAGGATTTGGCGGCAAGCATCCATTCTCCAGGGAATCGAGCGCCGAAAACGCAGGCAGCGCCGGGCGGACAACCGCGGCTGTTTACAAAATTAGTTAACCTTTAACTGTCAGGATTAACTTATGGGTAAACCGACCCTCTACGCACTTCTCACCGGACTTTCATTGATGGCTGCGGCCTATCCCGCCAGCGCACGGATCATCATCGACTGTGAGAAGCCGGCGGCAGCGAAGGTACCGGCCCCGGCGAACCCGGTTGATCCGCTTGCGGTTACCGGTAAAACTAGCACGGCCGCCTGTGGGCAGAAGCTGCAGGCCGTGGTGCCCGCGCCAGAGAAGGCGCAGCCCATCAATATCGTTGCAACAGGCGGTGCAGGCATGTTGAAAAAAGCAGTGAAGGGCGAGATTCTTCCACAGGGCGAGAGCGCGCTGCGGGACGACCTTGCGTTCAAATACCGGCTCTACCGGCCAGATGAGCCCAATGGCGATGCGATGGTTCTCCTGCACGGTTCGGGCCAGGACGAAACCAGCCTTGTTTCCCTCGCCACCAAGATCGCGCCGCATGCGCTTCTGCTCGCCGTTCGCGGCCGGATCATGCAGGATGGCACCAGCCGGTGGTACCGCCGTCTGACGGCGGTCAGCTTCGACCAGAAGGACATTCATGTCGAGGCCAAGGCCTTCGCCGGTTTCCTGAAACAGGCGACGGAGAAGTACAAGATCGATCTCAACCGCACGACGTTCCTCGGCTATTCGAACGGCGCCAACCTGGTTGGCGCGGTGATGATGCTCTATCCGGATATGGTCAAGCAGGCGGTGCTGCTGCGCTCCATGCCGGTGCTGACGGAAAATACCGATGCCAATCTCGCGGGTGCGCGGGTTCTGACGGTTTCCGGCGTTGCCGACCAGACCTATGCGCCGTTCGCACCGGCGCTTGCGACCCTGCTGCGCGCGCACGGGGCAACGGTCGAGGCGAAGTCGATCAAATCCGATCATGGCCTCGGCAATGACGACGTGCGGGTTGTCAGCGAGTGGCTTTCGGGAACGAGCGCCGAGTTGAAGAAGAACTGAGTTCCCTGCGAACACCTCTTGCATCCGGCCGGACAGTCGTTTAATTGTCTGGCCCATGGAAACGCGCCAGACACATTTGTCGTCTTTTGCCAAATCCGCTTTTGCGGGTTTGACCAGCCGCGCCCATCTCCTTCCGCTTCTTCTCGACCTTATCGGCGATCGCCGGGCTCGTTGAGAGGAGCGTCCGGCGGTCGAAAGTGCCGCCAGGCTTTTTGCTCCTTACCCCTTTACAAGACCATTCCAACGCTTGAAAAAGTGCCGCACGAGCGCCAGAGATGCGCAGACGGCCGGAAACGAGAAGCAAATGACCGATATGACCGCTCCCCGCACCATGGGCATGCCCGATGCCCGCAAGAAATATGAACCGTATCCGCTGGTTGATCTGAAGGACCGGCAATGGCCGTCCAAGCGCATCGAAAAAGCGCCGATCTGGTGTTCCGTCGATTTGCGCGATGGCAACCAGGCATTGATCGACCCGATGGGCCACGACCGCAAGGTGCGGATGTTCGCCCTGTTGCTCGACATGGGTTTCAAAGAAATCGAGATCGGCTTTCCCTCGGCGTCGCAGACGGATTTCGACTTTGCCCGCTGGTGTGTCGAGGAAGGCAATATTTCCGACGATGTATCCCTGCAGGTCCTGGTGCAGTGCCGTCCCGAATTGATCACCCGTACCTTTGAATCCCTGCAGGGCGCAACCAAGCCGATCATCCATTTCTACAACTCGACCAGCGAATTGCAGCGCCGGGTTGTGTTCAACAAGGATGTCGGCGGCATCAAAACCATTGCCACCGATGCGGCCAAGATGATCACCGACATGGCGGCAAAGGCCGGCGGCGGTTTCCGCTTCGAATATTCGCCGGAAAGCTTTACCGGAACGGAACTCGACGTGGCGCTGGAGATCTGCAATGCGGTCACGGAAATCGTCAAGCCGACCCCTGACAACAAGCTGATCATCAATCTGCCGTCGACGGTCGAGATGTCGACGCCGAATGTCTATGCGGACCGTATCGAGTGGATGTGCCGCCAGCTCGACAACCGTGAAAACCTGATCATTTCGTTGCATCCGCACAATGATCGCGGAACGGGTATCGCCACGACGGAACTCGGTCTGATGGCCGGTGCCGACCGCGTGGAAGGCACCTTGTTCGGCAATGGCGAGCGGACGGGTAATGTCGACATCGTGACTTTGGCGCTCAACATGTTCACGCAGGGCGTCGATCCGGAAATCGACTGCTCCGATATCAACCGGATGAAGGAAGTCTACGAATATTCCAATCAGCTGGTGATTCCGGAACGTCATCCCTATGTGGGCGAGCTGGTCTATACGGCCTTCTCCGGTTCGCATCAGGACGCGATCAACAAGGGCATGAAGGCGATCAAGCAGGCCAACAAGACCCTGTGGGAAGTGCCTTACCTGCCCATCGATCCGCAAGACGTCGGCCGCAGCTACGAGGCGATCATCCGCATCAACTCCCAGTCGGGCAAGGGCGGACTCGCCTATATCCTGCAGGCTGACTATGGCATCAATCTGCCGCGTGGCATGCAGGTTGAGTTCCGCGATGACATCCAGCAGATCACTGACGAGGAAGGCAAAGAGATGCCATCCAAGCAGATTTATCAGCGGTTCCTCGAGCTTTATGTCGATCAGCCGGATGCCCGGTTGAAATTCGTCGATCACCACACCTATCCCGATACGGAGCACAAGGGCATGCGCATCCTCTCGGCGGAGATTACCGACCGCGGCGAGACAAAGCGGATCGAGGGCAGGGGAACAGGTCCGGTCGACGGCTTCATCGATGCCCTGTCGCACTATCTCGGTTTCAGGCTCTCGGTCGTCAACTATTCGGAGCACTCGCTCCAGCATGGTTCCGATGCTGCGGCTATCAGCTACATGGAAATCGAGCATCCGAACGGCAAGATTTTCGGTGCAGGCATCAACAAGAGCATTGTTGCCGCCTCGCTTGAGGGCATTGTCTCGGCGGCCAACCGCATCATCGGCAAATAAGCCGGACATCTGCAAAAGGCCGCTGCGAAGCGGCCTTTTTCTATTGGGAGCGTTTCATGCATCAGTTGCACGCAATCGAGATGGGTGAGGGGAATGGAACACCCGTCGTCTTCCTGCATGGGTTTGGCGGAACCGCCGCCGTCTGGCATGCCGTGCAAATGGCGATTTCCGCTGATCATCCGACCCTTGCATTCGATCTGCCCGGCCATGGTGCATCGCTGGATTACCCCGATGCGGTGACCGCCCGCCATTTTGCGCAGGCGGTTGTTGAGGACATCAACAGGCGCGATATTCCAAGGGTTCATCTGGTCGGCCACTCCATGGGCGGCGCAACCGCCGCGCTGGTTGCCGCCTTTGCCGCTGAAAAAGTGGCCTCGCTGACTTTGCTGGCTCCGGGCGGCTTCGGTCCCGATATCAATGGGCGGTTGCTTCGGCATTATGCGGCGGCGCGAATATACGACGCGCTTCAGGCGGCGTTGGAGGGCATGTTCGGCTGGCGCAATCCTGTTCCTGAAGAGATGATCCGGCGCGACGTGGACCTGCGCCGCAAGCCGGGACAGATCGAACGGCTCGATGCCATTCTCGCGCGCATGATGAAAGACGGTTTGCAGGGGACTATTCCCAGAGATTTCCTGCAGGCTTTCACCATGCCGGTCACCGTTGCATGGGGGCGGCTGGACAATGTCTTGCCGGTGTATCAATCGGAAGGGCTGCCGCCGCGTTTTTCGATACATCGTTTTG
This sequence comes from Todiramphus chloris collaris, assembly GCA_025345505.1. Lineage (NCBI taxonomy): Eukaryota > Metazoa > Chordata > Aves > Coraciiformes > Alcedinidae > Todiramphus > Todiramphus chloris. The sequence continues at coordinate 930,680 of JANVCC010009742.1, read as the reverse complement.
ACGGGGCCGGACATATGCTGATCGAGGAGATTCCGGGCGAGGTCATCAGTCTCATTTCGACAACTGTGCGCACAGGCTGAATTCGGACAAGTTTGTGATGCAACGACGGACGCATATTGTTAATGATGCCTTAACCCCACCTTGCCGGAAACGCCTATGAGTGAGATGCACGACAAGATCAGCCCGATGGATGCCAGGCGCAGGCTGGGCGATGCCATTCGCGGTGCGCAGGTGGCAGCGGCCGACCGCGGCGATGTCGTTATCGACATGAAGGAAGCCGATCTCGCCCGGATCGAAATCCTGGCGCAGGATCTGAAGCCGGTTTTCGATGAAGTTCCTGCCGATGACGAGCAGTGGGATTTTGCCATTTCCACCGGCTTGCAGCCGCGCCTGTGGATCGATGCCACCGCGCATGTGATGATGGGCCGGGACAGGCGCACCTATCGCTTTGTCAGGGATACAAGGCTTGGGCGGAGCGTTCTGGCGGAGTCGCCCGAAGTGAAGCCGATCTCCGACGCGGTCACCACCTACATTGCCGAGCGGATCGTCGAACGGCAGCGCATGATGGAGGGCGAACGGGTCAGCCTGCGCTCCACGGCTGTTGCTGCGCCATCCGGTCCGGCCGAGCCCGCCCCGCAATCGGCGGCGGCACCGGCGGTCCAGTTTCGGCAGCACCGCTCGATGGCGAATGATTTCGTCAATGCGGTCATCTGGCTGCTGATCGGTGCTTTCGCGGGTGCGGGTGCACTGCTCGCCTTTTTCTGGGACCGGCTTTCACCCTATTTCTAACGCTCAGGCGGGCGCGGAAACAGCGCCGACATGAAGTTCGTGCTCGGCTATCGTCTCGACGGTCATGGCGGCATCCACGATGCCGCGCTCCGTCATGCGGCATGACCAGCCGGAAGCGGTCTTCGCGATGGCAAAGATGTTGAAACGGGCCGCTGGCTTGTGGCCGCCGAAGCTCTGGCTGGCGGAAGGCACGCAAACAACGGGTATCTTCCAGCCGGGGCCGTCGATTGCGTAGCGTGTCGCCAGATGCGTATGGCCATGCAGGACAAGTTCCGCCCCGTGCCGCCGCACGGTCCGCTGGAACAGGCCGATGCCGAGCAGCCGCTTGTGCGACGGCGCTGCACCGCGCACCGGCGGGTGATGGATCATGATCACCCGGAACAGGCCGCGCTTGGCGGTTTCATCGAGAATTTCGCCGAGGCGGCGTGCCTGCCGGTCGCGCAGATCGCCGGTTGCCATGAACGGTGCGGTGGCGCGGGCCGATGACACCCCGATCAGGGCGACATCGCCGCGAACCCGCAGGTAAGGGAACTCAACCGGACGCTGTTCGGCTGCCTCGCGGTCGCCCAGCATCCATGGTGCCCAGTAACGCCGGGTTTTTTTCAAAGCGCCGGGCACATAGGCGTCGTGATTGCCGGGGACAACGGACACGTCATGCGGATTGCCCAGGGTTTTGAGCCAGCGTTCGGCGGTCTCCAGTTCCTCATCCAGCGCCAGGTTGACGAGATCACCCGTCACCGCCAGATGGTCCGGCGCCTGCGCCTTCAGATCGGCAACCAGGGTATCGAGCGTGCCTTCCGTCATCGAGCCCTTGCGGTTGGACCGCCAGTTGATATAGCCGGTGATGCGTTTCGACACGAGCTCACGCAGGCTCAGCGCGGGCAGGGGCGACAGGTGAATGTCGGAGATATGTGCAAGACGGAACATTATTTCAGCTTTAAGAGAGTGTAGCGTAGGAATCCAGTGTTAGAACCTTTGTATCGTTACTGGGTTCCCATTTAGGACCGGTGAAATGGCTGACAAAAGCGTGAAATGGCGGCATCGCCTGTTTCACACCTATTTTCTCCTGCGGCGCCCGATGACGTTGGGCGCGCGTGGCGTGATCCTCGACGAAGCGGCGCGGTCGGTCTTTCTCATCAGGCATACCTATGTGCCCGGCTGGCAGTTTCCCGGCGGCGGCGTGGAAACCGGCCATACGATCGAGCACACGCTGGCGAAAGAGTTGATGGAAGAAGGCAATATCGAACTGACGGCCAGGCCGCAGCTTTTTGCCATCTATCACAATGCGCATGCCTCAAAGCGCGACCACGTCGCGCTCTATGTCTGCCGTTCGTTCCGGCAGACCGCACCGCGCCTGCCGGACCGCGAAATCGCCGAGACCGGATTTTTCCGGCTCGATGCCCTGCCGGAAGGCACCACCGCCGCAACGCGGCGGCGGCTTGCCGAAATTCTCGACGGCGCCGAGATATCGCTCACCTGGTGAGTTCAGAACCGGTCGCGGTCGTGGGGGGCGGCAAAATCCAGCTGCGGCCCCTTGGGGACGATGCCCGTCGGGTTGATGGTTTTGTGGCTGCCGTAATAATGCGCCTTGATGTGCAGCATGTTCACGGTCCCGGCCACATCAGGCACCTGATAGAGATCGCGGGTATAGTTGGACAGGTTCGGATAGTCGGCAATGCGCTGCCGGTTGCATTTGAAATGCCCGACATAAACCGGATCGAAGCGCAGCAGGGTGGTGAACAGCCGCCAGTCCGCCTCGGTAACCCGATTGCCCGCGAGATAGCGCTGCCTGCCGAGACGCTCTTCCAGTTGGTCGAGCGTGGCAAACAGCTGGTCGAACGCTTCTCCGTAGGCTTCCTGCGTGGTGGCAAAGCCTGCGCGGTACACGCCATTGTTGATATTGGGATAGACCAGCGCATTGACGGCGTCGATCTCGCCACGCAGGGCTTCGGGGTAGAAATCCCGCGATGCATCGCCAAAGGCATCGAACGCCGTGTTGAGCATGCGGATGATTTCGGAGGACTCGTTCGAAACAATGGTGTTCTGCTGCTTGTCCCACAGAACAGGTACGGTCACGCGGCCGGAATAGGAAGGGTCCGCGCGCGTGTAGATTTCGTGAAGCCGTTTCGAACCGAACAGATGATCCGGTGTGGCTCCATCCACGGCATGGAAGGTCCAGCCTTCGGCGCCCATGAAGTGATCGACGACCGAAACGGAAATGACATCCTCGAGCTTCTTCAACGCGCGAAAGATCAGCGTGCGGTGAGCCCAGGGGCAGGCATAGGAAACATAGAGGTGATAGCGCCCGGCCTCGGCCTTGAAACCGCCCTTGCCGGAAGGGCCGGCAGAGCCATCCGCCGTCACCCAGTTGCGGAACTGCGACTCCGAACGGATGAAGCGCCCGCCGCTGTCCTTGGTGTCATACCACTGGTCGTGCCACTTGCCGTCAATCAGAAGACCCATTTCATACTCCTTGGCGCGTAAACCTGCGTGCAACGGTAACTGCGTTTATTGCCGATTGCCTATACCTAGACACAAATGCCGTCCAAACCACCCCGGTCCAGGTGAACAGAGTGTCACTTTTTGCCATGGACGCGCGAAAATCGGTTTACGGCGGGCGGCTGAGATGCTACGCGGAAAAAAAGGAGACATTTTGTGACAGGATTCCTCTTCATCCGACGATGAAACCCGAACCGGCGCTTGAACAGCGCGGCGGACTTTCCTGTGTTGGCCAAAGGCCATTGTCTACTCCTTTATGAAGATACCCAGCATGCTGACCCATGTCGTGACCTACGCACCGGAAGAACCGGTGCATGACGCTGCCATCGAAGACATCAACAAGGAAGCATTCGGCCCTGGCCGTTTCACCCGTGCCGCCTATCGCATCCGCGAAGGCGGTCCGCATGACAGCACCCTGTCCTTTGTCGCACTGAACGGCGAACATGTCGTGGGGTCGGTGCGGTTGACGCCCATCCTGATCGGCAAGACACCGGCGATGCTGCTCGGTCCGCTGGCGGTCCGGCCGGCCTGGAAGAAGCAGGGCATCGGTGCGGCTCTCATGCGCATGTCCATGGAAGCCGCCCGGCTTGCCGGACACAAGCTTGTCATTCTGGTGGGCGACGAGCCCTATTATGCGCCGTTCGGTTTCCGCCCCATTGTCGGGCATCAGATCGAAATGCCCGCGCCGGTCGAGCCATCGCGGTTCCTTGCCTGCGAACTCACGCCGCGCGCCCTGAAAGACGTGCAGGGCCGGGTGCGGCATGCGGGGATTGACGGTCAGTAGGCCGGTCTTCACCGGCCTTCGCGGTACCACATGCTGCCAAGGACAAGGATCATTGCGGCAAGGCCGAGGAAGCCGGAGAACAGCGGCAGGCGGTTGACGCTTTTCAGCACCGTTTCACTGGTTGGGCGCAAGCCGATCCAGTTGTCGCCGCTGGCACTGGCAAAGCTGCGCGAGGCGACGATGCTGGGCACTTCAATCGATGTCTGGTCTGCGGTTGCCCGCAGGCGGCGGGCACCGCCGCCGGTTTCGCGGGCGAAGCCGTCGAGCTTGGCTGTCGTCGATATGTAATCGGCAAACTCCGGCGCATCGACCGGCCCGACATGGGCCAGCGTCGTCAGATCGCCATTGGCAACCTGAAACAAGCCGATTTCCGTTGTCGGTACCGAGGCGGTGAACACGCCGGGTTCGGTCTCGGTGAGCGGGATGTCCTGTTTCTTGCCGGATGGCGTGATGATGCTGGCCTGCTGGGCGGTCTTCTTCATCGTCTGACGGCGGATTTCCAGATTGCGGCCGCTGCCCGTTGCGGTCAGGGCTTCCTCTTCCAGTTCCGGTTCCTTCATCAGCCAATGGGCAATCCGGCGGTAGAGCGCGGCATGCGGGCCGCCGCCTTCAAAGCCGCGCGCCCACAGCCAGCCCTGATCGGACAGGAACATGCCGACCCGGCCTTCGCCCATACGGTTGAGCACGAGCAACGGCTTGTCGCCGGCATTCATCACCACCGTGCCATCCGGCTTGTTGACATCGATCACGCGGAACCAGCGGCTCCACTGTGGCGGTTCCTGCGTGCTGCCTTCAAGCCCGCGCGTCACGGGATGGCGCTTGCCGTCGTCGCTCAGGCGCGGATAGAAGGCTTTTTCGGTAACGTCGCCCGTCGGCGTAGCCGGCAGGATGGTCAGGAGCGGCGTGTTGGCGATGGAGACGTTGCCGGCATATTCGGGACCGGCGGCAATCAACAATGCGCCGCCCTTCTGCACATAGTCGTTGATGTAGTCGTAATAGAGCAGCGGCAGCACGTCCCGATGCTGATAGCGATCGAAGATGATGAGATCGAACTGGTCGATCTTCTCGACGAACAATTCCCGCGTCGGGAAGGCGATCAGCGACAGTTCATTGATCGGCGTGCTGTCCTGTTTTTCCGGCGGGCGCAGAATGGTGAAGTGGACGAGATCCACAGAAGCATCGGATTTCAGCAGGTTGCGCCATGTGCGCTCGCCATTGTGCGGCTCGCCGGAAACCAGCAGTACTTTCAGGTTCTCGCGGATGCCATCGACCATGGCGACGGCGCGGTTGTTGATTTCGGTCAGCTCATTGGGAACGGCATCGACTGCCAGCTCGACAATATTGACGCCGGCGCGCGGCAGCGTCACCTCAAGCGGCATTTCCTTGCCGATGACGGCATCCTGCGACAATACCTCGTTGCCGTTCACCCGCACGGTGACGCGCGCCCGGCCGCCCTGGGGTTCACCGGCGGCCGTGACCTTGTAGGTCATCTGCTGCGGCTTGCCGGTGATGCCGAAGCGCGGCGCCCGGACAAACTGGATGCGCCGGTCGATCTCGCCCGGCCTGCCGGTGATCAGGCCATGGATCGGCGCGTTGAAACCCAGCGCCGCAACATTGTTCGGGATATCGTGGATCTGCCCGTCGGTGATCATGATGGCGCCGCCGATGCGCGAGGGCGGAACATCGCGGAATGCACCGTTCATGGCCTGGAACAGCCGCGTGGCCGTGGCATCGTCGGTTTCGCTGGCGCGGTTGGTCTCGACGGTCCGCACCTCGAACTGCGGCAGGCGCGCCAGCGCGGCCTGGACCTGCTTGAGCGCCTCGGTCGTATCGGCGGTGCGGTCGCCGATATCCTGGCTCTGGCTGCGGTCGGCGATCACGGCGACGACGCTTTTGAGCGGCTCGCGTTCCTCGTTGATGACAACGGGATTGAACAGGGCCATGGCGAGCGCGGCCACGGCGAGAAGACGGATCACGCTGCCACGCTGGCGCAGGTACAGGCCTGCCAATGCTAGCGCCAGCAGAGGCAGGAGCAGCAAGGCCAGCAGCGGGGTCGACAGCAGGGGCTGGAAATCGAGGGAGAGATACATGTCAGTTCGCCAGCCGCTTCAGGAGATCGGGCACGTGCACCTGATCGGATTTGTAGTTGCCGGTCAGCATGTACATGACGATGTTGATGCCCGCGCGATAGGCGAGAACCCGCTGATCCGGGTCATTGGGGATCGTCGGGAGCAGGGGAGCGCCGCTGGCGTTGACGGCCCAGGCGCCCGCGAGATCATTGCCGGTTATCATGATGGGCGAAACGCCGTCGCCGACCCGCACCGGGCGGTCCTTGTTGGCTTCGGGTGCCTGCGAGGCCTGCACCCACAGCTGGCTGCCGCGGAACCGGCCGGGAAAATCCTGCAGGATATAGAAGGCCTTGGTCAGCACATGGTCATTGGGGACCGGTTCCAGCGCCGGTATGTTCATGCCGGAAAGAATGTCGCGCAAGCGCGCATTGGCCGGTGTCGAGCTGTTGTCAAAGCTGATGGCGGCGGCATCCTGATCGCGCGTGTCGAACAGAACGGTTCCGCCCTGCTGCATATAGGCGTCGATCTTGGCAATCGCGGCCTGCGACGGCATTTTGGCCGCGGGGTCGACGGGCCAGTAGATCAGCGGAAAGAAGGCGAGCTCATCGGTTTCAGGGTTGACGCCTATGGGCTCGCCGGGCTCCAGCGCCGTGCTGTCGGCAAGTGCCCTGGAAAGCCCGAAAAGGCCCGCCTTGCTGATGTCGTCAACGGCACGATCCCCGGTGATGATATAGGCGAGGTGCGTGGCATTGACCGCGTCCAGGATCGTCTGGTCGCCCGGTTTGCTGTCGTTCTGCTGGGCATGGGCTGGAGAGGGGCCGAATGCCAGGATGGCGGGAATGAGCAGGATCGCCAGGGAGGCGGCGGTAACCGTCTTGAAGCGGCGGCGCAAATGCCCGCCAAGCCAGAGAATGGCAAGCGCGTCGAGTGCCAGCAGCAGGGCGGCGAGCCCGAAGAGCGGGCCACGCAGCGGCACCGATTCATCGACGGCATAGCGTGCCGTGGTCACGGGAATGGCAAGCTCGGGACGGACCAGAGGCTTGATAACGCTGTCCGGCTTGAAAAGGTTGAGGGCAGTCATGGAATCCTCAACGCCATAAAAGCCGGGCGGATTGTCAAAGCTCACCATGCCGGTTTCGCCCGGCTTGAGGATAAGCGGTTTGGCATCCGCACCCGGAGGGGTCAAAGCCCCTTCGGCGTTCAATGTTAGATAGGGCGGAAAGGCGCGGGAAGCCCCAGCGCCGTTTTCCTGCGGCGACGGTCCGGTGTTGCGCGACAGGGTAACGATGCGGTGCAGCATGTCGACAAAACTGCCGCTGATCGGCAGGTTCGACCATGTGGCTTCCGGCGTGACGTGGAAGAGGACGAGCTGGCCGCGCCCGCGGGTCTCGCCCGTCACCAGTGGCGTGCCGTCGGCAAGATTGGCCCAGCTCTTCTCGAAGAGGTCGATGGCGGGCTCCGCCAGAACCTGGCGGTTGACGGTGACATCCTGCGGCGTCGGCAGCCCGGCAAACGGACCCGTATCCGGGAATGCGGCAACCGGCTGGGATTCCTTCCACGACAGGGCGCCGCCCAGGGAACGTTCGCCCTTGCGCAGGTTGACCGGCAGAAGCGGGTCGTGCTCGCTGTTGCCCGCAAGGCGTGGCCCGGCAAAGCGGATCAGTGTCCCGCCCTTGGCGACCCAGTCCACCATGGCCTGTTCGGTCTCGCCGGGCAGTTTGCCGATATCGGCCATGATGATGACGGACGGCTTCTGTTCCAGAAGTTCCGGAATGGCCTTGATCAGCTCCGCGTTGCGTGGCCGCAGGAGATCGGCGAAGGGCTCAAGCGCGCGCGAAATGTAGTAGAGCGGCGACAGCAGCGGCTGCGACTGATCCGCTTCGGAACCGGACAGCAGGGCGACGCGGCGGCGCTTGTTGTTGTCGTCGACAAGGAACGTGGCGCCCGCATGCGGGGCATTGTCGATGCGCAGGCTGTGAAAGTCGTTGCGCAGTTCGTAGGGCGCCGCGATGACGGCTTCGCCGGTCGCTTCATTGGCCCGGAAAACCAGTCCGGTTTCGGCGATACGGCGGCCCTTTTCATCATAGGCGCCGATGGTGATGCCGCCCGAGGCGCGGCTGTCATCGGAACGCACGGCGTGGACCGTGAGCCCGTTCGCATTGTTCTCCACCTGCCGTATGGCAGAAAGGGCCGCGATCGACGGCTGATACCAGATCACCGAGGCGATCCCGCTCCCTTCCATGGATTTGATGGCCGTCGCCGCCTGCGGGGTGTCGACACCGTCGTTGAGATAGGCGACGCGCACGCCTTTGACATTGGCAAGGACGGCCTTCAGCCGGTCGAAGGCTGCCCCGCGGTTGACGGGAATCGGCCGGACATTCAGCGCGCGCAGCCGCTCAAGCGCGGTTGCAGCATCGAACGGGCCAACATCGGCATTCAGTTTCTCGGCCGTACCCAGGATATAGATCAGCGCGCCGGAGGCATTGGCATCGGCGATGAGCCGTTCTGCCGTTTCCTTGCGGGCGGTCCATTCCTCATTGGAGGACCAGCCATTGTCGAGCACGATGGCGACCGGCTCCTTGCCGCTCAAGGTCTCGGCGCGCGGATTCCAGACGGGTTCGGCGAGCGCCAGAATGACGAGCGCAGCCAGCACAAGCCGCAGCAGCGTCAGCCACCACGGGCTGCGGTCCGGCGTTTCCTCTTTCTTGAGGATCTGGGCCAGAATTTTCAGCGGCGGGAAGGATTCCCGGACCGGCCGCGGCGGCGTTGCCCGCAGCAGCCACCAGATGACAGGCAGGGCCAGAAGGCCGAAAAGGATTGCCGGTGCACCGAGGGCAAGGGGAAAGGCACCCATCATAGGCCCGTCCTCTGATACCCGGCATCGGCGGTCATGTTCAGATGCACGGAAACCAGCGCTTCGGAGGCAAGACGGTCGGTGCGGTTGGCGGTGTAGCTCCAGCCGATCCGGCGGCAATAGGCGCTGAGTGTTTCACGCCGTGCAAGGAACAGGCGCTTGTATTCCTCGGCATAGTCCTGCGCCCGGCCGACGGTCAGCATCGCGCCGGATTCCGGATCGACGAATTCCGTGCGCCGCTTGTAGGGGAAATCCGCTTCGGCCGGATCGTAGATTTCGACCAGATGCGCGCGGGCGCCGCGCTGGGCAATCTGCTCGAGCAGGGCAAGGGTCTCGCTGACCGGCTCGAGAAAATCGCTGACCAGCACCACATCGGAAAAGCGCCGGACCTTGCTGAAATCCGGTTGCTTCGGCAGATCGATGACATGCGAGAGCGCAACCGCCAACCGCTCCGCGCCATTGGCGGCGGAGGTCGGATCGGTCACGTCGGGAAAGGCGATGCGCTCGCCGCTGCGCGACAAAAGTTCGGCCAATGCTAGGGTAAGCACAAGCGCGCGCGATTCCTTCGACACCTGCGCCATATCCGATTTGTAGAGCATGGAGGCCGAGGAATCGGCCCACAGCCAGACCGTATGGGCGGCTTCCCATTCCTGATCCCTGACATAGGTGCGGTCATCGCGCGCCGAACGGCGCCAGTCGATGCGCGCGATGGCTTCGCCGTCCGTGTAGGGCCGGAACTGCCAGAACGTCTCGCCGACGCCGCTCTTGCGGCGGCCATGCCAGCCGGTATTCGTGGTGTTGGCAATGCGGCGGGCTTCGACCAGAAGATCGGGCAACAACGCGGCGCGCTGGCGTGCACGCGCCAGCGCCTCGCGTGTCGCGGTCTTCTGGACCTGCGCGCCGATGGCTGCCATCAGAGTGCGGCCTTGGTCAGATTGGCGATGACCTCGCGCACATTCATGCCGTCGGCGCGCGCGGCGAAGGTCAGTGCCATGCGGTGCTGCAGAACCGGCTCGGCCAGCGCCCTGACATCGTCAATCGACGGCGCGAGACGCCCGTCATAGAGCGCGCGGGCGCGGGCGCACAGCATCAGCGCCTGGCTCGCACGGGGGCCGGGGCCCCAGGCGATGAATTTTTGCGCGATATCGTTGTCCGCACCGGGGCGGGCCGAACGCACGAGCTTGAGGATGGCCTCGACAACGCCTTCCGCCACGGGAATCCGGCGGATCAGCTGCTGCATTTCGCGCAGGCGCTCGGCAGTGATGGTCTTGGCCGCCCGGGCTTCCGAGGTGCCGGTGGTTTCGAGAAGGACGCGGCGCTCCGCCTCCAGCTCCGGATAAAGGATATCGATCTGCATGAGAAAGCGGTCAAGCTGCGCCTCGGGCAGGGGATAGGTGCCTTCCTGCTCCAGCGGATTTTGCGTCGCCAGTACATGGAACGGCGCGGGCAGGTCGTGCCGTTCACCGGCAACGGTTACATGGTATTCCTGCATGGACTGGAGCAGGGCCGACTGGGTGCGCGGCGAGGCGCGGTTGATTTCGTCGGCCATCAGCAGCTGCGCGAAGATCGGGCCTTTGACATAGCGGAACGAGCGTTTGCCGTGATCGTCCTGTTCCATGACTTCCGAGCCGATAATGTCCGACGGCATCAGGTCGGGCGTGAACTGCACGCGGCGCTCGTCGAGGCCAAGCACCGTGCCGAGGGTTTCGACCAGCTTGGTCTTGGCAAGGCCGGGAACGCCGACGAGCAGGGCATGGCCGCCGGCAAGCAGCGCGACGAGCGTGCGCTCGATCACGCTTTCCTGGCCGAAGATGACAGTGCCGACGGCAGCGCGTACCCTGGAGATATCGGCCAGAGCCTTTTCGGCCTCTGCGATCATGGCCTTCGGATCGGACGGTTCCCCGGTTTTGATGATTGTCATGGTTTACCTCGTCTCTGGCCTGCGGAGCTGGTTTATGGTCAGCTTCACACTTAAATGAGTCTAGATCACTATGACATGCAGACAAGCGGTTTAACGGTGACTATTTCGTGACGAATGAACAAAAAGGTCTTGGTATGGCACAGTCAGAGGGCACGTTGCGCGATGCGGCAGGGCTTGAAGCGCTGATTTCGCGCGCCGCGGCGCAAGGCAAGGGCTTGCCGCCGGTGGAAAAGTGGAACCCCGACTTCTGCGGCGATCTCGATATGGAGATCAAGGCTGATGGCACCTGGTTCTACATGGGAACACCCATCGGCCGCGCACCGCTGGTCCGGCTGTTCTCCACGGTGCTGCGCCGGGATGCCGATGGCAAGACCTATCTGGTCACGCCCGTCGAGAAAGTCGGTATCCGCGTCGAGGATGCGCCCTTCCTTGGTGTCGAGCTTAATGTATCGGGCGAGGGCGCCGATCAGGTCATGACCTTCCGCACCAATGTCGGCGATATCGTCGAGGCTAATGCCGACAATCCCCTGCGCTTTGTCATCGATCCGGCCAATGGCGGGCTTAAGCCCTATGTGCTGGTGCGCGGACGGCTGGAAGCGCTGCTGGCCCGCCCGGTCATGTACGAACTGGTCAGCCATGGCGAAGATATCGTCGTCGGCGGCAAATCCATGTTTGCCGTGCGTTCCGGCGGTACGGTCTTTCCGATCATGCCGTCGGGCGAACTGGAAGAGCAAAGCCTATGAACCAGACAGTATTGAGGGATGACGGCTTTTCCGCCCGGGCCTTTGCGCAGCGCGTCGCGGCGAAGGGCCATGAGACGCTGAGCATCGATCATGGCGACCACCTGCTCAATCCCGACCTCGATGCCCTGATCGCGGCGACCAAACTGCGCGAGGCGGCGGTGCTGATCCCCATCGTCGATCACGGGGATGAAGCGGGCGTCATTCTCACACTGCGCAATGCCAACATGCGCAAGCATTCGGGCCAGGTGGCGTTTCCCGGCGGCGCCATCGATCCGGAAGACGATTTCCAGCCGGAAAAGGCGGCGCTGCGGGAAGCGCATGAGGAGATCGGTCTGGAAGGGCGGCATGTCGAGCTGCTCGGCCGTCTGCCGCGCTATCTCACCACGACGGGCTATTCCATCACCCCGGTGCTTGGGCTCGTTCATCCGCCCTTCGACCTGACGCCCAATCCGGATGAGGTCGCCGATGTGTTCGAAGTGCCATTGTCCTTTCTGATGAATCCTGCCAACCACCGCAGGGAAAGCCGGATATGGCAGGACAAGGAACGCTTCTATTATACGATGCCGTTCGGCGACCGCTTCATCTGGGGCGTTACGGCGGGCATCATCCGCACACTTTATGAAAGGCTCTATTCTTGAGCATGACAGTATCGATTGCCGGCAAGGCCCCATGGCTGAAGAACGAGGCTTTGCAAAGGCTGCTCGCCGCCCTTTCCGCCGATGGCGAGGGCGCGCGCATTGTCGGCGGCGCGGTGCGCAATGCGCTCCTCGGGCAGGAGGTGTCCGATCTCGATATCGCAACCACCTGTGTGCCGGATGAAACGATTCACCGGGCGCAGGCGGCGGGGTTCAAGACCGTGCCGACCGGTATCAGCCATGGCACGGTGACCGTTGTCGCCGACAAGCGGCCGTTCGAGGTGACCACGCTGCGCGCCGATGTCGAGACTGACGGGCGCCATGCAGCCGTAGCCTTCGGCCGCGACTGGCAGGTCGATGCGGACCGGCGCGATTTCACCATCAATGCGCTCTACGTCGAAGCGGATGGCACGATCGTCGATCTGGTCGGCGGTCTTGCCGATATTGAAAGCCGGACCCTGCGCTTCATCGGCGATGCGGAACAGCGCATCCGCGAGGATTACCTGCGCATCCTGCGCTTCTTCCGGTTTTTTGCCTGGTATGGCCATGGCCGTCCAGAGAGCGAAGGCCTGAAGGCCTGTGCCCGCCTGAAGGACGGTCTGGCACAGCTGTCGGCGGAGCGCATCTGGTCGGAGCTGAAGAAGATGCTGGCGGCGCCGGATCCTTCGCGCGCCCTGCTGTGGATGCGTCAGGCGGGCGTGCTGACCGCGGTTCTGCCCGAGAGCGAGAAATGGGGCATCGATGCGATCCACGGTCTCGTCAAAACGGAAAAGGAACTTGGCTGGCCGGCTGATCCGCTGCTGCGCCTTGCCAGCATGATCCCGCCCGATGCGGAGCGCATCCATGCCATGGCGGTGCGCCTCAAGCTTTCCAATCAGGAGCGCGAGCGGCTGGAAGCCTGGGCTGGTGCCGTCCTGCCCAATGCCGAAATTTCCGAGGCGGGTTTTGCCAAGCGGCTTTATCGCAGCGACCGGCAGGGCATGATGGACCGCCTGCGCCTTGCGCTGGTTTCAGCGCGCATGGAAGCGCTCAACGACAATGCCGCCATGATGCGTGCCGGTCATCTGTCAAAATTGCTGGAATTTGCCGGACAGTATGAGAAGCCCAAATTCCCCGTTTCCGGCGGCGATCTCATCGCTGCCGGTCTGGAAAAGGGCCCCGACGTGGGCAAGCTGCACCGCGCGCTCGAGGATGCTTGGATTGACTCGGGCTTTAAGCTGGACCGTGATGAACTGCTTGCCAGAATTCCCGACCTGACAGGAAAGCCTGTCTAAGCAGCCTTGCCCTTTTCAGGCTGGATATTGGCCTTGATCGTTTCGAGCATGGCTTCGCGGATGGCCGTTTCGCCGTGGGTTTCGCGAAGGTGCTCGGTGGCGCGGCGGATGATCTCGGCTTCGGTGTCGTGACGGGTATGCCACTGGCAACCGGGAACGATGCAATGAAGTTCTTTCATGGCCTTTTCTCCCTGTTGTGGGCCCGGTGCGACGCGAGCCCTCTCCATCGAGATACGGCTTCAGATACCGTACCGGCAGCACCATAACGCATGAAAGCCGGGATTGATCCCTGAAAAAATCACATCACGGCCATTTGACCGTTGGCGGCATGGACGAAAGGATCGAATCCACGTTGCCGCCGGTCTTCAGGCCGAAGATCGTGCCGCGGTCGTAGAGCAGGTTGAATTCAACGTAGCGTCCGCGCCGGACCAGCTGTTCCTGCCGGTCTTCGGAACTCCAGTCCCGGTTGAAATTCTGCCGGACGAGATAGGGGTAGACCACCGAAAAGGCCCGGCCGACGTCGCGGGTGAAGGCAAAGTCGGCATCCCAGCCGCCATTTTCGTCGGAAGAATGCAGCCAGTCATAGAAAATGCCGCCCGTGCCGCGCGGCTCCTTGCGGTGCGGCAGATAAAAATACTCGTCGCACCAGTCCTTGAATTTCTCGTGGTTGGCGACCGCCGCATGCTTGTCGCAGACGAATTTCATCGCCTTGTGGAAGGCGGCGGTATCCGGGTCTTCCTGTGTCCGTTTGCGGTCGAGAACCGGCGTCAGGTCAGCGCCGCCGCCGAACCACTGGCGGGTGGTGACAACCATGCGCGTGTTCATGTGCACTGCCGGGACGAACGGGTTCTGCGGATGGGCAATCAGCGAGATGCCCGAGGCCCAGAAGCGCGGATCTTCATCCGCACCGGGTATCTGCTTACGGAATTCCTGGGAAAATTCGCCATGGACGGTGGAGGTGTGAACCCCGACCTTCTCGAAGACCCGGCCATGCATGATGGACATGATCCCGCCGCCGCCATTGCCTTCGTCGCGCTGCCATGGCGTCTGTATGAAACGGCCCGCCGGCCGGTCGGAGAGAGGGCCTTCCAGATCGTCCTCGAGTTGCTCGAAACTGGCGCAAATCTTGTCGCGCAATTCGGCAAACCACGCGGTGGCGGCTGTCTTCTTGTCTTCAAGTGCTTCGGGCAGGATGGCGGGAATATCCGGGCGGTCCATATTAGCGAATCCTTCTTGCTGTATACTTTATCACATCCGGGGCGCGGCAAAGGAAGGTGGTGTTTGGGCTATCCCAAAAAAATGACTCGTTTTCGGGGCGGGGTTTGATCTACTCTCTGCCGTACAGGGTTCAGGAAGGGATGCAAAATGGTCTCCAAAGTACCCAGGACACACTTTCCCAAGCCGCCGCTCGACGGCTTGCGCAAGCAGCTGAAGGAAAGCCGGGGCGAAGCCCCCCGGCAGCGTGGCGCATTCATCCGCGAGAGCTTCCGCCTGCCGCGTCTTGCCGCCCGGGAGAAGGCGAAGGAGTGGTTCGACCAATACCCGAAAGCAGCCTACTGGACGGAAATCGAAAGCTGGTACGAACGGCCTGGCGACATCATCGAATTCACCATGCGCCGTTTGCCCAATGCCGACTAAAATCGGCTGAAAAGACCGCTGCGCGTGCGGAAATCTCGAATTTCCAGGAAAAACCGGCGTGAATTGTCAACAACCGAACACTTTTCTTCATAAATGGCATCAAATTATTTCAATGATGGATTCAGGATTGTCATGAATCGTGGCTGACAGCCTGCCATAAAGACAGTAGAACTTTTTGCAGCGCCGGAGAATCTTCCGGCCGCGCAATCCGCGCAATAAAAAATTCAAGGAGGACACTATGCGCTTATCGTTGATCTCTGGCGTGGCGTTGACGGCTGTCATGGCGATGACTTCATTCGCCCGTGCTGACATCGTCATCGGCAACATCGCGCCTGTAACCGGCCCTGTGGCTGCCTATGGCATGCAGGTGAAGAACGGTGTTGCTGCGGCTGCGGAAGCCATCAATGCCGAAGGCGGCATCAAGGGCGAGAAGATCGTCATCAAGCTTTTCGATGATGCCGGTGAGCCGAAGCAGGGTGTGTCGGTTGCCAACCAGGTGGTCGGCGAAGGCATCAAGTTCGTGGTCGGCCCGGTCACATCAGGTGTTTCGATGCCGGTTTCCGATGTACTGGCTGAAAACGGCATCCTGATGATCACCCCGACCTCCACCACGCCGGATCTGACGACGCGTGGCCTGGACACCGTGTTCCGCACCTGCGGCCGCGATGACCAGCAGGCTGAAGTTGCTGCCCAGTACATTCTCAAGCACTACAAGGATAAGCGCGTCGCGGTTGTCTATGACAAGAACACCTATGGCACGGGTCTGGCCAACAATCTGAAGGCAACGCTCAACAAGGGCGGCGTCAAGGAAGTTGTCGATCAGGGCATCAATGCCGGTGAAAAGGACTACAGCGCGCTCATTACCCGCCTGAAGTCGGAAAAAGCCGACGTGATCTATTTCGGCGGTTACCATCCGGAAGGCGGCCTGATTGCCCGCCAGCTTGCGGATCAGGGCATCAAGGCCCAGATCATCGGTGCCGAAGGCCTGTCGAACACGGAATATTGGGCCATTGGCGGCGCTGCCGCTGCCGGTACGCTGTTCACCAACAGTGCCGATCCGACAAAGAACCCATCCGCTGCGAAGATCATGGAAGCTTTGAAGGCCAAGAACATTCCGGCTGAAGCCTTCACGCTCAATGCCTATGCGGCGCTGCAGGTCATCAAGGCCGGCATTGAAAAGGCCGGCTCCGCCGATCCGGCAGCGGTTGCTGCGGCACTGCATTCCGGCGCACCGGTTTCGACCGTCGTCGGCGACCTGACCTATGCAAAGACCGGCGATCTGACGACGCCGACCTTCGTTCTCTACAAGTGGGAAGACGGCAAGGCAGCCGAAGTCAAGTAAGCTTCCTGTCAGGTGAATGAGGACGCCGGTCAGAAATGGCCGGCGTTTTTCATGCGGGCAGCGAGAACTGCCGCAAGGCTTCACCGGTGGCGATGGCCGCGGACAGTGCCAGGTTGAGCGACCGCGCCCCCGGCACCATCGGGATGATCAATCTGGCATCGGCCGACTGGTGCACCTCATCCGGCACGCCGGCCGATTCGCGTCCAAGCAGCAGGATGTCGCCCTGTCGAAAGGTGAATTGCGTGTAGGGCACAGCCGCCTTGGTGGAAAACAGCAGCAGGCGGCGCTGTTCGCCCTGGCGCCAGTTCTGGAAGTGCTGCCAGTCGGCATGGCGGGTGAGCGCGGCCTGTTCGAGGTAATCCATCCCGGCGCGTTTGAGCGACCGGTCGGACACGTCGAAGCCCGCGGGCTCGATGAGATCGACCCCGATCCCGAAACAGGCGGCCATGCGCAGGATCGTGCCGGTATTGCCCGGAATATCCGGCTGGTAGAGCGCAATGCGCAGGTCGGGTTTGTTTTCAATCACAACCGGTGGGCTCCGTTGGCAATATTTTGCTCAGGCGCATGTATTTCCTGAGAATAGGCTCTCGCTTTTTCCGTTCATAATAGGTATAGGGTTTCGACCGCAACGCTAACTTTGCCAACACAAACTTTGGAGGTGTCGATGACTGAATTTTTCCGACTTCTTCCAAACCGGATGGTTTCTCCCGATGAAGCCGTGCCCGGTGTCGTTGGCGGTCTTGTGTCTGTTCTTTCCGCGTAGTTTTCTTCCCTGACACAAGTCGCAATCGTCCCATGGTTGGCGTTTGCATGTTTGTCTTTCTCTGTTTCCATCATGCTCCGGCAACCCAAGCGCAGTAACCGCCACGCTGCGTCGGAATCATTTTCGTCTCGCGCGTCATGCCGAGACCGTCGCCCGAAAGAGGTTTGATAATGTTTCGCTGGTTTGAAAAAAGGCTTGAGGCGTTTCCATCCGCCGAGCCCGGTGAGCCACCCAAGACACTGGTTGCATTCTGTTTGCACTACACGCGCGGCGCCTGGCCATGGCTCGCCGTCATGGCGGTGTGCACGGCGTCGATCGCCGTCCTTGAAGTGTCGATGTATGCATTCATGGGCAATGTCGTCGACTGGCTGTCCAACCAGTCGCGTGAAACCTTCATTGCGCAGGAAGGCTGGAAGCTGGCACTGCTTGCCGGTGTCGTGCTGATCGTCATGCCCGGCATCGTGCTGCTCGATTCGCTGGTCATTCACCAGACCCTGTTGAGCAATTACCCCATGCGCATCCGCTGGATGGTGCATCGCTATGTCGTCCGCCAGTCCATGACGTTCTTCCAGGACGAGTTTGCCGGGCGGATTTCCACCAAGCTGATGCAGACATCGCTCGCCGTGCGCGAGGCGGTGATGAAGCTGCTCGACGTCCTGAACTATGTGATCGTCTATTTCAGCGGCACGCTCATCATCGCCGCCGCTGCGGATCTGCGTCTCATGGTGCCGTTCCTGATCTGGCTGGCCGCCTATGTCGGGCTGATGTGGTATTTCATCCCGAAGCTGCAGGTGGCATCCAAGGCGCAGGCAGATTCGCGCTCATCCATGACCGGCCGCATCGTCGACAGCTATACGAACATTGCCACGGTCAAGCTCTTCTCCCATTCCAAGCGGGAAGAGAACTATGCCCGCGAGGGAATGGAGGAGTTCCTGTCCACCGCCTATAGGCAGATGCGCATGGTGACGGGATTCCATGTCATGCTCTATGCGATGAACTGCCTTCTGTTGTTCTCGGTGAGCAGCATTGCGATCTGGCTGTGGCTGGGTTCGGCCATCTCCGTTGGCGCCGTGGCGGTGGGCATCGGCCTTGTGCTGCGTCTCAACGGCATGTCGCAATGGATCATGTGGGAAATGTCGGCGCTGTTCGAGAATATCGGAACAGTGGAAGACGGCATTACCTCCATCTCGCTGCCGCGCCTTGTCACCGATGTCCCCAATGCGCCAGAACTGGCCGTCAGCGCCGGTGCGATCCGCTTCGAAGCCATCGGTTTCCACTACGGCAAGGGGGCGGGCGTCATCGACAGGCTGTCCCTCGACATTCGCCCGGGCGAAAAGATCGGGCTGGTCGGACGGTCGGGTGCGGGCAAGTCGACGCTCGTCAACCTGCTCCTGCGGTTCTACGATCTGGAGAGCGGCCGTATCACCATCGATGGCCAGGACATCGCCAAGGTGAAGCAGGACTCGCTGCGCGAGCATATCGGCATGATCACGCAGGATACCTCGCTGCTGCACCGCTCCATCCGCGACAATGTGCTGTACGGCAAGCCCGATGCCTCCGAGGAACTGATGCGCCAGGCCGTGCAGAATGCGCAGGCGGAGACATTCATCGAAGCGGCGTCCGATCCCAAGGGACGGCGCGGGTTCGATGCGCATGTGGGCGAGCGGGGCGTCAAGCTCTCGGGCGGCCAGCGCCAGCGTATCGCCATTGCCCGGGTCATGCTGAAGGACGCGCCGATTCTCATCATGGACGAGGCAACCTCCGCGCTTGATTCGGAAGTGGAAGCGGCCATCCAGGACAATCTTTACCGGCTGATGCAGGGAAAGACGGTCATTGCCATCGCGCACCGCCTCTCCACCATTGCGGCGCTCGACCGTCTCGTGGTGATGGACAAGGGCAGGATCGTGGAGAGCGGCAGCCATGAGGAACTGATTGCCGCCGACGGCATCTACGCCAACCTCTGGGCCCGGCAGTCCGGTGGCTTCCTCGGGCTGGATGACGAGCAGGAAGCGGCGGAATAGCTGCCTTCAACAGTCACACTGCACCAATGCTTCCCGGTTCCGCCGGGGAGCATTTTTCTTTGCCGGGAAATATCTGAATGAACTTTAATTTGACCGGCGAGGGGACTCGCTCAAGAGTATTCTTTCAGTCGCGCGCTGCACGTCTGACCCTGAAAGGCTCCTGATCCGATGTGCACCGCATGAGAAATATCTTCCGTCTGTTCGAAAGCTGGATCGATCCTTACGCCGCACCGCCGGCGGATCATGTCCCGTCGCGGCCGTTCCCGTTCATCTGGTTCTATGTCCGGCAGGCCAAGGCCGCGTTTTTCGCCGTGCTGGTGCTGGGCGGGCTGGTCGCTTTGACGGAAGCGGGCCTGTTCTGGTTTCTCGGCGGGCTCGTCGATATTCTGGCATCGGTCAACCCGGCAAAGGGCTGGCAAGGCCTGATGCAGGATCACGGCACGCCGCTCCTTCTGATGCTGGCGGGTGTCCTGATCGCCCGGACGATCATCCTGACGCTGTCGGCACTGGTCGAGGAGCAGACCGTCGTGCCGGGCTTCTTTAATCTGGTGCGCTGGCAGGCGCATCTGCACACCTATCGCCAGAGCCTCGCCTTCTTCCAGAATGACTTTTCCGGCCGCATCGTCACCAAGGTCTGGGCGACCGGGCAGGCTGTCGGCGATTTTATGATGACGCTTCTGCAGGCCATCTGGATCTGCATCGTCTACAGCGTCACCACCATCGCGCTGATCGGCGACCTTGACTGGCGGCTGGCAACGATCGTCGTCGTCTGGCTCGCTGTGTTCAGCCTGATTGCCCGCTATTTCCTGCCGCGTGTGCGCCGGGCCGCGGCGGAAACAGCCGAAGCGAGCTCCGTCGTCACCGGGCGGCTGGTCGATGGTTACAGCAATATCCAGACGCTGAAGCTGTTCGGCAGTGCGGAGCGCGACGACGCCTATATGCGGCAGGGCATGCAGCGCTGGCTCGATGCCATCATTCCGCTGACGCGCGGCCTGAGCGGCATCCGCATTGCACTCGGCGCAACCAGCGGTGTGATGATCTGCGCCGTGGCGATTGTTTCCATCGATCTGTGGTTGAAGTCGGAAATATCGCCTGGCGCCATCGCCTTCACCATCGGCCTTGTCCTGCGGTTAAGCATGCTTTTGGGACGGACCATGGCCAACCTCAACGGTCTCCTGCGCAATTACGGTACCATCCAGAATTCGATGGAACTGCTGGCGCGGCCGGTCACCGTTGTCGACAAACCCCGTGCGGCACAGCTTGCGGTACCCGCAGGCGCCATCCGTTTCGACAATGTGCAGTTCCACTATGACCGCTCGAAGCCGGTCTTCGACAATCTGTCGCTGAACATTCTTCCCGGCGAAAAGGTCGGGCTTGTCGGGCGTTCCGGTGCGGGCAAGTCCACCCTGGTCAACCTGCTCCTGCGTTTCTACGACGTGCAGGCCGGGCGCATTCTGATCGACGGACAGGATATTGCGGAGGTAACACAGGACTCGTTGCGCGCGCATATCGGCATGGTAACGCAAGACACCTCGCTGCTGCATCGCTCTGTGCGTGACAACATCCTGTACGGCCGTCCCGAGGCATCCGATGAACTGATGCGGCAGGCCGTGGAGAATGCGCAGGCCGACACCTTCATTGCCGCCTTGACCGATCCCAAGGGCAGGCGGGGCTTCGATGCCCATGTGGGCGAACGCGGCGTCAAGCTGTCCGGCGGCCAGCGGCAGCGCATCGCCATTGCGCGGGTCATGCTGAAGGACGCACCGATTCTCATTCTCGACGAGGCGACGTCGGCACTCGATTCGGAAGTGGAAGCGGCTATCCAGGACAATCTCTACCGGCTGATGCGCGGCAAAACCGTCATCGCCATCGCGCACCGCCTGTCGACCATCGCTGCGCTCGACCGGCTTGTGGTCATGGATGGCGGACGCATTGTCGAGAGCGGCAGCCACGACGCGCTG
Organism: Todiramphus chloris collaris; assembly: GCA_025345505.1. NCBI lineage: Eukaryota > Metazoa > Chordata > Aves > Coraciiformes > Alcedinidae > Todiramphus > Todiramphus chloris. The sequence continues at coordinate 909,387 of JANVCC010009742.1, read as the reverse complement.
ATCGCCGCCAACGGGCTCTACGCCGGACTTTGGGCGCGCCAATCCGGCGGCTTTATCGGGCGGCTGTGAGGCCGCTGCGAAAATGCAAACAGATTCATGGCCAAAGAGTGGAAAAGGTGTGGCGACTTATCCCTGCGACATCCTGCCCTTGTGGCTCTGTCAGGCTGGACAAGCTCATGCGACATGCTTAGAAACCACGCAATATGCTGGGGAATCCGCGAGGCTCATTCTATGGGCCAGTCGTGTATTGTGGTGACAAAGTGGACTCTCCTGCTGCGTTGTTATTCGGAAAGGAACAGGCCCCGTGAGCGCACACGATACGACCGAGCCAACACGGCGTGACTTCCTCTATATTGCGACAGGTATGGCCGGTGTGGTCGGAGCGGGAGCCTTTGCATGGCCCTTCATCGACCAGATGAGACCGGACGCATCCACGCTGGCAGTCTCGTCCATCGAAGTTGATGTTTCAGCGCTGACACCGGGCATGTCCCTGACGGTCAAATGGCGCGGTAAACCCGTTTTCATTCGCAATCGTACGCCGAAGGAAATCGAGGATGCCAAAAACGTCCAGCTGAGCCAGCTCAAGGATCCGATTGCGCGTAACGCCAATCTGCCGAGCGATGCCCAGGCGACCGATGCTGATCGCGGTGCAGGCAAAGGCAAGGAAAACTGGCTGGTCATGATCGGCGTGTGCACCCATCTGGGTTGCATTCCGCTCGGCCAGCAGGGGGATTTCGGCGGCTGGTTCTGCCCATGCCACGGCTCGCAATACGATACTGCCGGGCGCATCCGTTCCGGTCCCGCACCGGAAAACCTGCCCGTCCCGCCACTTTCATTCATTTCCGACACCGTCATCAAGATCGGCTAAGGTTCCAGGGGGAGACACGACATGAGCGGTGGACATTCATCCTATACGCCGAACACAGGTATCGAAAAATGGGTCGATGCGCGACTTCCGTTGCCGCGTCTGATCTATGATTCATTCGTTGCCTATCCTGTTCCGCGCAATCTCAACTACGCCTATGCCTTCGGTGGCATTCTGGCGATCATGCTGGTGGCGCAGATCATTACCGGTGTCGTTCTGGCCATGCATTATGCGGCTGAGACGGGACTGGCATTCAACTCCGTTGAAAAGATCATGCGCGACGTGAATTCGGGCTGGCTGCTGCGCTACCTGCATTCCAACGGCGCATCGATGTTCTTCCTTGCGGTCTGGGTGCATATTTTCCGCGGGCTCTACTACGGTTCCTACAAGGCGCCGCGCGAGCTGTTGTGGATTCTCGGCGTGATCATCCTTCTCCTGATGATGGCGACCGCCTTCATGGGCTACGTCCTGCCCTGGGGCCAGATGTCCTTCTGGGGTGCAACCGTTATCACCGGCTTCTTCACGGCGTTTCCGATCATCGGTGACCCGATCCAGCAGCTGCTGCTCGGCGGTTTTGCCGTGGATAATCCGACCCTCAACCGCTTCTTCTCGCTGCATTACCTGCTGCCCTTCATGATTGCCGGTGTTGTTATCCTGCACGTCTGGGCCCTGCACGTGACCGGCCAGACCAACCCGACCGGTATTGAAGTCAAGTCGAAGACGGACACGGTGGCGTTCACACCCTATGCAACCATCAAGGATGCATTTGCGCTGTCGCTCTTCCTGATCCTCTTTGCCTATTTCGTCTTCTACATGCCGAACTACATGGGCCATCCGGACAACTACATCCCGGCTGACTCGCTGAAGACGCCAGCCCACATCGTTCCTGAATGGTACTTCCTGCCATTCTACGCGATGCTGCGCGCCATCACCTTCAACATCGGACCGATCAACTCGAAGCTCGGCGGCGTTCTGACCATGTTCGGCTCGATCGCGATCCTGTTCATCGTGCCATGGCTCGATACATCGAAGGTGCGTTCGGCCGTCTATCGTCCCTGGTACAAGCTGTTCTTCTGGATCTTCGTTGCCAATGCCATCATGCTCGGCTGGCTCGGTTCGCGTCCTGCCGAAGGCATCTACACGATCCTTTCGCAGCTTGGCACAGCCTTCTACTTCGGCTTCTTCATCATCATCATGCCGTTGCTCGGCCTGATCGAAACGCCGCGCCGCATACCAAACTCGATTACCGAAGCTGTGCTTGCCAAGACCAAGAGCGGCGGTCAGCCCGCGGGTGTTGCGGCGGCTCCGGAAACCAAAGGCTGAGAAACGTGAAGGACTCTCCGATGAAAAAAATCCTCCTCGGTCTCGCAGCTGCCGGTCTCGGTACCATGCTGGCTTTCGGCGGCGGTGCGTTTGCGGAAGAAGCAGCCCACAATGCTGCTGAGCCGACGCACTTCCCGATCAAGCATCCGGAACAGATGAAGTGGTCCTTCGCCGGCCCCTTCGGCACCTATGACAAGCAGCAGCTTCAGCGCGGTCTGAAGATCTACAAGGAAGTCTGCTCCGCCTGTCATTCGATGAAGCTGGTGGCTTTCCGTTCGCTTTCGGAACTCGGTTACAGCGAAGCGCAGGTCAAGGCATTCGCCGCGGAATATGAAGTGAAGGACGGCCCCAATGCGGAAGGTGAGATGTTCACCCGCAAGGCTATTCCGGCCGATCATTTCCCGGCGCCGTTCGCCAATGAACAGGCAGCGGCTGCCGCCAACAATGGTGCCGCTCCGCCCGACTTCTCGCTCATCGCCAAGGCTCGTGCTGTCGAGCGCGGCTTCCCGCAGTTCCTGATCGACATCTTCTGGGGACAGTATCAGGAAGGCGGACCGGACTATATTCACGCGCTGCTGACCGGCTTCGGCGAAACACCGCCGGAAGGCATGAAGATCCCCGAGGGCACGCACTACAACCCTTACTTCATCGCCGCCAAGTCATTGGCCATGGCCCAGCCGTTGCAGGATGGCCAGGTGACCTATGATGACGGTTCGCCGCAGACACTGGCGCAGTATTCGAAGGACGTATCGGCATTCCTGATGTGGGCCGCTGAACCGCACCTGGAAGACCGCAAGAAGACCGGTTTCCGCGTCATGATCTTCCTTGTTCTGTTTGCGGGTCTCCTCTACGTCGCCAAGCGCCGAATCTGGGCCGACATCGAACATTGATCGGCTCTGACAATATCTGATCCGGAAAGGGCGCCTTGCGCCCTTTTCTTTTGCGGTGGTGGTCTATTAGACTGCACCGCTGTGCGCCTTGCAGGCACAAAGGAGTGACGACATGGATTCGACGCTGAAGCAGACGCTGGTGGATGCCATTCGGAATATCCCCGATTACCCCAAACCCGGTGTCATGTTTCGCGACATCACGACCCTGCTTGGCAATGCACGCGCCTTTCGCCGGGCCGTCGATGAACTGGTCCATCCCTATGCGGGCGGCAAGGTCGACAAGGTTGCCGGCGTGGAAGCGCGCGGCTTCATCATCGGCGGCGCCATGGCGCACCAGCTGTCCTCCGGTTTCGTGCCGATCCGCAAGAAGGGCAAGCTGCCGCATGACACGGTGCGCATCGCCTACAGCCTGGAATATGGCGTCGATGAAATGGAGATGCACCGGGATGCCATCGTGCCCGGCGAGAAGGTCATTCTCGTCGATGACCTGATCGCAACGGGCGGCACGGCCGAAGCTGCGGTGAAACTGTTGCAGCAGATGGGTGCCGATATTGTCAGCGCCTGCTTCATCATCGATCTGCCTGATCTGGGCGGGCGCAGGAAGCTCGAAGCGCTCGGCGTCAACGTGCGCACGCTCATCGCCTATGAAGGCCACTGAGGGCCTTCTGCGGCCCCTTACTAGGCTAATCCTATCAACGCGGCGCTGTTGAACTCCAGGACCTTCTGTTCGTTCTGGTTATAGGCTGCGGATGACATCTGCATCATCGCCCAGCCGGGGCGCGATTGCAGCGCGCGAAACCCGTTCAGCGTCCGGGTAAAACGGATCGTGTCCCCGGCATAAACAGGCTTCAGCCATTTCAGGTTTTCAAAGCCGGGCGAGGGGCCGAATTGCGGCGGCGTTTCGCCCCGCTCCATGGCCGCCTTGATCTGGCGTTTCATGTCCTCGACATTCAGCCGCATCCAAATGGCCGTCGTATGCCAGCCGGAGGCACACAGTGCCCCGAAATTGCTATGTTTGGCCGCTTCCGGATCCACGTGGAAACGCTGCGGATCGTACTTCCTGGCAAAGGTGACGATCTCTTCGGCGGTGAATGTGTGCGTGCCGAGATCGCGTTCGATCCCGATAAGGGCGGTGAGGGCTGCGCTCATGCTGCGGCGGGCTCCCGCAATGTGAACATGCCGGTGTTCTGCAGTTCGCAGACCACTTCGCCATGCTGATTGGAGATGGCGTGGTGCAGAACGATGAAGCCGAGGTCCGGCTTGGATTTGGATACGCGCCGTTCGATGACCGTACTCTTGCCGGTCAGCGTGTCCCCGGCAAGAACCGGCTTCTTCCACTTGGCGTAGTCGATGCCCGGCGCACCCTGCGATGTGGAATCGAGGAGATAGGCATCGCACATCATGCGCATGAACATGGAAACCGTGTGCCAGCCGGAGGCGGCAAGGCCGCCAAGGATGCTGGCCTTGCCCGCAGCCTCGTCCAGATGGAAGGGCTGGGGATCGAACTGGGTGGCGAAATCGATGATTTCACCGGCTTCGACGGATTTCGCGGGGAGCAGCCATTCGCTGCCGACCGTGAAATCCTCATAGGCATATCGGGGATTGTAGTCGCTCATGCCACCATAATAGGCATGAGCGCATTTGGTTCAAGAGGCAGAAGCGCGTCTTATGTATTGAAACGGAACAGCATGATATCGCCGTCCTGCACTACATATTCCTTGCCTTCGTCGCGCGCCTTGCCGGCTTCCTTGGCGGGCACTTCGCCGCCGAGGGTGACATAGTCATTATAGGCGATGGTCTGCGCGCGGATGAAGCCGCGCTCGAAATCCGTGTGGATGACGCCGGCGGCCTGCGGCGCCTTTGAGCCGCGTTCAACGGTCCAGGCGCGGGCCTCCTTCGGTCCGACGGTGAAATAGGTGATCAGGTGCAGGAGCTTGTAACCGGCACGGATCAGGCGATCGAGACCGGGCTCGTCCAGGTTCATCGCGTCCAGATATTCTTTGGCCTCTTCATCCGGCAACTGAGCGACTTCCGCTTCGATGGCAGCGGAGATCGTCACCGTCTCGGCGCCCTGGGCCGTTGCCATTTCCTCGACGGCTTCCGTGTGTTCGTTGCCGGTTGCCGCATCGCTTTCGGCGACGTTGCAAACGTAGAGCACAGGCTTTGAGGTCAGGAGATTGAGGCCCTGCAGAATGAGGAGGTCGTCCGGCGCAATGCCGTTCAGCATGAAGCGCACCGGCTTGCCGCCCTGCAGCAGGGACAGTGCCTGCTCCATGACGGGAAGAACGGTGAGGGCTTCCTTGTCCTTGACGCCAGCGCGCTTGCGGAACTGCACGATGCGGCGCTCGAGACTATCGAGGTCGGAAAGCATCAGTTCCGTCTCGACGGTTTCCGCGTCGGAGACGGGATCGATCCGGCCTTCCACATGGGTGATGTCGTCATCTTCAAAGCAGCGCAGCACGTGCACCACGGCGTCGACTTCGCGGATGTTGGCAAGGAACTGGTTGCCGAGGCCTTCACCCTTGGACGCGCCGCGCACGAGGCCAGCGATATCGACAAAGCTGATACGGGTCGGGACGATGTTGGCGGATTTGCCGATCTTGGCGATGGCCTGCAGGCGCGGGTCAGGCACGGCAACTTCGCCGGTGTTCGGCTCGATGGTGCAGAACGGATAGTTCGCAGCCTGCGCGGCAGCTGTCTTGGTCAAGGCGTTGAAAAGCGTCGATTTGCCAACATTGGGCAAGCCAACGATGCCGCATTTGAAACCCATAATCTGCGATCCTTATTCTTTCTTGCCGAAGAGCTTGTTCAGCATGTCGGCCATCGGGCCGGTTTTTGGAATGTTGACGTTCGGCTTGGCCGGACGTGCCTGCCGGATATGGCTTTGACCCGCCGGTTTTGCAACCGGATTCGGCTCGTTCCTGTGGCCGCTGCCGGTGGCGAGCGCCACACGGTTCATGAACCCGGCATCGTCCTTGTTGACGAGCAAACCCGTATTGTCGGCGATGGCCCCGAGAATGGGTTCGACCCATTCCCCGTCCGCCTTGGAAAAATTGCCGAGGACATGGTGTGTCACCATCTCCTTGACGCCGGGATGACCGATCCCGACACGAATGCGCCGGTAGTCCTTGCCGCAATGGGCATCGATGGACTTGATGCCGTTGTGCCCGCCCGAACCGCCGCCCGTCTTCACGCGCAGCTTGCCCGGCGGCAGGTCCAGTTCATCATAGATGACGACGAGATCGCCCAGCGCCAGCTTGTAGAAGCGCATGGCCTCGCCAACGGACTGGCCGGACAGATTCATGAACGTCTGGGGTTTGATCAGAATGACCTTTTCGCCGTCGATCGTGCCGTCGGCGATCAGGGCCTGGAACTTCTTGGTCCAGGGAGAAAAACGATGGCGACGGTGTATTTCATCCGCCGCCATGAAACCGATATTATGCCGGTTTGCAGCATATTGGGAGCCGGGATTGCCAAGACCTGCGATGAGCAGCACGGTGCCATAGCTCCCAATAGAGACGATTACTCGCCGTCTTTTTCTGCCGTTTCAGTGGTCTCGGCTGCTGCCTCAACGGTCTCGTCTTCTGCAGCGAGAACAGCCGGAGCGGCAATCGTGGCAATGGTGAAGTCACGATCGTGGATAACCGATGTTACGCCCTTCGGCAGTGTAACAGCGGAAATGTGGATCGAGTCACCGATCTGCAGGCCGGTCAGATCGATTTCGATCGCATCCGGAATTGCATTTGCCGGGGCATGCAGTTCGACATCGTGACGAACGATGTTGAGAACGCCGCCGCGCTTGATGCCTGGGGACAGTTCTTCGTTGAGGAAGTGAACAGGGACGTTCACGTTCACAACCGACTTTGCCGACACACGCAGGAAGTCAACATGCACTGGCTTGTCGCTGACCGGATCGAGCTGGAAGTCCTTGGGAAGGACCTGAATGGTCTTGCCATCCAGCTGGATGTTCGCGATCGTCGTCTTGAAGCCGCCGCCGTGAATCTTGTAGTAGAGTGTCTTGTAGTCGAGGGTAATCGAGATTGGTGCCTGCTTGTCACCATAGATGACTGCTGGCACTTTACCGTTGCGGCGAATTTCCCGGGAGGACCCCTTACCAACCCGTTCGCGCGCCTCGGCCTTGAGCTCGTATGCTTCGCTCATGGCATTTCCTTTCGAGGTTCAAATCTGGAGTGTTTTCCGGGTTGTCTGCAAAGAAAGCCCAAAAAACATGAAGCGGTCGCATGGCCATCCGGAACCGGATGAAATGACCGCCCCATTCCGCGTTGCCTCCAAGGGTGTCTACGCGGATGGCGGCTCTATAACGGAAAGAGACGCTATGTGCAAGTTTGTTGCTTGACCGGTATGCCGGGAAAGTCTGTCATTCCACCGTCATAGGCGCTGTTTAGGGCGGGACAACGGAACAGGGACGGGCGATGGCCGGGACAATAGCGCTGGAACAGCAAAAAATCGAGGCGCGCGACGCGTTTTATACCTTCGGCAAGATCGGCCTTCTGTCCTTCGGCGGTCCGGCCGGCCAGATCGCGATGATGCACCGCGTGCTGGTTGATGAAAAGCAGTGGATCAGTGAGGAACGCTTCCTGCATGCGCTGAATTTCTGCATGCTGCTGCCCGGTCCCGAAGCGATGCAGCTTGCCACCTATCTCGGCTGGCTGTTTCACGGGGTGAGGGGCGGTGTTGTCGCCGGGCTTCTGTTTATCCTGCCGGGCGCGTGCGTGATGCTGGCGCTGTCGGCGCTTTATGTCAGTTTCGGGCAGGTGCCCGTCGTCGAAGGGCTGCTGTTTGGTCTGAAAGCGGCCGTGCTGGCGATTGTGCTCGAGGCCCTGATCAAGGTCGGCAAGCGCGCCCTGACCGACTATCCCGCCTATGGCGTCGCGGTTTGCGCATTTGTCGCCATTGCCCTCATCAAGATGCCGTTTCCGCTGGTCATCCTGATCGCGGGGATTTTCGGCTTTGCGCGCTATCGCCTGACCAACAGAGTGTCCCCGTCATTGCCCGACAGAACCATTGTCGAACCCGCGGCGCGCGGTGCTTTCCGGTCCGTCCTGATGTGGACCGTGCTCTGGCTGGGGCCGCTTGCGCTCTTGCTGGCCGGGCTGGGGCAGAGCAATGTCTTTGCCGCCGAAGCAGCGTTCTTCTCCAAGATGGCCGTCGTCACCTTCGGCGGCGCCTATGCGGTACTGGCTTATGTGGCGCAGCAGGCGGTGGACTATTATGGCTGGCTGAAGCCTGACGAAATGCTCACCGGGCTGGGGCTGGCTGAAACCACCCCCGGACCGCTCATCCTGGTGCTGGCCTTTGTCGGTTTCGTCGGCGGCGCGCGCCTGTCCGGCTTCGATCCGCTCACCGGCGGGCTGCTTGGCGGGCTGACGGCGCTGTGGTTCACCTTCGCACCGTGTTTTCTCTGGATTTTTGCCGGTGCGCCCTTTGTCGAGCGGCTGCGCCATGTCGGCTGGCTGAAAGCCTCGCTGGCGGCGATCACCGCCGCCGTCGTCGGTGTCATCGCCAATCTTGCCGTATGGTTCGGCCTGCATGTGCTGTTTGGTGCGTTTCAGGAAAGGCTGGTTGGGCCGCTGCATCTGCCGGTATTGGACCTCGCCGCCTTTGACTGGGCGGCGGCAGCCATAGCGTCGGGAGCGGCAGTCGCACTGATTGCGCTGCGCTTCAACATGCTTGTTGTGCTGGGATTGGCAGCGCTGGCCGGAATCCTGCTCCGGCTCTAGTCGAACAGGCTGGAAACCGATTCTTCCGAGGCTGTGCGCGAAACCGCTTCACCGATCAGATCGGAAATCGACAGGACACGGATATTGTGCGCCGCTTCGATGGCCGGTGTCGGCTGGATGGAGTCGGTGATCACCAGTTCCTTCAGCTTCGAGCCGGCAATACGGGCGACCGCACCGCCGGAAAGCACGCCGTGGGTGATGTAGGCGGTGACGCTGGTAGCACCCTTGGCAAGAAGCGCTTCGGCCGCGTTGCACAATGTGCCGCCGGAATCGACGATATCGTCGAACAGCAGACAATCCTTGCCGGTGACTTCACCGATAACGTTCATGACTTCCGATTCACCGGGACGGTCGCGGCGCTTGTCGACGATGGCAAGCTGCGCGTCGATGCGCTTGGCCAGCGAACGGGCACGAACCACACCGCCGACGTCGGGCGAGACGACCATGACATTCGATGTGCCGTAATGAGCGCGGACATCGCGGGCGATGACCGGAACGGCATAGAGGTTGTCGGTCGGGATATCGAAGAAGCCCTGGATCTGGCCGGCGTGCAGATCGAGCGTCAGCACGCGGTTTGCACCGGCTTCGGTGATCAGATTGGCAACCAGCTTGGCGGAGATCGGGGTGCGCGGACCGGGCTTGCGGTCCTGGCGGGCATAGCCGAAATACGGAAGGACTGCGGTGATGCGCTTTGCCGAGGACCGGCGGAAGGCATCGATCATGATGAGCAGTTCCATCAGGTGATCATTGGCCGGGAAGGACGTCGACTGCATGACGAAGACATCTTCGCCGCGCACGTTTTCCTGGATCTCGACAAATATCTCCTCGTCGGCGAAGCGCCGGACGCTGGCCTTTCCAAGCGGAATATTGAGATATTTGGCGACAGATTCAGCGAGAACGCGATTGGAATTGCCCGCGAATAGTTTCATGCCCGTATTTTCCCCGGTGCCAGCCAAGTGAAGGATATGCGGGGCCTTTTACTGTGCCTGACGCACATTGCAAGCGGGCAGGGCAGATTCATGCACAGTTCCTCGCTAATATCGCGTCAAACGCGTAAATATGTCACGTCTTGGCGCCGGATACCCATTTCAGATAGCCGTCGATGGCCTTGTCGGCGATTGATTCCATCACCTTCGGCGGCACGGTGCTCCAAGGGTCCGTTCCGTTGCCGGGGACGATTTCCTGTCCCTGGATACGGTGAAGCCGGGTTCCCGCAGGGTCGAGCACGTCCCAGACATAGATGATCGTCGTCTGGTTGCCGTCAGGCAGGGCGGAGAAGTAGCCCTTCATGATATGCGTGTTGTCGGTATCGGCGGCCGTACCCAGAACGATGCCCTTGGCCTTGGCCAGCGCCGAGAGCCGTTGCGACAAGGGTGTGGCGGCGGCAATCGGGGCGCCGACGATCGGGGCGAAACGCAGTTTTGCCGTGCGGGACACACCCGGCTGCGCGGCGCCCGATGCAACGGCGGTGCCAGCGGACGTTGCGGTTCCCGGTTGCGGCGTTGCTGCGGGTGTCCCTGGCGCCGTGGCCGTCGGCGTCGCGGTGGTCACCGTTGCCGGCGTGGTGCCCGGCGTGACCGTTCCCGGCGCTGCAGCTGTGCCTTGCGCTGCCGGAAGGTCTTTCTTTGTCACGCCCATCGGCGATTCGGCGCTGTTGCAGGCACTGAGGCCAAGAGCCGCCAGCGCCACACAGGTATAGGTCAGTGATTTGCGAGACATCATCTTTGGTCTAACCCCATCATGAGCCATAGTTGTGCCATCTCGAAAAAACGAAAGCTGACAAAAGTTTTATTTTACGATCAAGTCAAGAGGTTGGCGCGAAAGTGGCTCGGCAGCGCCATTGGTCGTGAGGTAGGTCCGTCCCAATGTCATGGCCGTACCGCTGTCGGAATCCATAATGATCATATGGGCAAAAAGCGTCATGTCGGGCTGTATCCGCTCCGGATTGCCGGCATAGAACATCGGCATGTCCATCCATGAGGGTGTGAAGCGCGCGCCTTGCGAATAGCCACAGGCATTGAGCCGGTGCCGCGTCAGGTCATGCGCCTCCATCACCTGGGAATGCGCGTCAAACACATCACCGAAAGTTGATGCCGGAGTCATCGCCTCTTCAACTGCCTCGAGCGCCTCGCGGGCCGCGTCATAGAGCTCCAGATGGCGTTTCGACGCCTTGCCGGTCAGCACGGTGCGCATCATTGCCGCGTGGTAATGGCGATAGACACCGGCCCATTCCAGCGTGAGCTGGTCGTTTTTCGTGAGCTTGCGCCGCCCGGCCTTGTACCGGCACAGCAGGGCATCTTCGCCCGAACCGATGATGAATTCGTTGGCCGGGTAATCGCCGCCGCCGGCGAAGATGGCGCCCTGCATGGCCGCGAGGATGTCGCCTTCGTCGGCACCGGCCTTGATGAGCTTCAACGCTGCATCCAGCGCCTCGTCGCCAAGTTCGGCCGCCTTGCGGCTATAGGCGATTTCAGCCGGGCTTTTCAGCACGCGCAGCCTGTCGACAAGACCGGATGCGTCGACGATTTGGCCAAAGGCGGCGAGTTGCTCATCGAGCTTGCGGCCATTGGCGGCGGTCAGGCCATGGGTCTGGTATTCGACGCCGATGCGTTTGCCGAGCAGGTCGAGATCGTTGAGGAGTTCGCGCAAATCCGCTGCCGGATTGGCATTGTCGCGGTCGGCCCAGATCACGATGTTTTCGATGTTCGAGGTCTGGCGGGCCTGGCGCAAATCGGCCGAGCGGGTCATCAGCACCTGGCTGCCATCGGACTTGACGACGAGACACTGGAAGAAGCAGAAGCCGAACGTGTCATAGCCGGTCAGCCAGTACATGCTCTCCTGCGCGAAGAGCAGAATGGCATCCAGCTTCTGCTCGGCCATCACCATCATCAGGCGGTCGCGGCGTGCCGCAAATTCCTCGGGCTCGAAATGAAGGGCCATCATTGTTCCTCTAGAATGGTGATCGCCGAGATCTGGCGACCATAGTCCGGTTCCTTGCGGTGGGTGGTGCGCCGGTAGGAGAAAAACTGGTCTTCCTCGGCATAGGTGCATTTCTCCAGTGCGGCGGCGTTCACCCCGGCATTGCCCAGCCGCATGGTGATGAAAGCCCAGAGATCGAACATCTTGTGGTTTTCTTTGGCGGAGTCGCGGAAAAAACGGGTGTAGGACGGGTCGGTTCCGGTGAACTGATCATAGAATTCCGCGCCGACTTCGTAATTGTCGGGGCCGATCGTTGGTCCCAGCACCGCCTGGATGTTGCCGCGTTTCGCACCGAGCGCAATCATCGCGTCGATGGTGTTTTCCAGTACCCCGCCAAGGGCGCCGCGCCAGCCCGCATGGGCCGCGCCGATGACTTTCGCATCGCGGTCGGCAAACAGGATCGGGCCGCAATCGGCCGACAGCGCACCGATGACAAGGCCGGGTGTCGCCGTCACCATGGCGTCGGCCTTGGGCCGCTCGCCGGTGAGCGGCGCCGTAACCGTGATGACATCGGGCGAATGCACCTGATGCACGGTGACGAGATGAGAGAGGTCGGCGCCCAAAGCATTGGCGACGCGCCTGCGGTTTTCCCGGACATGGTCCTGATTGTCGTTGGAGCCGCTGCCGACGTTCAATCCGGCGTAGATACCTGTGGAAACACCGCCGATACGGGTGAAGAACCCGTGAGCGATTCGATCTTTCTCGGGAGACCCCAGCAGGGAAGCGTGCAGCGCTACTGGTTTTTCAGACGTGATCATGCCGGATTGCTCTTTCTCAAGGCTGCGGATGGTGGTGGAGCATCGACGCGAAGTCAATTGCTTCCGTCATATGGATTCGAATGGAAACAAATGTGTGGCGGAGTCCGCGACGCAAAGCACCTTGAACAGCGTGCCCATCTGATCGGGGCCTGCCAACCGCTCGACATCGGCGCGGATCTGCTCCTGGAACGCCGCCGGCTTGCCGCGGCCGAGGGCACCGGCGCGGTCGAGCAAGCCCATGGCGATGAGAAAATCTCCCTGCGTCATGGCATTCGCCGTGCAGCCTTCAGAACGCGCGGCCTTTGCCAGCATGGCAAAATCCACATGGCTGGTCAGGTCGGCTTCACCCGGCGTGTCCAGCACATCAACAGGCGTATGGCTGCGCAGCGCCTGCAGCGTATCGCCGAAACCCTGCTGCAGATGGCCGTAGTCGAAGAGCAGCGCCGCGCCGCGCGCGCGGTGCAGGCGTTCGGCGATATCCTGCATCAGCGCGCTGCGTGCCGGGGCAATCTCGACAACGCTGCCATCGGGTGCCGTGCTGTATCCGGCGGGCAAGAGCGCCGTATCGATCGATCCGCTTCCCGCCGCAAATGCCAGGTTGCCGCCGTCGTCGACGGTGACGATGCGGTCGACGAAACGCCCGCCCGATTTGACGTACTGGCGGACCGGAATGGCATCGAACAGCTCGTTGGCCAAGAGAACCAGCGGACCGGATGGCAAATCGCCGAACTGCGCATGCCACTGGATTTCTAGGCCCGATGGCGCGAGTGTCTCTTTCTGGATCTGCACGAGGCGCGGGCTGATCTCGACCATGCGGATCTGTGCCGCCGCGATGAAATCCGGAGCAAGCTTTAATGCCGTGCGCAGCACGTCCTGCATCAGCGTGCCGCGTCCGGGCCCCATCTCGCACAGAATGAATGCGGCGGGCGATCCCATCGCCTGCCAGGCACTGACACACCAGACGCCGGCAAGCTCGCCGAACATCTGGCTGACTTCCGGGGCGGTGATGAAATCGCCCTCGCGGCCGAACGGTTCGCGCGTCGTGTAATAGCCGGCATCCGGATCGAACAGGCACAGCGCCATGTAGTCGGCAACGCTGATCGGGCCGGTCAGCCCGATCTGCCGGATGATGCGTTGTTTCAGTGTCATCGTCCGGTGGAAACTTCCGGGTTGCGGGCGGTCAGCAGCGCCCACAGGCCGACAAGCACCATGGGAACGGACAGGATCATGCCCATCGTCAGCCAGCCGCCATAGAGATAACCGAGCTGGGCATCCGGCTCGCGGAAGAACTCGACAAAGATGCGCGACAGGCCATAGCCGGTGATGAAGGCGCCGCCGATAAAGCGCGGGCTCTTCAGCTTGCGGCCGTAAAAGATCAGCAGCGCCAGGGTGGCGAACAGGACGATGCCTTCCAGCGCCGCCTCGTACAGCTGGCTCGGATGGCGGACGAACGGGCCGCCGGTCGGGAAGATCATGCCCCAGGGCACATCGGTGATGCGGCCCCAGAGTTCGCCATTGATGAAATTGGCAACCCGGACCAGCCCGAGGCCGACAGGAACGCCCGCGGCGATGGTGTCGATCATGCTGAACACCTTGATCTTGCGCGAGCGGGCGAAAAGAATCATCGCCAGCGTGGTGCCGATCAACCCGCCATGGAAGGACATGCCGCCTTCCCACACCTTGAAGATGTCGAAGGGGTGGCTGATGTAGCGGGCGAGATCGTAGAACAGGATATAGCCGATGCGTCCGCCCAGAACCACGCCGAGCGCAGCCCACAGGACGAAGTCGTCGAGATCGTTGGGCTTCATCGGCGGCGTGTTGTTGGCCCATAGGCGCGGCTTGCTGATGAGTCTCTTGCCGTACCACCAGGCGAAGAGAATGCCGACGACATAGCCGAGGCCATACCAGTGAACGGAGAACGGCCCGATGGAAAAGATCACCGGATCGATATTGGGAAATGCGATCGCGGCCATCGTCGGGACAAGTATTTCGCTCACAATAGGCACTCCGTCATCATCTGGTTCATCGGCGCGGACCATGCGCGAGGGCAGGAACAGCGTCAAGCCGCCTGTCCGGTAACATTTGCGCAATTATGACCTTCGCTTGCAATCGCCTGCCGCGGCGATTATTTGATGGGGAAAGCAACAGAGGTATCTGCCATGACCAATGGATCAAACCGCGTTCTTGATGAACTGGCCAAGCTCGTGACCGACGCCGCCGGTGCAGCGCAGGGCGTCCGCCGCGAAGTCGAAACCGCTTTCCGTGGGCAGGCTGAACGGCTGCTCAACACCATGGATGTGGTGCAGCGCGAGGACTTCGAAGCGGTGCGCGAAATGGCCATCCGTGCCCGTGCCGAAAACACGGCGCTGCTCGCCCGTATAGAAGCGCTGGAAGCGCTCGTCGGTCACAAGGAAAAGCCCGCCGCCGATGCGGCAAAACCGGCAAAGGCAGCGGCGTCCGGCACGCGCGCCAAGAAGGACTGACCGTCAAAAGAATCGCATTTTTGCAGGCCCATTGCCCGTGTCCGGGCAGTGGGCCTTTTGCATTTTTGACCGCTCCGGAATCGCGGACACGCTCTGCGGGGCGCACGGGCGCCGTTTCGCGGTGATTTATCCGGCATATTCGGGCTGTCCCCAAAATAAATCTTAAGAAATTATCAACAGGTGGAAATCGCCGAAAATCGTTTTCTTAGAGTCAGTTAAAGGCTGGTCGTGAATCATTTTCATAACATCTGTCCACACCCATTCGCGCCATTTGGTCAAAAGGGGACTGGCGCTCGGACTCAGCATCAATACACTGAAATTACAGCATGATTCGTTTCAATGGTCATGCAGCGGGTAACAAGTTCATATCCGTGGTCCGGCTGGTGCGTACTGCCTGCCGGTGAGTTTTCAAGCGTTAGGTGTCCTTTGGGTGGGTGCGCTGTGCTCCCGCAGCGTCAGATGAGATTCGATTGAGCAGGTAATGGCGATGAGCCTTCTGGAAATAGAGATTGCGCGTGATTTGCATCCGGTCGATGTGATTGAACATGTGGCCCATGCCAATGAATGGGCTTTCGAGCGCACCGGGGACGACGAGATTGCCATTACGGTCGAGGGCAACTGGACCGATTACCAGATTTCCTTCTCGTGGATGGAAGATTTCGAGGCGCTGCATCTGGCCTGCGCCTTTGACATCGCGGTCAGCGAACCGCGCGTCAACGAAGTGATGCGATTGCTGTCGCTGATCAACGAACAGCTGCTGATGGGGCATTTCGATCTGTGGCGCCAGGAAGGCGCGGTGATGTACCGCCAGTCGCTGCTTCTGTCCGGCGGTGCGGAACCGACGAGCAAACAGGTGGAAGTGCTTCTGTCCAGTGCGCTGGATGCCTGCGAGACCTATTTCCAGGCATTCCAGTTTGTTGTCTGGTCGGGCTCGACAGCACGGGAATCGCTCGATAGCATTCTGTTCGAGACGGTCGGTTCCGCCTGACCTGAAGCATGTCGGTTTGTTTGAGTTGAATATGATGACCATCAGTTTTGATGATTTTGAGAAAGTGGATATCCGCGTCGGCACCATCGTCGAGGCGGAAACCTTCCCGGAAGCGCGCAAGCCGGCCTTCAAGCTCAAGATCGATTTCGGCCCGGAAATCGGGGTGAAGAAGTCCTCCGCGCAGATCACCAAGCACCATACGCTGGACGAACTGAAAGGCCGCCAGGTGATGGCGGTGGTCAACTTCCCGCCGCGCCAGATCGGCCCGTTCATGTCGGAAGTTCTGACACTGGGTTTTCCGGACGAGGAGGGCGGCGTTGTTCTGGCCGCCATCAGCAAGCCGGTGCCGAACGGCGGCAAGCTGTTCTAAATACGAGCTCTTGATGAGATTCATGGGCGCAAAAGTCGGCTTTTGCGCCCAGAGCTTTTTCAGTTCCTAAAACTAGATCGTCTTCGCCGCCATCTCCTTGGCGATGTAGTCCGCCTGCCGGATGGCAAGCGTGACAATCGTCAATGTCGGGTTTTCCGCCCCGCCCGAGGTGAATTGGCTGCCGTCGGAGACGAAGAGATTCTTGATGTCGTGGCTCTGGCCGAACTTGTTGACCACGCCATCCTTCGGCTTCTCGCTCATGCGGTTGGTGCCCAGATTATGGGTTGACGGGTAGGGCGGTGTCGGCAAGGTGCGGGTTGCGCCGACGGCCTTGTAGAGGGCCTGACCCTGTTTGTAGGCATGGTTGCGCATCGCGGTGTCGTTGGGGTGGTCGCTGAAGTTCACATTGGCGATGGGCAGGCCGTACTGGTCCTTCTCCTCCTTGTGCAGGGTGATGCGGTTGTTCTCCTGCGGCATGTCCTCGCCGACGATCCACAGGCCGGCCATGTTGGCATATTCATCGAGCGCCGAGGTGAAGGAACGGCCCCAGCCGCCCGGATCGAGAAACGCCGCCATGAAGGGCAGGCCGAGCGACAGCGTTTCCATTTCATAGCCGCCGACAAAGCCGCGCGCCGGGTCATGCCGTGCCTCGTCGCGGATGATACCGGCCATAGTGGTGCCGCGATACATGTGCACGGGCTTTTCGAAGACGCCGTAGACCGAGCCGGTGGTGTGGCGCATGTAGTTGCGCCCGACCTGGCCGGAGGAGTTCGCCAGTCCATCGGGGAACATCGTCGAGGCGGAATTCAGCAGCAGGCGCGGACTCTCGATCGAATTGCCGGCCACGGCAACGATGCGGGCCTTCTGCACATGCTGCTTGCCGTCCTTGTCGACATAGAGCACGCCGGTCACCTTGCCGCTCTTGTCGTGCTCGATCTTCTGCACCATCGCATTGGGGCGGACTTCCAGCCTGCCGGTGGCTTCCCCCTTGGGGATTTCCGTATAGAGCGTCGACCATTTGGCGCCCCATTTGCACCCCTGGAAACAGAACCCTGTCTGCTGACACGCCATGCGGTCATCCCGCTCGGCGGAGTTGATCGCCATGTTGCCGGTGTGGCATTCCTTGTAGCCGAGCTTGTCGGCCCCGGCTTTCAGCACCTTGAAGTTGTTGTTGCCCGGCAGGCCGGCAATGCCATTGGTGCGGGTCACGCCCATCTTGTCCTCGGCCTTGGCGTAGTAGGGCTCGAGCTCCTTCAGGGTGAGAGGCCAGTCGAGCAGATTGGCGCCCTCAAGCTTGCCGTAATGGCTCAGGGTGCGGAATTCGTGCTCCTGCAAACGCAGCGAGGCACCGGCCCAATGGGTGGTGGTGCCGCCAACCGACTTGACGATCCACGCGGGAAGGTTGGGAAAATCCTTGGCGACCCGCCAGTCGCCGGATGTGCTGCGTTTGTCGACCCAGGCAAGCTGGCCGAAACTGTCCCATTCGTCATTGATGAAGTCTTCATATTCATGCCGGGCGCCGGCTTCGAGTATGACGACGTCGATGCCCTTCTGCGCGAGTTCGTTGCCAAGCGTACCGCCGCCGGCGCCGGAACCGATGATGACGACAACGTGGTCGTCCTTGAGATCATAAGGTGCAGCCATGGTTTCCTCCCGATAGGCTGAAGAACAATGTGCGATGGCCGAGACGGCTCAAAGCCACTCGATGTCGCTGAAGCCGCGGGCGATATAGCCGCCCTTCGAGTAGGATTCGCCTTCATAGCCAAAGAGTGGCCACAGCTCCTTCTGGTTGTAGAGCCCGGTGACAAGACCACCTCGAATTGTCTGGAAGAACGGCGTGTCCTCGATCTGGCGCAGCAGTTTCAACCGGTGCTCTTCCCAGTCGAGACCGAGATAGCCGCCTTTGCCGGCCCGCCTGTCGAGGTCGGCGATGCCGGTCTCGATCAGCTCCTTCTGCTTGGGATCGGACCCTGCCTTGGCGTCGTAGGGTTTGACGGCAATGGCGTAGAAGCGGTCCGGAATGTTGTCATGCGGGTAGATATCGCGCGCCAGCTGGATTAGCGTCGCCATGGTCTCGGGCTTGAGACTGGATGTCTCGAGGCCCCAGGCCTGCTGCGGATGGATGATGGAATTGCCGCTGATGACCAGCAGAGCGCCGAGGCTGGCCATGCCGCCCCGTTTGAGCAGTTCACGCCGCGACAGGCCCGCCTGCGCGGCGCTGCCGGATTTGCCCGGCTCCGCGGCCTTGCGGTTGAATATCGTTACCATGGATTTCCTCCCTTGCTTGCTATCGGCGCTCTCCCCCGAGCGCGCCCTTGCTGGCTGATGGCGTCCTCCAACGCCGTTCAGCCGGTTTCAGACGAACCGGCCCTGTTGTTGCAGGACTTCAATCTTGTAGCCGTCCGGGTCTTCGACG